>NW_019091451.1:833645-971383 GCF_001949145.1 Acanthaster planci
TGGCTACGCACAAAGACCAATTACCATATACACAAGAGCCAGGGTCTGCCTTCTTTCACCGTGTTTGCTCAAGCGTGGGTCGAGAATAATAGCTGAAAAGCGGGCTGAGGATCTCAATTTTTACGGTGTGTTTAGCCGCCTCCCGGAGCGAAGGGGTTAATTTGTCATCCTAATGATATGAACACATACGTTATTTGCGCAATGCATTTAGAGTACATTATTTGGAATTCGTTCCATCTTGTTTCATAATCTCACTACAGGGAATGAGTTAGCACTCTAGTAATCAATTGTGGTCCTAAAAAATGGTCCTAACTGAGACCCGACTCACCGTCAAACTGGTAGTGCATGGTCTGGTTGATGCGCTCCGTCACGCTGGCCAGCCACTTGACGAAGCTGACGGAGACATTCTCCCCGTCTTGGGGCTGGGGCAGCGCCTTGTTGGGGGTGGTCGCGGGGGTCGGCTGGTTCCGCTTGGTGGCCTGCTTCTTGGCGGGCGAGGCAGCGCTCTCTTGGAGGGTGAGGAGGGCACTGCTGGCCTGAGCTGCAAGAGTTGTGCACGTCAATGGGTGTCAGAGAGAAGGACAGGTGGCTTTGGGTGATTAGAAGATTTTCACACTTCTCTATTTACTTCTTCCCCCACAATAAAAAAAAATTCTCTAGCACAGACATTATTACAGTAATGAGACATTACACATCGCAAGGACTACCAAGTATTGGCTCACGGCACCCTCTAATTCACTCAATTTGGGGTCTTTGCAAATGGAATACTGCATTGTCAAAATCACTCCGTATCAAGGGTAAGTCCTGCACTGCCAAAACAGCCAAGGTTACACGAGACATTGTCGGTCAGCATCTTTATAAAGTTTAATAGTCATTTTCTCTCACACCCTGACAACTGGGCTACAGTCTGAAAACTCAATTTGATGCCTGCTGTCAGCCTGAGCCTACTTTGGCTGAGAATACTTTTCTCTGCTGTTGGAAAGCCAAGGTTGATAAAAGAGGCTTGTTGATTATAGAGGCTTTGCGTGGTAGTTCTTTTGTTCCACAATGAAATCTCCTTTGTGCATACCAAGATGGCAGCCACACAAAACTTTCTTTTGGTTCCAATTTTCCATGTCCAATGCAGAGTTTCTCTTGAACTCACAAAAACTGTACAGGCAAAAAGTAACTTTCCATGCACATCTGCAGTCCCTCACCTAACATGTCGTCCTTCCGCTGTATTTTGACCAAGAGATTTGGGTTGTTCTCTTCCGTGATCACCTGATCAAGCTGTACTGGCTCACTGATCACAGCCATAGTGGTCGTCGATACTGTAGAAAACATGAATAATAATTAACATTGGCCCTTACCGAACTCACAAGTACAATAACGCCTTATTTCAAGGGCATTTGCTGTGGCTTGTTCAAGCACTGTCCAGAAGTCAATGGGGCATCCTTGTCACTCAAACCAAATTGAGACATCAGGCTCATGTCAAGCAAAGTGGTCTCGCTATAATTTTCTCAATCTTCTTAAAATACAGAAAATCATGGACAGCAATTTAACACAAATTAACGAACTAAATGTATTAGAATGACTCGAGCTAAAAAATAACATGAAAAGATGATCTTAACTTTCCTAGGCAAAGATGCATTCTGCACAAAGTTGTCCTAACAGTGAAAATCAGTCAAACGATTGCTAGATACTGTAGAGAGAGAAGTGGAAGGAATTTGTCACCATCGGTGAGAGTTGTGACAGCTGGAAAGTTCATCATCTTACCCACAGAGTCCAGATTGATGAAGAACTCAAATTCTTTGGCTAGAGCATCATCACTTGCAAATGCACAAATGCAGGCATAGAAGTGCACACAGCGCCGCTGAAGTTCTTCTCCCGGCGAAGCCCTGAAATTCCGAAAGTGTCGGCAGGAGCATTGGAACTTGTGCTCTATGGTGCCGTTCTTGCGCTGGCTCTCTGAGAAAGAGAAGTGGAGGAATCCCAGCAGGTTCTTGGGCTGGGCCTTGCACTTAACCACCATGACATTCTTGCTGACCCGCTGGACCAAGGGGCCCGTGGTCTCGGTGGCCAGCAGCCAGATGGCCTGCTTGATCTCATTGGACACGGGCAACCCGTTCAGGACCGAGTTTTTGAGGGTCAGCGGCACGGCTTCCGTCTCGCTTTCCAGGGCCAGCCGGATGTGGTTGCAGTTCAGGACTTCAGCGCCAGCTGGGGTGGCAGTAGCAGCAGTGGCCGTGGCGTCAGTGGGCTTCTGACAGAGGTCCACGTAGCAGCGGGCCCCCTGCAACACCTGACCCTGCAGGTCCATCAACGGGTGGAGGGGCAGCTCCACGAAGCCCCGGTAATCGGGCCCCCGGTCCCTGAGTCTGACCGAGAACACCTGGACAGTGGAGCCTGTGATGATCTTCACCGCGTCGGCGCTGTGCCCCTTTTTCCTGCCTGCCCCCCGCAGGACCATGTTGCATGCCTTGTTCTTGCAGCTCAGGCCCCGGATGCCATTGTAGAAACCACAGTTGGGGCATTTTTTCACGCCACGCAGCGTTGGTTTGCCAAGGTCCTTCAGCAACTCTTTCGTTTTGACATTTGTCTTGTCCTTGTCTGCCACAGCCATGGTCAGAAACCTACATGGACATTAAATGAAACCAAAACATCGGAACATACATTATGTTCTTTCAGGTCATGAACTTTTCTACACAAAGACTGGTTGAAACAGATCACCTGCTTCCAAGAAAATGGCAGTCATGGCAGGAATTGAGCTGTCGTACAGGAGGTGATTGCATATTCTCTTAAACTGTATTAGTGCACGTTCCCCTGTGTCATATTTGAGTCCATCACAAGTCCCTGGAAGTCCATCACTAGTCATTCAATCTTAAGCCAATTCAAAAGCTATTCAAATGAACTGTGACAAAAATATTCTCTTGTCATTGCTATCCCTGTTACTTGTAACCGGCCTTGTGAGAGGACTTGTAACCGGCCTTGTGAGGGGACTTGTAACCGGCCTTGTGAGGAGACTTGTAACCGGCCATGTGAGGGGACTTGTTACTGGACTTGTGATAGACTCAAATGCAACACTGCAGTTCCCCCAAAACTTACTACACCAAAGAATCCGCCTTGAAATTACACTTAAGTCAGGTGTCCAGAAGCATCCTAATAATATTTTTACTACCAACATAATAGAGCCAATCTACAGTGCATGACTCTTCCCAATTCATCAACCGCACTCCTTTCAAAATTGGTTGAACCAACATATAGAACACCGAGCAAGCTTGGCCATTGGCCGTATGCATGCGCAATGTGATTTACACAAACAGTGTGATTATCGTTGGGTGGAAATGAGAGACTGGTGAGTAAAAATGTCAGATTTTTCACAAAATATTTGGGCTCATGGCCTGAAACTATTGTACAACCATTTTCAAGAGCTATAGGTACCTCAAGGTTGTTCTCACAGAACATCTGATTGAAAAAGCGGACTTTACATAGGATCATTTACCGCAAAAGCTCAATTAAAAAAAGCATAGCATTACGACCCGTGTAAACAACAATGGCTCCAAAGTCACACAGAGTATCAATAACCTGTCAGCTTCTAGTATATGAATGGGGCTATGGTAGGACTATCACGTGCTGGTAATGTTATCAAGGTATAAGTTGGTATTACATTTTGAAATACGCTTAGATAGAGAGCTGGCTTGTACATGTATTTCTCTTATCTAAATGAGTTTTGAAGAAATTCAATATGGGTTATTTTTGGAAGGAGTTGTCAAGAAGGAGATTCCATCTGGGGACTGTCCATGGATGTAGTGAGCTGGTGAGTGAGGGTAGTTGTTGTTATGGAAAGAGTTCCACATGCTGACAACTCTAATTTTCTCTTAAAATGTTACATGTACAATAGCCATAAGATAGTAATAACATGTCCCAAAACATGAAATTTAGCAAGGAAAATTCCAAAACATTTACTTAGAAAATTTTTTTTTTCAGACAAGTCTCATAGGTTTGTGCACGGGGGCACCAACTTTTGTCTGTATATGGAACTCTTTCCGTTCTTGTTTGCCTGGATCTCTTAAAGGTTTAATGTGTCTGCCTTGTTTATAAGTGGAATGGAAGGATGGTTTTGCAAATAGGAAATATTACAACGGATTATACCATAAAGTTCCTTATACTTATAGATGGTGCATAGTTGAGCTCTGGTGCATCTGTCTGTTAAAGATTCCAAACCTAGCTCACTGAGCATTGCAGAGACACTTGATGAGCAGCAATCATTCTTTAAGACAAATCGGCTGTTCATCTTTGGACCTTTTCAAGTACACTAGGCCTGTGTTTTGTTGATGAGGGTCGCATACTGCACGACAGTACTCAAGCAGTGGTCATACAAGCGCTTTGTAAAAAGGTAAGCTAGTTTCCTTGGTGTGTTTATCACAGGCATGAAGAGCTCGTTTTCAGGAGACCAGAACTCTTCACGCCTGTGACAAACACACAAAGGAAGTAGCTTACAAAGTGCTTGAACACCTAACATGACTAACGTTAGTAGTGACTACTAGAGTTCACCTATGTAACTTCAGTAGCCCAAATATTAAGTTATATGGAACTCTAAACCTTTCCGGGAAAAGTTCCATATACAAATGCCAGCAATTATTCCCTACAGTGACCAATCAACTGTAAGAAATCAAAAACATGTTCAGAAAAGTTCTATTTAGGAGGGAAAAAACACTTTCCAGTCATTGTACATCACCCCTAACCACTTTGCCCCATCTCCACTTCGCCCCATCCCCACTACGCCCCACTTCCACTTTGCACCGTCCATGCTCAAGGGTGTTACAATCACAAGCTTCTTCAAAACATGGTTGAGAGAGGAGTTCCACAAACGGCATGGAGTTATGCATATTTCTAGAAAACACTACGGCATTCACGAAATTAATGTCGACTTCGTTGTCAATGGTGAATTAATAAATATGGTTGGACTAGCATTGGGTTTATTTCTCATCCTCTTCGAGTTTATCTCAAAGCCATAAACAATTCGGTACACATTGTTCTGGTAATTTTCGATGCATCTAGACAGGTGCCCCGGTGCGGATAATCTTGAGCACCGCAGCAGGAAATTTTGTGGAAACATGCTCGCTTCAAAGAGCAAAATAACCTAAAATAAACTCATGAACACAGAAAATACACAGACAAGATACTAAGTTCTGTGAATTAACTTGAAGAAATCTTACAACAACAATTTTTTTTGTGATGCGTGAGGTCATATACATGTACGATACCCGTGGGATGATTAGACTGGTTGCCACTCATTCTTTTGCATTTGTGCAGCAAGGTGGGAACCAGCACGAAACACGAAGAGAACTCGGGAAATTAACAGAAATTGTTTTTTACATGTTGCAAATGTAACTGGGAAAATTTAATGAGAAAAAGGTTGTTCTGAGGTATTTGTTAAGACAGAAAAAAACAGCATTTATTAATTTGTCATTTTTGGATTTATTGAATTTGTTTTTAAAAGTTGCAAATAAATATTTTTTGAGTCTCGCCGAAAAAATAGGGTCAGTCGGGAAATCAGAAGCATTGTTTTGGCCCTTGCAAAATGGATTCCCCAATGGTTACTTGATAACTAAAACCTTGATGTTATTATTTGTTGCATTTAGGCCTATGTCTCTATTGCTAAAGAACAGAATGAACGATAATCGGTGGGACGAAGTGGGGATGGGGCAAAGTGGAAACAGGGCGAAGTGACCAACACCCAAAAAAACAAGTTATTTACTCAGAAAACACTTGGAGTTTTTCAGACCAGTCTCAGGATTTGTGCACAGGGTGTCAAGCAGTGTATCATGTGTATGTAATTCTCTCCATCTTTTCTGTTTGGCATGTTTGGCCATATGCATTAGGGCCTACATCATGCACAGGCCTAGGCCTACTGCAAAATAATCCAAGCGGAATTTGAGGTGAGGCCCCAAAATGCCGATCACGCCCAATTTTCGCAATGTTCGGACAATTACTTAGTTTGGATCAGCACAGCATTTAACTTAGCGTAGTACATGTATTACATGTAAGTAGCAGGCCTGAGCTGTACTACGGCAACGTAAACATAGTAAACTCCAGCACGTTCAGGCGAAGGGTTCACGAAGGCAAATCTTGACTCTCAACAAACGCTGGAAAGAATACAATACTGAAACAACAATCCTACCTTTTTGACTAATACCTCTGAATGGAAATGTGATTAAACAGTCGCAACTTAAATGAAAAATATTACATATTCGGTCGCTGTTTCTAAAATCTTGTTACCCATCCGCCGCCATGTTGGTAAGAAATAGCGCGACGACAGCGGTAAAAACGCAGCATTTGATTGGCCAATTTTAATCACATGCTACCTTGACTTTCTGATGTCAATTTCAATTGGGTATCCACTAGAAGTTTGCAAGGTGTACAAAAAATCCTGTGCAAATAAAAATTGACCTTAAATTGCTGCAATATGACCATACAAGTGAATAATTATACACAAGGGCATTGATGCAAATAATGTCACTGTGCAACTTAGGAAAACATTTCCCTCATTCTGATCGCGTGAATGTTCCATTCGAGTTCGACTTGTCAGCAAATGGATGTTAAATTTTTCACTCTTTGCATCAGATGGCTCCCTTTCATTTCTTTCAAATTCTTCTTCTTTTTTTTCTTTTTAAATGACGCAGGTTATACGGGGGTTCCCCAGGGGGAACCCCCGTATAACCTGAACTGGTACTGAATTAACAACCCTGGATCATTTATTTAAGTATGTGGAGAGCTACATGCGATGATGCAAAATGGAACGTTCAATTGCTGCTGCGGTGCGCGTGCGGCCGCGGCTGCGCCTTGAGTTGACGGATAATTCGACAGTGCCTTGTGATCAATGATCTATCAATCAGAGAACAGCGTTTTACCCAGAGGTGTTAAATAAAAAAATATACATGTACATCATGCAAAATATCTCACAACGCGTCCAGTCGGCTTTGCCGCATGAACCAGTGACTTACTACAGTGGCGCAAACCTGGGGGGGGGGCGCTTCGGGGTTCTCCCTAGGTGCTTTTGTTTCCTTCCTGAAAAACAAACGTGCAATACACGTAGAATTTAGAGTTAACCACTCGGACATGTGTAAGACGACATTGCCTCCTGTGTTTAGACTTAACGTTTTAACTTTCCGAACCCGGTGATTCACGCTACTCGTGAACTTGGTTTTATTGTGTTGCAGTCATTTCGCCCATTACCACTTTGCTTACAATACACAACTTCGTCACAACCACTTTGCCCATTTACCACTTGGCCCAATTGCCACTTTTCCCATTGCCCACGCGCCACTTGTTCGCCCACAGCTTTGAGGCCGTCCATAAAGTACGTACGCACGAGGGGGGGGGCGTACTGAGGGGGAAGGGGTTCAGGCCAGTGCGGACCGCACGCAAATCGAAAATCTGCCTTTAATGAATCTTCATCAAATCAAGACACTTTCTCATACAAATACCAGGATAAGCTTTTGTGCATCCTCCACTGTCCACCCCACCATTTTATCTTCCTGCGCCTACGCCCATTATGAGTAAACCGCACATTTCCTGTGACACAAAGACCGGCAGCGTAATTTTTTTCCTAGGAAGGTAAAGGGTAATTATCACATACATGTATGGGCGTGGTTAACTGCAGGCTTGATCAATTTAGTGGACACTTAGAAACTTAAGTGCTAAAGGTAAATGTCCGGCTTTACTTTCCTATTTTCAAAACATCCTCCAACCAACTAATTCCCCACCAAGAAAAAATTACTACGTGTTGACTCAAACTCTTAATTGTTCTACGTATAACGCTCTTCTAACAGAGCTACCATGCAAGTCGGCCAGAAGAGCAATTTTGGTGTGTCCTTACTTAAAAGTTTGTATACCCCATTTATGATAATTGCCCCCAATCTTCGTAGGCGAAAAACGCATGCACAACGGTTACGATACACCCATTTTATACCCCTAACCTTCCTAGGGAAAAAAAATTACGCCGACCGGTAGCGTCTTCCAGAACAAACAGGTGCCCTCTACGCGTGCAAAAGAGAAAAAAAAGACGCCGTTATTTTTTGTTTTTATTCAAAAACATCTTTTTAAAGTTTCCAGCAAAGTAAATATTTTCCAGGACAGTTCATAGAGAAATACCGATATAAAAAAACTGTTATTACTCTGGTCATTTATTTCAGAATTTGGAATCGACGTGCGAATAACAGTGCTACGGTAGATGTACAATGTACTGTGACATTTATGATGCTTAAGCAAGGTTCCATCATAAGTCAAAGATATGTGAAATACGTATGCGTACAGGGCCGGGGGAGGGGGTTGGTGGAGCCACTGCGTACGCCATGCGTACAGGGGAGGGGGTACTTTATGGACGGCCTCTTTTGTCAAAATTGAAAAGGGAAGATACAGAAAATCAACTGCCAATCCCTCAAGAATTCATCCAAAATGCCAGAAAAAGAGATAAAAGATCAAATAGGAATACTAAAATATAGTGAATTCTCAGAACTTCAAGGTTTTCTTTGATGTGAAGTCGATGCAAAGCTGAAAGAACTGCATGAAAAAGCTGGAAGCCTGAGCGACTCCTGCAACAATATAAAGTACATTTCGAATTCGACATAAAAGGATCAGCAACTCATTTCAGAAATATTTCAGTGAGTTAGTTCATTGAACTGGAGTCGTCGGGTTTGGGTACACTCTAGCTCTGTTGCGAAACTTCGGAGCGTTGTAAGAGAAACCATGCTTTTAAAAATGCATTTGTTATGTCTGAGTCTTGGTATTTTTTATTGGATACGAATTATAACATAGGATAAATCTATTTAAAAGATGCAGAGATGTGTCAGTTGATCATAGGCCCATTTGCTTGTGAACTTGGGCGTACTTATGTCGGCGAAGGGGCGCGCGGCGTGAGCAAAGTGGCAACTGGGCGGAGTGGCAAATGGGCTAAGTGGCAAATGGGCGAAGTGGTAAAGAGGAGAAGTAACACACCGGCTTCATTGATGACACTTACATTGTGTGCAAGGACATCTTATGAGTATGATTAACATTGCAGTACATTATATTACAGATATCATGACATTAACGAACTTTGCATATAAGGTACCGTACAGATCGAAATTTGCACGTTTCACAAATGCACAAATTGTTCTTGTGTACAACTTGTGCACGGCAAATAAATTAGTGCAAGAATGATAATTAATTTCAGTGACAGCATCTAGCATCTTCGGGTGGTGGAATTTCATGAGACTAATTATATGCAAATTCAAAAGAGCAAATTATAAACAGATATTAAAAGTGTAGGCCTGCACCCGATGATGCTGTTGTTGTGTTGATTGGGAAAAATTGTGGATCGATCTCAAACGAGCCTGTCCAAGTATCCGCCCCGAGTTGAAGTGCACCCCTAAGCGGCATATGGTAGTAAGTTTTCCAAGTGCTTTTCTTGCATGCGTTCTACGTGTACGCAAAGACCATGCATTATCATCTTCTGATATCTGTGCATTGATCTCATTGTCTAAATAACGGAGATCAATGATTTATCTCCATTATAATGGAAATCAATGTATTTTGTGTACATTAAAGAATAAATTCTGTACGCGTACTTAGCTCGCTCCACGTCAATCTTCATCACAAACGCGCGCCTATATTTCTATATGCGGTGAGAACATCCGGCGGCGCAACTAAAAGCAGGTGGACTTGACTGCTGTTCACACCCCTCCACATTGCTTCGCTTATATAGTGCATATATGCAACCCTGTGTAGGGTGTAAAACACCGCTTGGTGAAGGGTACAGGACTGCTGAGATAAAATGAGAGATTGTTTTCAAAATGTAAAGAAAAATGCATTTGTGTGTTTGACCGTAAAGACTCCTATTATGTAATTGTTTGGACACGTATTTCTCTTTGTGAGATTGTAGACCAGTGATCTCTCCCCCAAAGTTAAAATGGAACATTCGATCGTAATGACATTTTGCTGCTGCCAGCTTTAAATAGCACTTTGCATATTGCAAGTTCTGTCAGCCGTCGTCGGTCTGTCACCGAAACGATCAGCGAAATGTGCTGAACACAACACCTTGTGATCCGCATTTATCAGGTTGCAGACTTCATTTTCAAATAGAAACCATGGGGAGTTTTAGGGGCATTTGGTTGTTCTTTCTCCTGTCGTTGTGTCACCTTCTCGGGACAGAATGCAGAATTTACGAACTGGGTGCACGGCTGTTGTACGGGCAATCGGATGCTGCATTGGCTTTCCTTGGCAATGCCGGGGATGTCCTGCAGGACAAACATTTCGGTTTTGGATTGGAAGGGTCACTGGATTTCGAACTCGAGTGCGAACCAACAACACATGTGAGGACGACTGTGTGTATTTCGTTGATTATTTAGTCGTATATAGAAAATAATTATCGATATCTGGTTGGAGGCTCTTCAACCTCCATTATGAACTGATGAATGTACACAGGTCCGCCGGGAAGGCCTCGGTACTGGGAATTAGGGAATTACTTCGTTTGTTCTTTATTACAGCAGCATCAAAACATGAATACAACTGTTTGTGTATGATGTGGGACATATTAATATTGCGTGAATTGGGAAATTTGGGGGGGGGGGTTGATGAAAAGGTAAGTTGTCAGGTAGTGTTGAGACAATAATCAACAAAGTATCAACAAAGTCTGCCAACTGCTGAATTCAGTATTTCCGAGTCCTGCCAGGGTGTGGCATTGAATGCATGTAGCAGTCTTCATAAATGTGCTTAGATATACTTTATTTTGTAACAGTCGTCAGGTTTTGTTTTCATGTACAGTACATCATTGGTGTAAGCAGCCAGCAGTAAAAGACAGGATATAAGCTCAGACATCCGGTTGAAATCAGTCACATTTTTTTTTACGCCCATATTTTTGTATACATCTTTCAGAAGAATTCAGAGATTGCCATCCCAAACCTGTGGCTTCTGGGCTGCACAGCATTAGAGAAAAGAGAGGTAAGACAGCAGACTGCTTGCATCTGACAGCTACACATAGTCTCTATGTATGCACTCTATGGTCATTTCTCCAGACTACTGTAGTCACAAGGCCAGACAGAAGACTGGTCAGAAGTAACAGGGAGAACAGTAGCAGAGGAATGTTTTTGCTTTATAGTTTATTTGAATGGCTTGTGACGCACAGTGAGACTGGAGGTCTTGTGTTAGCCATTGGGTGCACAAAGCCGATCAACAGGAACCGTTCACTGTGCGACAGCGCGCTCATGTGCACTGGTACCCAACGGCCGTTGCTTGTCTACCTTCAGTTTGGGCATAAATAATGAGGAGCCCTGTGATTGGTCAGTGTGACCCTCAGCGCGCCGCAGCCAACTGCCATTTCAACCAGCGCGGCTAAGAATTGCACACACACACATGTACGGAAAGTGGCTGCAGCCAGTTTCCATGTCTTGTGTATCGATCGCAGCCGTAGTCAAGGATTTGGTCGCGGCTCGTCTTCGCAAGTACATATGTGAACCGTGAGACTCTAAGACACTGATCAGGAAATATTTGCTCCTTTTTTTTGGAAAATGGCATGCTTTTGGCCCTTTTTTTTCTTTGGTACTCAAAACAAAGGTATGTAAGCCATCTTACATAACATTTTTGGGGGAAATGAAGCAACATTTCTGTGGGTACACAACTCGATTGGAATCCCTGTTCGTCATGCATAACCTATGGCAGAAAAGGCTCTTTTTCTGTGGGGTTCATGGGAGAGGAGTGGACGTCGAACCCCACAGTTCTGGGGGTAAGGTCCGATTGGTTCAATGTCAGAACAACAACAACTGTGTGTAATCCAGAGTGGCTATTTATACCTGTACAAAGAACAAAACATTCGATCCTCACATCAAACAAGGGAAAAGCATAAGAAAGAACAAATACAGCATGTAGTGTGGCAAAGACAACTTTACAGGCTCGATCACAAGAGGGCGCTAGCACAACCCAGCAATTTGCGCTATTTACATGAATCTCTGGCTCACACACACATGGTAGTGATGCATAATGCACTGTCAGCACAGCAGGTCTTGATGGTGCAAACGTAGCGTGAACGCACTGGCTAGATGCCATGCATGCTATCAGGTAATATTAGAGATAACCAGTAATCATTAACGAATAGTCAATAACTGAACTAGGACCTCTTACTTGTTCTTGACTAATTGAATGCACGTACTGAGGCCCTTTTCTTTTCTTTGTGGGAATTTTCGAAAACTTTGATGGCTGATGATTGAGTAAAGTTAGGCTGATTTTATTTTGTATGTTATTTTTCTGCTCCTGGGGCTGGGTCTGGTTGGGACCACACGTTTTGCTCATTGGTCACACTGTGGAACAGAACTCTGTTATGATATACCAAAGCCCCCCTACAATTCTTTGTTGAAGAAATCTTCCCATGGCATCGTGCCAGCCAGGGCTCATTTATTAACCTCCTTGGAAAGTATGCCATTTGTCAATTAGTGAGTTAGCAAATATATTTGTGTACTTAGTGACTGGCACTCTAGTATCTGCCACTGTCATGATGTGGCTACACAAAAATGCACTTTGAAGTGTATTGTATATTGCTGTTTTTGAAATTCGCTCATCGCCTAGCGCCCGAACAGGGCGCTGTGAAGGGCTGATGGCCTTGCATAGATTTTAGTGAAGGAAATCCATCACGCGGTCAAAGCTAACAATATGCAGAGCATTGCTGGTAAGTTTCTGCCAGGTGCAGAACATATTCTCACTATACTTTATTAGTTCATCCAAAACTGATCAGGATAACCAATGATTTGAAATATATTGCCAAAAGACGTGATCAATGACACTTAAAAAGAAGATAAATTACCGTGATTGCATCAAGGCCATGTTTTTATTATATAAGCCGACACTTTGGCCGTATCAAAGAACACGTATTGCCGTTGGCTAACCAGAAACTTAAAATGACGCCCCGTTAACAGGAAGTTATAATCTTGTGGTTGGAGGTCGTGCACTAAGTAGCCAATCACAGTGCAAAGGGCACTGGGAGATGAGCGAATTTTTGAAACTATTATGGACATCCAACAGAGGTCAAAGTTTAAGTCTGCCTCTCTGCTCTTGTGATACATACATGTAGATAATGGAAGCCGGCCGTACAGGCTTAAACCAAGCCTGTCAGAAACTGCAGTTTCCCGAGGCCGAGGAGAACTTCACCATGCTGTGCGAGGCTATACCCATGCAGCCCCTGGGCCAGTCCCCGGGGGGCAACCTCTGGGACGCCCACCACAGCATCCACCGGGACACCTTCCTGAGGTTCGTCATGCTGCAGTGTCCCCGGGAGGTGCCCAACAAGACCCGGACCAGGGTCGCCGAGGCCCAGTGCAAGGTGATTGCAGTGGAGAAATCAAGATTGGGGCTGGATTATCTGATACAGGCACTATGCTCAAGACCCATGAGAAATGTGAAGGCCCGTGAAAGTTTGAGAGCCCACAAAAATATTACAATATGCCATAAAACACATATCAGCAGACCTTTCACGAATAGAAAAGGCACTTTTTAAAAGTTAGAGTCTTTCTCTGAAATTTCAGTTTTTGGAAAGCTTCACCCTGGAGCTACTACATTAACATAAATGTAATGTAAGTCTCTGTTGCTTGCCAGTGCCTTGAAATTGTTGATGGAACATTGGTGCAGACCTTGCTGTCTCTGACCAGTGGTTAATCTGTACAGTTGTCTCATGCACCTTTACAGTGTTGTCTTCATGAGCCCTAATGCACTGTAAGAAGTGCATTCAAGAATCCTTCAGTGTGTTTTGTTGTAGAGACAATCAGTGATGGATCCTGTTTGGTTTGGTCATATTGGGCATCAAATGGAGCTTTGCGTCAAATCAAACTGGCTGTGCTCTAGACCCTCCTCAGTCCTACGAAACCCTTCAAACCCTCGCACTGGATTCTGAAGAGTCTGGGGGGTTCAGGGTCAGTGTCATCTTCATCAGTAATTGTCAGTGTGCAGAAGCCATCCGTTGCCGTCCCCACAACAGCCCACTTATCCCCTTGGACATAATAATCACCCTTGCAATGTGGACATTTCACAGGGGAGGCTGGTGCTGATGAACAACAAGGGCTACAGCCACCTGAGCAAGGATGAAGGATCCCTCCCGCCCATCTACAAGACCCTGTTGGTGTTGTGGATCGTCCTCCTTGCCCTCTGGATTGTGAACTGGTTCAAGTTCAGACAGGTACAAAAAACCAAAAAAACGCAGTACAAAATCTGAGCAGTATCATCTGCTGAGCAGGTGGTACTGCTCAGCAAATGTATGTGATCATGCAGACATCAACTGGGAACCGGTCCTAACTAACATATTGTATGACATCTTTGCTTGTAATCCGTTTTTGTGAAGCAAATATTTCCTTTGCTTTACAAATCTGTGTGTTCAGCAACTCAATGAAATTTTACGCTATACAAGCTCAGGTCAGCAGTTCGTAAGATGAAAAGAAGCTAATGCTCATCTGTAGCGGCTTAACTCTAGGGAGTAAGGCGTGTAATAGTAGAAGTCTGTGCCCCATGGGTGGCTGGCTGCCCCCCCTCCCCATTGCCCACCATCCCGTTTGAAATGTTGGAACATGCACAGCCCCAGTCATTTGCTTTCAATGCCTCCTTGGAAAAAAATGTGTGCACCCCTGGGTGCCCCTTCAGAATTTTCGCCCGAGTTGCGCTACTGCCCATCTGTGAAATTACTCTCTGCGCTCAGGTTTACATTTGATAAATTTACCAAAGCCACGCACCGGACACAGGTGCGACTATCATGGAGCCCCTCTGCATCAAACTACATGTACTAGTGCTTGTGGATGGCCTGCGCCCTTGACCCCTCACTTCATCATTGTTTAGATGTGGAGCTGATTTGTTCCATTTTAAGGGTAAAAACGTAAACTTAAATTGCCCTTTATATCTGCAAAAATGAGTCTTTTTAAAACGACTTTGTGCATTTTTGTTGCCCGTCTTTCTTGGCAGTATTCCAACCGCCTGCACAAGTTACTCTTTGTTGCCCCTTCGTTTAAGTTCCTGCTTCTCATCCTGACCCTGGCATGGTGGGAAGTCATTGCAGCCACAGGTAGGCCATCACAGAGGGTACGGCAGATGATAAGGGCCAGTTCATACCTGGCACATGAGCAGACATGAGCACAATTTTGTGATGTCTGATCGAAATACTTGTGCTGTGAAGTTCCTGAAGTTGAACATGTTCCAACTGGGCGATTATCACTGCAAACATTTCTTGGCATTTGCCTGAAGTACGAGTCGGTCTTTTAACCCCTTCATGCCGGGATTCTTTTGACCGTGACTGCTGGGCTGCGGTATGCCCAGTGTGCAAAGCCCTGTCCAGCAGCAGGCCCACAGATGCATGATGAATAGAGTGTATGTGTGCTATGCACTAATCCTCACACAAAGCCGCTGGTGTCGACGTCTCCCGGAACGAAGGGATTAAAGGGGTTATGTAGCAAACTTGCATGTTGTCACCGGGCCACTCTGTGCTAATATGCAAAAGAATGAAAAGTATTTTACATAGACCTTTGTGCAACAGTAAAGCATCAAAATTGTAGCTCCCAACTTCCAAGTCATTCCTAGGACGTGACCCCAGATAAAGTCAGGTTGGCCTCCCAGTTTCCTCACTCTTCTGGTTCAGTCTCAGTTATCCAACGGTCAAATGTTGAATCCCTGCAGTTCCATAGAATCTTATTAACAGCATTCGTTTCTCCAGATACATGTAGTGGTGTCAGCAGACTACTTCATCACCAAGTACCATTTTCAAACTACGTAGTGTTCAAAAACCAACTAAGTCTCAAGTTTGTATGGAGTCAGTTGCTGAGATTGCTGAGGTAATGGTCAATGTTTAGAACCAACACTAAGGCAACTGACGTCACCCTTCATCACTCCATTTGTGTCATTGCTAATGATCTGTTTAAGCACTGAATAAGACTCAATGAGTTTCTCAGCAGTAGAAGCGGCACACGTGTATTTACGATATATCATTTCATTGGTTGACTTGCAGGCTACGAGAATACCTCCCTACAGATGTGTCGGGACATGGTGCAGAGTACAGAGATCGCCATGCTGTTCATGAGCATGATGCTGGCCGCCGAGGGTTGGTGTGTCATTAGGCCTCGCATCAGGAACATACGCTGTGTCCTGATACCAGGTGAGTAAATTAAACCTACCTGGGGAACCTCACAGGAGAGCGTCAGGCAAAGCCTACATTAAACGTGCGGCCAGTCAAGGGTTAATCCTGGATTTGAAGAAAAGTGGGGTGGGCGTTCCAACTTCAGAAGCCCAAGTTGATACACACAGTTATGACTCTCAGAGCTCACATTGCATTGGGTTTTGTGTCTGTTTATTTTTCTGTTGTAGGATTATTTCTTGTGTTCCTCGGCTCCTCAATATGTGTCATCTGGGTGCACAATTACTTCATGGTGAGTTGAAATTTGCCTTTTATGCATTGGAGCATTTTTTGGTGCATGTATGTTTGAGTTAGAGACAGACTTTCACATCACAGGCAAAATTTGAAATGTCATAAACGTGCCTTGTTGGTATGTAATTTAGATATACAGCGAAACAAATTTCAGGTGTCTCTGGACACCTTCACTCTAATGCTCCTGGATTCTTCCAAAGCCAGCATGAGGATTCATCAGGGGATTTATCTTACACAGAACATGCTGCAAGTAATGTTGTAGCATTTAGAAGGTGCACAGTATCTCACAGTTCCTGTCATTCAAAGGTGCCAATAGGTGCGCAGTATCTCACAGTCCCTGTCATTCAAAGGTGCCAATAGGTGCACAGTATCTCACAGTTCCTGTCATTCAAAGGTGCCAATATTTATCATTATCCCTGTACATCGGACTCATGTCATCTAAACATTCCTGGAACCATCTCAGCACCCTGGGGAGTATACTAGCTCAATGCTGCCATATCAAGTGTAAAAGGCTAAACACAATAACCATATCTGCCTTCCCAGGTACCCAATTAGAGGCATAGAGAGGTTAATGTAACTTGCTAAAGGTCACATATAATCACCTGCTAGGATCTGAAACCCCCACTCTGTGATCAGAAACCGCACACCTTAACTGCTAGGCCACATATCCCCACGTCGCGTTGACTTCCTGCACGATTTTTTGGAAATGCTTAGCTAAGTCTGCCTGTAGGGGTTTGTATGGATATTTGGAAGAGTTTTTTTTTTCTGTCCTCTGCTGATCTAGGCATTTGCTGTGTGTAGTATTGTGTTCGTTATCTACCGTGCCCTTAAGTGGTGCACCTACAACCTGGACTACCTAACACAGCAGGTCCTGCGCAGCCTGCACACCGCCGCCGAGAAGCGCCTCCGATTCCGTGGCGTCAGCATCGCCAAACAGCTCACGGAGAAGCGCAACATCTTTGTCCGGTTGCGGCTGGTCTGTGCCATCTACACCATTGTCTTTGCCGTGACGGTTACCATGTCCACCTTCCTGACAGAGTACGCCTGGGCCCGGACACTAGCCGCCGAGTTGCCCGAAGTTGCGGCCTTTGCCGCCCTGGGGCTGATCTTCAGGCTGCGGGACTTTGGGCCGTTTGAGCGCATCGAGGTCATCCAGCCCAAGGAGAGCTCGGTGCTCATGCTGCTGCCATTCTCAAGCAAAAAGTGTCCGATCAGACAAAAAATTGTGCTCGGTGATCCGGTGGAAAGTTCCACTGAGTATTCGGACGACGACGGCTATGAGGATGATAAGACATGAAGAGAAAAGTGGTAAACAGTCTCCATACCACAAGCCAACTCACAGCTTGAAAAGCTGACTTCTGTCTACAACCCCAAGAGGCTCCACCTACGTGATCATTGTGTTAATTCCTTTTCATCACCTGTATTGTGGTAGCATGGCAGTTTATGGAGGTTTACATGGTCAGAGTTTGAATATTGGCCTTTACCCTTTTGCCAACACTGTGTTTGAAGGGCTGTACTGGTATATTCATTGTTTCACCCAGTGGCCTCTCTAGGTCTTAGATTGGGGGGGTGTTGCATAATGGAGGTTTCTTCATCTGCAAAAGAATCCTACTCCCCAGAAAGGTGACAGTCCTGAAATCGCCCATGCTTTCATTCCTATTTATAAAATTAAAACTATTGGTAACAAGTCATTAGCAAATCCCCCCGAACTTGATCGGCCTCTGGTTTTACCAAGAATTTGTTACATAAATCTTCACAACCATACTGTGGTGGGACTCAAACCCGTCACCTCCTACTCATGCAGAGATCTTGGCATTCAACCACTGAGCTTAATAGCGGGGTAAATGCCGGTCCTAATCCAGTCTAGCAACAGAATAGGCAGTAATCCTTTTGTGAGATAAATTTGAATAAAATCTAGTACCCTGAGCTTTATAATTACACGTAAACATAATAATTCGAATTCCCCAGACTAAAGACACTGTTGCCATACCCCGTGATTCGGAGCAAGCTTTTGCATAGCGACCACCATCTCTGGAATGGACTGGTTCCTTTGTGCCCTTCTTATCCATTGAAAACTGTGTATTGATACAAGGCGTCTCTTGTGTAACTAAGCAAAAGCTTGCCCCGAATCACGAGGTATAGAAACAGTGTCTCTAGTATCGATAATTCAAATTACTTTGTTCACATGAATTTAAAGAACTCAGTGTACCAGATTTTATTCAAATTTAACTCGCAAAAGGCTTCTTGACAACTTCAAAGAATTTTTATGTGAAGATCAGATGAACTATCTGAGGCAAACATAAAGTAAGTTTCATAATTTTCAAAGTAGTTGAAAACCTCACTCATGCATGTGTTTCCAATGTAACAGTGCCCATCATCCACCGATGGAGATCAAAAGTCACACATTGCCTTCCTAACTGGAGTATTTTTTTGGTGAGAATATTTATATCTGGTTGTAGTCTTCAAGACTGTTCTTTTTTTAATTGTGACATGGGCAACATTAACCAAAGCATTTCCACGTGTATATTTTTTCTTTGACCTCTGGACGCCCAGATTTTTTTTCAAAATGAACCTAGCTGGAGAATCATTCATGGCTCAGAGCTACCATGTTTGACATAAGCTAGGCTGTTTAAAGAAAGCCAGATGCCACAAATAGTCTCGAGGGGGGAGCAGCTGCACAATATCTGTTCCGTTCTTCTCACTTCAACTTTTGCAATACTCAGAATCTCATCATTTCCACCATGGAGCAAAATTTGCCATGATGACAGGCTGCATATGGTGGCCAAGTTCAACACGGGTCTGCCTCCTTCCACTTGTTTGTGTATGTGCTAAATGAACGAGATGTTTGACGTTTTCACCACACTTGTCACCCACATTTATGAAGATACCAACGTGCCCTCCGTGAAAATGTCTTTGAAAATCATTATTAGTATTTATTCATCCTGTACTGTCAGTTGGTTATAGTAACCGCGTACTCTGAATAATGTTCCTTTTATATTTAACTTTAGACACAACTAACTCTGGATGTAATTTTTTTGTGGTCCACCGGCGAAGCTGAAGGAGCTTCCTGTATTTGTTTTTGGACCCCCCATTATGTCAACAGTCATGATTAAAACAATAGAAATGGATTTACCATCATAACTCGAGAAGAACTGGGCATATTAGCTGCCAACTTGGTATGCGGATTGGTCTTGGTGTCTTCTGGAAGCCTATTGATTTTTCAACTTTATAGGCTAAAGGTCATATATTTTAAACAACAGAAATGGCTTTTCCAACGGAGATGCTTTGTGATGAAAAATTAAAGTCGTGGTTGTAAGCATGGGGTTTTGAGGGGCACCCCTGTATGGGTAATACTCCATTCTTGGTTTTTAAAAGTATAAATATGTAAATATTCAACTCATGAATAAATTACCGTATCATGGACGCATACTTTAATCAGCTATTCAGCATTATTGGTGAAGGTGCTTTTACTGAGCGTGCAGATGTTTTTATCAATTATAATATGGCACAACGATAACGTACATGCAAGGCTACACTATGCTTGCACAATTCTTTGTCGGCACCGTCCCATTTCAAATGTTTTTGTGTGCAAACGATAGGATCATTTGATCAATCGTGAATTTTAAGTGCATTGTGTAATAAATTCTCACTAATTTAATGTGCTTAAATTTTATTTAGTGCAATTCTGCATCCTGATACTTGTTTTTACTGTTTGTTCTGGATTTCTGGATAATGAAATTTTATAAATGTATAGATTGTATTGGGATTGCTAAATTATAAGCTGTGAAACCACGAGGCTAATTTTAAACTGCGCAAGTGAATGTAGCTGAGAGCAACCATGTTAATATGTAATTGGTCTCTGGCCTCAAGGTGAATCCACATTTGTGGCATCACTATTTTTATGTGTGCTGCCAAGTCACAAAAAATTAATACATTTTAAGGTGGATGAATTTTAGCAAATGCTTTGTGCATGAATTTTTACACGTGTTCACTTTTACATTATCAACTAGTTGCAAACTGCAGTGCCACAAAGTCAGGGACTAGCTGTAACCTAAGAAAGATTTCATACTGAACCTCCTGGAAAGAAGCAATCAAGTAACGAGAATGTAAAGTTTGTTAAAACTTTGGTTTGTTTTAATTTGGATCATGCATCAGAATTCAGAATTGTGTTCATTTTTACAAAATAAATATCAACTTTTATTTATATTTGATAGAGCACCAAAGTGTACATGCATCTGTGAATTGTATTTCCACTAGGAAAGAAAAATAAACTTAGGAACATTAACAACTATAACATCAACGGCGATGACTGAAAATTTGGTGTTAAAATGTGGTGGCTGTCTTTATTCCGTGAACACATTGAACAGCCTTGTGCTCAACATTCTAATAAACAATACAGAGGAGTGCTCCTTTTCCGGAACTGAATACGTTTAAACCTATTGCCAAAGACAATTTTGGCTTGGATGCATCCATCCTCAGTCCTTCAAAATCCTCCCATTGCATCCATGGAAAATTTAGATACAGTCTCAATCCTCCAAAATCCTGTCATTTTCCTGAACGTTTTCTTGGAGGGGTGACCACTGCCTTGATCCTTCAAAGTCTTCCTGCAATTCCTGTCATGTTATTGTGCAAGTGGTATCCTTGAGCAGCGTGGATGATGTCGCATGTAGTCTAGGTCTGAATTAATGCGTGGCTCGGCATACACAGCACAAGGTCTAGCCCAGGACCTTAACACAACATACCCTTCACGATCAGCCACTCTCTTGGTGATTAAGCTTAAATCCTCCCAAATCCTCCAAAACTGCCTACAGAATTGTGGGTTGAGGAGGTTAGAGTAAACGAATTGGACCATCCTTATGAAAGCCTCTCCCCTGCTTGTTCAGCCTGTTACATCCTACCATACACGTGATTTATGCACATGACAATTTTCTTCTTTCATCTCTCTGTATATTACAAATTAAATAATTTAGATTAGATTAATGACAACTGAAAACAGTTTCATACTGAATACATAAAACCTCTTCGCAAACCAGTCTCCAGCCTTCCTACTGGCAAGCATACAAGTGTACTAAAAGTTTCTTTAATGTTTAAGGCCTTAAAAGACAAGCTACTTTAACCACTTGCTGCTGGGTGGTTTGTCACAAGGCCCAGTTCCCTTTGTCCGATTTCGGAGACCCCGGCCACGCGTATAAACACACGGTGCGCAAAACTGGAGTCCCCGGCAGCAAGTGGTTAAATGTTTATCACCAGCTGCAGTGAAAGGAAATGACAATAGGTAAATAAAGAGCTCAACCATTACTCAAACATGCAATGGGACATACTTCAACCAAAGTAAAAAGTCAATATAAAAATCTGAGATATGATGGTGCACAACGAACACAAATCTATTGGCAAGACCAGTGTTAACCAGTCAAGACCATCACGACATTTCACCTGACCACAGACAAGACCAAGTGTAAGACCCGTCACAAGACCCGTCACAAGTAACAGGGTGAACAATGACAAAGGGAAGCTTTTGTTGCAGTTTGTTTAAATGGCTTGTGACTTGAATTCGGGCTTGGGGTCTAGTGTTGGTCTTTGATGGTCTTATTGGGTCTTGTAATTGTCTCGACTACAACCATGTTTTTGACAACAAAACAGGGGCATCACCATGAGTTTGTTTATTTTTTGGGGGAGGGGACACTTTGCAGTGATCTGACAAATTGTAAATGGCAGGAGTAAATTCCAAGGTACTTTCAAACACATTGGTGATTTTCACCCCCTTTCCCTCGCGTTTTTCCATTTGTTTGTTTCTCCTTCCTCTTTTCCAAAAATAAATTGGGAGAGGGGGGTCGACAAGTGCCTCCTTCCCCTCCCCACCCTGTGATTATAGTTGCCAGTGGATTTTTTTTGCTTAGCACAAAAAATACACCAAACAATGTCTCCTACTTAGCACGAACTAGATACAACTGCTCATGAAATCCACAAGTTTCTCATTCTGACAGGAAAGTGGCCTTTTCCCATCATGTGGATCTTAAATTGACACCTACAGGCATGAACCCACACAACTCATCATCAGATACGTCAAACAAAATATGCTTGCTTTCTTTGCCAGAGTTCACTCCTTTTTTTCAATTCAACAAGAATATGAAATATAAGTGGTAAAGTGGGTATAAACTTCATGGACCATCTTGCTTGTTTTCCATTCAAAGTAATGTGACCAACCTGAGGCTGGAAGGAAAATTAGTCTGTTCCCTTTCATCAAAATTTGAAGTTGTATTATTATTGCTCAAGGGGCTACAGGAAACAAGACAAACATGGCAGCATCAGGATGAAGGTCTTTAGAACAGAAAGCGTTCAGGCTATTCAAGTTGCTTCCAATTACAAGACTGAACTCGAGTAAACAGGTGTACCAGAAATGTCATGAGAATTTGCAAACAGACTCTGAGTCCGAGTACTGAGGTTGAGTACTTTTACAAATATCTGCATATTTCGTGTTTATCCGTGTCACCTGTGTGCCCAAGTACTTGTTTTCCCTTCTTACATGAGGAACTCAGCCAACTTTGTCGTGGTACTTTGGTCTATTCCTGATGGCTACATTTAAACTTAATTGGGGGCTTGGAAATGAACTAGGCCACTGCCCTGCTATTCCCCAAAGCTCATGCCCAACGGATAGAAGACTTCGGCTGTGTCCTCCCCATCCAGATCCTCCCGCAGTCTCTCGGACAACACATGGGGCAGCGAACGGGGCACGGCGTGGTTGATGAACCGCAGGGTCAGCTGGTAGAGCAGGGAGCGTTGGCTGGGCGGCTTGCAAATCTCCAGGTGGTTGACGTCCAGGGAGTGATACTCACCGTATCCAGGATCTGGGATGTTTTGGTCATAAAGAATATACAGCCAAGTTAGTCACTGGGACAACGAGCGAGTTCAAACGACAACTGATACTGACCATGAGACAGCTTCTGGTCAATTTTCCTTGGTAACCTGAGAGCAAACTATATCTTGGGTACCAGGCAAAATCAACCAGTGGTTAGCAAACGGTCTTTGCTCAAACTTGTTCAGAGTTTGAAGGTCTTCCGGTATTCCCTGTATCACAAAGCATAGTGCTGTTCACCTTTTCTCATATTCCTTTTAATGTAAAATCACAAGCAACACCATGAATGACAGGAAGGCAGCCCCATTTCTAGACAGCCGGGGAACATCACTGAAGAGATGCGCCAAAAAGCAATACGTGTGTGCACAGCCCCAAATGAGACTGACGCAACGAGCGATGGTATTTGGTCAGGACAAGTGACATAGAGAATGGTGCAAAGGACAGATAGCTAGGAGAGATGGGTAAAAGAACAGCTTTGCTCCAGAAATGCACCTGGCTCTAACTGGTCATTCACTTATGTTGCTTTGCTTCATGCCACACAGCCGTTCTAAGGCAAACATTTTAGCAATTTGATCTCAACAGATCTCTTCTGCCCACTGAGGCTGCATCCGAATCGCTTGTCTAGAGTTAGGTCTAGGTCTTCGCTCCATTGGAAATGCGTAGAGACGCGAAGACAATAGACCTAGCCATAGCTCTGGAAGTGCGTTTCGGACACGGCCTAAGCTAAGCATCGGCATCTCACGTGAGGATTCGACAGGCACCACCACAGTCTTGACTCCCAGCCCGATACTCATGGGCTTGGTTTCACCAAAGCTGAGTACAGGCAGACGTCTGGACTGCACAAACGCCCGGAAACGCCCATGGAGATTCTTCAGGGACGGGGAATCTGGTAAAAAAAGACCATAAGCAAACAACTCCAACTTTAAATTACCTTTTTTTCAATTAACGGTATTTGGAAATTACAAAAATAAGAGCTAATTAATTTCTACCAAAGAGAAACCAGAGGAAAATATAGGAAATCAATGAATTCTGGAAAAGAGAGACAACTTTTTTTGAATATGCACAATCATTTGTCTAAACTATGTCACAGCTTGGCTCAAACATACATGTATCATCATATAATTTTCGTTCAGTAAACTCAAGGTTTTTCCAAACATTTCCGTTGGTAAGTTTTCAGGTCACAACTTACCATGTACACCCTCAAAACTGATTCCTGAAATATCCTTTAAAATATTCCGAGTCTAACAGGACTAACAAGGTAACGACAGTGCTCAAACATAGCATGGAAAGTGGAATTCTAACCATTTTCTCTCACAAACCACAATATCATTTCACCTTATACCTTGGATTAGTTCCTTGACTTCCACTGATGGGTATATAAGGAGCTTGGCCTGCTGCGATGCCGCGGCCAGCGCAGAGCCATGGTGGGGCGTGCTGAAGAACACCACACCATGTGTTTGGTCGGCAACCTCCTGAAGTTCCGACCGCTCGCAGGCATCCAAAAGCATCTGTTTCACCAGAAGTCCTGTCATTGAAAAAACAAGATATCCTAGCTTATGGTATGTAGCAGGTCAAGGTGTGATTTTCATGGATACAAGCGTTTTGGGGGAGAAAATGACATGAAGAGGGAGCTCACCTGAAAATTAGAATATTTTTCATCATGGTTGTGCATCTTACCTCCCATGGAGTGCGACACCCAAATGATTGGTCTTTGGCCCACACCTGCGCGATGTAATTTATTCAGTATCTCTGTCGAACGATTGGCAAGTGAGCGTCTACAAAAAAATTTTTTTAATGTAATCTTTTAACTGAAGTTGTCTTAATAACAGGAATAAGCAAGATGTAAGTGTTCATTTCCCTGTCAGTTTGCACCTGATGTGACAAGCACAACAACTGCCTTTGCTAATATTTCTGGCTTTCAAGTTGGACAATTATGTTCGAATGATACACCGTCATAACCAATTCCAAGGTGTAACCACTGACCCCTAAATGACACTTTTTTCTCCAACGTTCATATTTTGTCTGATCCCTGCAGCATACTATGCATAGAGAAGCACAAAAAGTGTCCTTTGTAATGCACATGCTGTGATTCTGAATGGCTGAGCTACTTCAAGTATAGGACTTAGGGTCAATATTTGTATCATTCAAAATAAAACCCCGTTCAACGGTGTTCAAAGCTCTCATCCCAACTAGTACGGGGGTTTACCCTACCAAACGTTCTCTAATGCACTTACTTTTCACTCTCAAAGGGGCACTTGGCGGACCACTCTGACATGTGGGTGTCATAAGAGATGGTCAGTACGCGCATGTGGGGGCAGTCCTTGGCCAACCAGGTCTAGATGAATTTGAAAAGCAGATATACCAATCAGGTACTCACCTCTATCAATCAACAGAAATCCAAACCTTGTTGAGAAGCCATAATTTAATATTGTACTTTGTTAAGTATCTGTGCGAAGTGTGAAACAGATATATAAGATGTTTTTACAATGGGGCAACATCAAACTTCCAGATGACAAACCTTAGCTAAAACCTCTCTTGTTTGGTTTGAAACCTAACTTATTTTTCCCCAAACAGTCACTTTCCATGTTATTCAAAAACCTTCATCCCTACACAGAAAGGTACTTGTGAATGTTAAGACTTTATGGGGAAGAAAAAAATGAGATATACGATCAGCCTCAGGTCAGGAACATGGCAAAAACACTTCATGGTAAACAGGGGAATGGACAGAAAAATTGCTCCAGTCTCTTTCTGAACCTTTGGCCAGCAGTCTGTCCATTTCTCATCGGCCGGGCTCATCTCATCTTCCTTTGCCTCTTCACGCTGGGGCTCTTTGGTTTCCTTGTTGGCCTTGTCCTGCTGCCGCCACGTCTTGAAAGCTCCTCCCAGGAGCCCGTGCACAAAGACCACATCGGCCTCCAGCACTTGCCTTGGAGAAGCGTGAAATTAAATAACGCCTTAACTCGATTTCAGTAACTTTCAATAGCTTATGTCAGACGGGAAAAGTTATCAAGAAATGTACTTAAGAAATCAGTTGAATAAAGCAAACACCAAATATCTATTATTAGCAAGGTTTTGAGCTATACAACCTTTGGATGGTATTATTTTGTCTGAAAATTTGGACTTAAAAAATGACACAGAAGTTAATTTTTGTTCGGCTGCAAAATGCCACAAAACTAACTTGCTAGAGTCCTATTAGCAATATTTTTGCGGTCAGCAGTATTTTTCTTGTCGGAATCTCATATGTTTCAATACCACCAAGTGTGTCTGCAGTGTGATATTTGCGACTGTAACAGGCTGTGCCCAGCGGTCGTATTCAAGTTCAACACACAGGCTGCCTTCAAAGACAATTTCGTGCTTGTATGAAATAAATGGCAAACTGGCTTGTACAAACATCACCCAGAGGTGGATCTGGGCGTGCATGGCGATTTAACCCATCATGCGTGCCTGCGTGCATACATATAGCTTGATCATTTTTACACGTTCTCCATCACGAATGTGGTAACAACTCTCTCAAATCAGCAAAACTCACACACATCTGGATATTTGCCAAGGAGTCTTTACTTGGAATAAATGATGACAAAAGGATTTCATGATATCTTTGATACAATTCCAAGAAGTTCACTTTCTGGTCATTCTCGTTGGTGTTTTCCGCACTTTTTTGAAAAAGAAATGTAGATCTCCTCACCTCGTTCTGGTTTGGGGATGCAGGAGGAAAATACCGTCATCTAGCTTCTCTGTCGCACCATCACGGTCAAGATTGATCAGAGCCCTGGCAGCGTGAGCCGCAAGGGGGATATAATTGGACTTCATCCACGAGGCAAGAACGGTGACCCAGCCTGAACAGGGCAAAACGTGGCATTCAAGTAACACTGCAAAATGTTACTGACTGCCACCACTGTGATTGGACAAGTGCTTAAATGAACTTATTATGTCATTCCACATTGACAAAGTGTTGTACAAGTACTCTTTTTTTTTGGCACCCACCTGCCTGAACAATCTTGATGTGCAGGTGCTCATTGAGCGCCATGTTGGCCAGGATGCGAGCGATGTAGCACTGCACCTTGAGGCTGCCCACTGCTGCCTTGGACATGCACAGCTTCATCAGCAGCTGCAGGCCTCCCAGCTTCACTATCTCCTCACAGTGGCTTGGGACCTTGGGATCCGATTAAAAAGGTTTTTTAGATCACACCTAAATCTTCGTATCGCGTAGAAGAGAAGTGGCAGGGTTGATCTGGTTTGCCCTGGAAAACCCAGGTTATTTGAATTCTGATTGAAGCATCATAGTGTGGGCACTTGAATGAGGAGCAAGAGGAACAAGAATTGCCGATGAAAGATCTTGCAAAGTCAAGGGCAATCCACAGCACTCCTCTCGTGTGACTACACTACTTTTCGTGCACATTCCGGTGAAAAATTCTTTACTCACCTTCTTGTGCTCCGCATATGGGAGTTTACCATTTGACATGCATACCCTAATGTACAAACATGATGAGCTCTCACAGCACACTTGCTCCCAATCAGGGTATAAATGGCATGGAACTCCCTTCTACATGTGAAGCAAGTCTAAGTGTCAAAGGCTCTGAAATGGACATGGAGCAATGGTGCTCTGTGCACGTGACAGAAAGGCCAAGCTAACAACTGAGCACTGCTGCCATCATCGGCCGTCAAAGACCATACTGGTTACACATGCATTCACAGCAGGCACATGCTGTGCTATAGACATGCACGCGATTGCATGCACTTGGTGTGTCAGCCCCCATGGGGTGTTACTTCCGAGTACCCTTCCTGGTTTATGCAAGGAACCAATGAGCATACCTCGGAGTGACTGACCAGGGCCTGCAGATTGACTGCCTCCCTGGCCTCCTCGGGGATCTTGCTCAGACCGGTGACAAAGGTCAGGGTGTTCCCGCCAAAAGACAGCATCCCGCTCTGGTCGAGGGAGAGAACAGACACTCTTAAGGGTCCAATTCCGATCCAGCTGTTCAGAATTACCGGTACTTGTAGTCTTAAGAGCAGGGGCAATAGTGTGGTGATTTCCTTAAAATGAATGATGGCTTTTCTATATCAAAGCTTTCCTGAAGCTTTTTATGTTTGGTTTGGATGTCCAGGCTTGTGTCTTCTGTATGAATTGTCACACTACAAGTTTGAAAGCAGTTTCCAGCACATGAATATGTATTAACATCTTGAGGAGATATGCACATATTTTGGACACAAATGTGATCCTAATTGGCTTCACCTGAATAAGCAATAGTCACACATAAATTTTGATCCACGCTGGATACTACGGCTTAGATCTTTCAAAAATCACAAAGAGGTTTTGCAAGATTTTTCAAGATTGAGGAAGTTGAAGTACCGAGAATACGCCGTCAGTTTCCTGCACAGTGGTGGATTTTAAAAAGACTTAGGAATGGTCTAGCAAAAAACAATGGCTACAGAATTATGGTCAATAATAATAATAATAAAAAAAGACCTGATCGTGGGCCTGGACTGTTTTGCCCTCTGCCATGGCTCTCAGAGTGAAGAACTCAGTGCATCTGTCAATTCTGTCCCTTGGTAGAGCTCCTAAGAGCCTCTTAAATCCTTCCTCTCTGCTTTCCTAATAATGGAATGAAGTGAAACATTCATAAGTTATTACACGATTATTGTTACTCTAGTCTCTAGCAATTGCTGAGATTGACAAGAAACAAATCCTTTTTAAATCCTATTTAAAGGTGCTTGAGACGCAAGTTTGACTTATCATATTCTGGGCGGTAAACTTAAGAAGGCCATCCCTATAAATTAACGACTACAAAAACCAGCTGGGGTGTTAATATACTCAATGAGAATCAATTATTGCATGGTTGCCTGCTTAAGGACACATCTTCACAAATGTTCATGAGACTCGGCCACAAAAATCACATAACTTGATTACAACTTAGGAAAACATTTTTTTTTCAACCTTGGAGTCCTCCAGAGAGGGCGGGGCCAGAAAGAACCTGGCATCCACATCAGCTGACCTGGCTAGACCAATCAGAGTCCTCTGATCACATGCCTGTGCAATGGCTCTATACTCGGCATCTGATAAAAAAGTGGAACCTTAAAGCTACTGATTAAACAAATCCTTTTCTTCAAAATGCTGGCTCAACACTCCCAAGTCTTTCACAACTTCAACATTTTGGGGACCAAACGGACCATCTGTGCAACTATGATGCTAACATGGAACAACTGTGCAAACTAATTACATGTACTTGTTACATAACGCTGCATTTTTCTGAAATAATTTAGATTTCAATTCCTCTTTGGGAAAATTGAATAAACACAGTGAAGGTCAAAATGACCAAGCACATCCTGATTTTCTAAACTGAAAGGGCAGTGGGTGTAATCAGTTGGATTGTTGTGAGCCCATGGCATTAAACGTTGTACATTAAGGTACCGCCTATGGGTAACTAATGCAACCAATAGTCTTGCAATTGACAGAACAACCACAACTGGGCTCAAATCCACACTTGGACAACTCAGCCACCAGTCTGAACTTTAACCAGTGGACCACAAAGCTCTACAAAGAAGGCAGCACAGAACCAACACAATGAATCAGGCGAGGTCCGTGCATCCATAACATTAAATACTTACCGATCCAGTGATGTTTCTTGGCCAATTTGGCCACTGCTGTCCGTCTGCGTTGGGGGTTATCAAACTGGGCCCTCTTGAGTAAACGCCAGGGGTCATCATTTGTCCGGTCCAGGGGCAACTTGGAAAGGACTGTTTGAGGGTAGAGAAAAATGTCTTAAAGAACTACCTCACCAAAAAAACCAGAAGAAAGTCTAAGCTATTGTGTCAACTTTCAAGCATGAAGCTTAACAGTTCTTTTTGACACTTCATCAGTGAATCAGTGCTCAATAATTAAAAGCAGGTTTTGTCTCGCAGAACAGGTTTTTGAGGAAGGTCAATTATGTTCAATTCTTTAGCCAACAGTCTGGTGATTCTTTTTAACAAGTAAATGGATTTTTGGCTGACCTGTCTCGGAAAAATATGCATCATGCAAGAACGACAAGTCCAAGTTTCATCAAACTGTTGTTAAAAGGGCTGTACAATGTTAGCGACAAATCTCCTCAAGGCTTGGTACATTAAACAAATGCAGTGAGACGGCATTGGAGGAAAGTGACGGGGACAGATTCCATCCCTGCCCCAAGCTCTTTTGGGGTTCAATCCTTGGGAAATCATACCATCGGGGTGTTTGTCTTCAAGAAAGTGCTCCAGGATTGAAAGTCTCCATTTCACTTTACTCCTCATTTGAGCAACCAAGTCATCTGATGGCAGAAAGGTTCGATATTACGAGTTAATATCACTGACAATTTATACTTAACAAGCAGAGTTTATTGCTCTTCATTTGGGGACAGTTAAATGGAACACAAAATCTTGTTTTCAATGGATTTCTGCTGTTTAGGTGTGCTGGCTGAGGAATATTGTCTGTTTGGCACCCTCATGAAATCTTCCAGTTATCCTTTTTATTTTCTTATCCTCTTTTTTCTCAGCCAAAGGAAAAACAAGAAAAGTGCCCCTAGTGTTTGTGATTTCTCTAAATACCTCAGTCAACTTCATGCACATGCACAAAGGTCACAGGGTAAAGATCATAGGTTACATCTTCTGCGGGCTACAAAGACATGGTGTGGTTTTACCTAGCCACAATATCCTGCATGAAGACACATATTCCTGTTTTTTCTTTATTGGTGTGGACGGTCTTCGGTTCAATTGGGTGTTGGACACCCACTGGAAATGATTCCCTTTTTGCAACTCGAAGTAGATACCTAAGGCAGGAATTGTGAAAAACTGAGAGTGTCTACGGGGAGTCTGGCAAATAGCGCCACATGCGGGGTCACGCACCTGCAGGGGGAGTTGGAGTGATGTAGATGTAGGTATGCCGCTGGTCTGGAATTGATGGATCCATTTTGTAGTTGAGCGCTCGGTCTAGTCGGAGCCACTCACGATATAAAATGATCCCTCCCCTGAAGTAATTAGAAAGGAAATGCATAATTACTATTCTAGCCTGTTGCTTCACATTCTACATGTACATGTAAATTATTGACAGAACAACAAATGCTTCAGAACTATGAATTACGTATCAAGTAATTTCTGATTGGTTTCTTTGCTTTTCTACAATTGGGGAGTTAGTGGCATCTTCACTTCTGGATAGCATATATTGTACAATAAATGTTGAACTGCAGATGACCAATAAAGCAGTACAGAACTTGCACAATCAATCGGTAACACAGGAACTGCTTGGCCAGCAATGGCCAGAGATGTGGGTAGTTGATGGCATTCTTTCTCTACACAACTGCTCTGTCCTGAGTGACTGGCCATGATCGAGAGGTTCGTTAAGCAGTCACTTTGCCCATGTCCCACTTTGTCTCATTGGTCACTGTGCCCACCACAAAAAAGGACATTTTATCAAATACCCCCCAAAATTCTGCATAACTCCTGAATTATGAAAGTTTGACAGTACTAAAACAAGAAAGGGACATGGAGTAGGCCTACAGCTAAAACCTACACGGGCACCTGTGAACGATGAGGTAAAGTGGTTGTGGGCGAAGTGGAAACCACCAACATGTGTAACAGGGGTTATAACATGTGTAACTGATGGCGGTGTGATCAGCCAATGACATGATTGACTGACTGTGCATCTGCTCAGCAGAATCAACGAATAGATGAAGTATGTACCAACTGCGCCCAACATTTTCTCAAGCAACAAACCCTATTCCAACAGTTGCCACAACTGCCACCCCTCGCAGCTTTCCTCTCCATCCCTTGGCAGCTGCCTCTGTCTTTAATTTACTGCTCAGGTTCCGTCGACAGACGAAGTTGAACATTCAGGAGAGATGACAGATCAATTAGCTGTTAATAATGGGAAGGAAATCACAAAAATTGTCAAATAAAGGGGCCTACACTTTAAACCCTGTACCTTTCACTGAATAACCGAAGTAATTGCTGAATACCCTGCCATGTGAAAATAACCCTAAAAAGGCTTCGTAGTCGAGTGGAGGTTGTTTAACTTACAGTATTGAAGTCATTTTTGAGAATGAAGCACTCACTTGAATTACACACAATTACAACTCACCAGGGGACAACTAAAACTTTTCTAAGTCCAATATGGGTCCCGGGGAGTGGCTACGGGGATATTGGGATATGAAGTGGGCCTTGTGTGTCATGCAATGCAAAGTGGATGGGGAACCGGGTGGAAGAATTTTCTAAGTCCAATGTAGGTCTCGGGGAGCAGCTACACGAATAGAAGTGGGCCTTGTAGAATACGAGGTGGGCAAGCATGGCAAGGTGAGTGGCAGGGTATTTTGCATTTGTGCCGAAAAACCTTCAGGGAACCCATTACATTCTAGACATAACCATGGCTTAAGTTACAGTAGCCTATCCCCCCTACCCTCCGACAAAATCTCCCCACCATCACTAATGCCATGCCTGTAAAGCAATTTCAAGAAGCTTGAGCTTCGTGCACTCGTGCAAAGGGGGGAGTGGGTTAGTGTATAGGTTCTTTCCTCACTTTGCACCAATGAGGCCCGGGTTCGAGTCCCGGCCTGGCCCAGGCTTTAAGTGCATATGGTTTCCAGTCCATACTCGCTCTCGCACTCCTGCTTCTAAAACTGGACCTTCTTCCTAACTCCGTAATGTGATGCTGATTAATAAAGTGTATGAATAAACGTACAGTTATTGGCACAAATAGGCTAGCCATAGGCCGTTTTCCAATACTCAACTTCGGCTCCGTCTCAGGCTTCAACTGTTTTTTAACTAGCTGCCGTTGAAGCTGTAAGCGCAGGAATTAGTCTAATAGTGCCACGAAACATCAAATAAGATGCAAGAGAGCCAGAAGTTACAGTAATCCAATTTAATTTAAACGCTTCAGGTCCACAATCGGGGATTGGTTTTGGGAACGAAGCCTGAGAGCCCAAGTCGAGTATTGGAAAAGGGCCATAGTTGCTGAAAGCGCCATTAAAACAAAACAAAAACAACGCTCGCGCAAATGCTCAAGCTTCTTGAAATTAATAGAGCGTACTTCTGACACAGAAACTTGGAACCTGCGTCTCTTCCGATTAGTAGTATTTTTCTCAATGTCTCCTTCTTAGTTGTGTGTAAAATCCCGATGGTTCGCCAACCATTGCTAACTTTGTTGTTTGTTTACAGAGTAACCTATTTCATGGGCGCCGCCATATTCCGATGATCGTGCGCGCGCGCCCTGGCCTGCCGGGCCCAGCGCGATCAGAGCCGGCCAGAGGCTCGGCACTGAACGAACACAGCAGTGCTTGAGGGATATGCAGACACAATTAAGTACTGTACATAGTGATATTTACTATGCGGGAAAAAGCCGTTTCACTTTTCCCGTTCTGTAACTTGCTACAGAATCATTCGTTTTCTGCCCATTTCCCTACCTCGTTTAAGCAAGATTTCTTGAATTAGTCACGGTTCAAGAAACTGTAAATTATTTTTGAAACAATCAAAACAGGCCTCATCATGTAGCGGAGCGGACGTCGCACCCCACAGTTCTGGATGGAGGTAGCCTAATGTCGGAAAGTGTGGTTGGAAAAGAAAGAAGACGACAAAATGCATTAAAATTGTATCTCCTGCTACCAGTGAAGAAAACATAGGATGCTGCATCTTGTTTCCATGAGGGGAAAAAGTGCCGGATGGCGCCAGTAGTTCTTATGTGGGATTCGAACCCACTACCCTACTGGGTAAACCAATAAACTTTGTACCAAAAGCTCGTTAGAAACGAAGTAACCACTTGGCTGAAGCCGGCACAATTTCAGAAGGGGTAATCTATGCTTATATTCAATTTAATTAAATTACGAGAAAAGTTCGTAAAAAAGAGGTTGCCTAAAGCCCATGGCTTATCACAAATCAATCAAGTTGTGTACACCTGACGAAGAAACTCAAAACCAAAGATCGAATTGCACCGCGTAGCAGTGCAAGATGGAGAATTCTGCCCTAAAGGTGTAATCACCAAGGGCTCCATTCGAGTGTGGACGTTCAAGCTTAGGCGCAGGTATACCCAGGGCCGATTCGGGTGTCTTCTTCTTCCTGTGTGACGTTCACGAACAGCTCGATTTGTTGTTCGTGGTCGGCCGCTCGAACGCCGGGAACAAACAACCGGTTATCGCTGGTATAGTGACAAGCAACATTCAACATGGCGGCGTCCATGTAGGCCACGTTATTCGAGAGTTAATGTTCGGATGGGCTGAATTCTTTTCTATATAAACAGGAACATTCATTTCTGTGTTACGGAAAATAATTAATGTTAGTTTTGCAAAAATTTCCATTTTCTATGGCTTTAGAAGCCATCTTTCTACTTTTTGCAGCTGTTCAAAAATCAAACTCTCACGAGTTTTTCCGTGTGTGCCTGTAAAACCCTGACGAGGAGGTGGGGTGTGATCCTGTTCCCAGAACATGTGTTCTTGAGTCGTGTTCCCGCCGTTCGAGCGCGAGAACAAGAAACCCGTGTCAAGAACAGGCCGCCCGAACTGGACCCAGGGGTGCGAGGGCCGAGCGGGGCTGTTGCATTAACCCTACCCAAATGGCGCCTGCACGATTACAGCTTTAACGTGTATTTTACGGTGAAGGTCTCCATGATTCGCCGCTACGCTGAAAACCTGTGTATCCGGCATTTCTGTTTTCCGTGTTTCGGTAAAATCCCGCTGGTGGTTTGTCAACCTTGTTTACAAATTTCATGATTCCTGCTTGCATGCGGAAGTTCACGCCAATGTGTGTTTGCCGGCAATGAGCTGAAAATCGTAGTATTATTACTATTATTATTATTATTATTTATTCATGCCAAAAATTCAATATACATCACAAGCAAGATGGGCATAGGGGAGACAAAAGTAATACGGAATCACTGTGGTCACAGACCTGTCTCCCCACATCAAGATGTGGGAAATTAACAAATTAATAAAATAAGTATACTGTATATACATGTACATGTAAAAACACTGAACATGAAGACATTAACAATAAATTTTAAAAAACACACATTTATGCACATCCTCGATCCTCCTTTCTCAGTCAGCCATGGAGGTAGAAATAGATTTCTACCTTCACCTTCAGCGCACCTATTGTGATTTTTAAGACGCGGATTTTTCCGTCTGATTAATTGTTCAAACGTTCTACAGAATCAATCATTTTCTACCTGTTTCTTCGATGTGATGATACACCTCGTTTCATACACTCCCTAAAATGCAAGAAATATCCTAGCCGTGGTTTAAGAACTTGACGCAAAATTGATCTCCAATCGTGTCGAAAAATAGAAATGGGGAAGAACAGAAAACAAAATGGAACGAAAAACTTTATCTCCTGCCATCATACAAGGAAATTTATCGTGATGCATTAAACCAAAAAGGAAAAATGTGACGGGTTGCGCCAGTAGTTCTTACACGGGATTCGATCCCACCATGTACGGTTACACAGCTTTTTTCATCGAAGTAACCACTTGGCTGAGCCGTCCGCGAAAACAAATGTTGCGATTTCCATTTATAACTTATTACATGTACATGTACATGTATATCGAAAGTTACGTGCGCAAATAGGATTACTTATATAGGCCCAGTCACCCACTTTTCTTAAGGATAAGCATGACATGCAAGCATGTGGAAAAATATTTCAAACTGGGCGGTCCCAATAGTTAAAAATTCTTACAATTTCATTTAATTTTCGTTTTAATGTTTTCAATATTAAAATTCTGTCGGATCACGCACTAGGCTGCCGGTGCCATGCTGCCAAAGCAGCCCTAGTCTGGTTCCCCGCCTAAATATTCCCTCTTGAGTCTGGTCTCCAGACTGCAGACATGTGGGGCGGGCCGGACGCGTCGACGGGGCCCGGGGCCGGAGGGGCAAGTTGGAAAATTGGATGGAGCAGGCTGACGTTGGCGGCGTCCTTCTTGTCGTTTAGGTCAACAAAATTAGTGAAAAGACGAGTTCTGACGGAAGTTCTCTTTGATTCTGTGGAGGGAAAATCATTTCTTCTGAGCGACATTTGGTTTATGTGTAAGTAATGTGTTCTTCACTGTTTGTCCACATCTACGAAAGTGTTATTACTTTGACCTTTGGGAGTGGTTTTGCGGAGAGTGTGTTGTTGTCAAGGATTCCCTCTGCATTTTCTGCGATCATGGCAATGCCATTTTGATTGTGTTGACATGGATGAGCGCGAACGTTAGGCGAAAGGTTAGCCACGTGAATTTCTTTTTATTCACCTTTCCCCAAAGATACCTCAAAAATAGTAGTAAAACTATGCGCTCAGCTCTGAGTATAGCTGCCCGCCTCTATCCAAAATAGGCCTGCAATTTTGGGCTTTTTGTGAAAGAAATAGGCCTAGGCCTACCCCGAAGTGGAAACTAGGGCCTAGGCTCTACCACCTACCCATTTCCAAATTCGGGATTTATAGAAATATTTCTATAATCCCTCCTGATTACGGCATGTCTTATTGTGAAAACCCCTTGGGATCACAAAATATCAATGAGCTCACGCATAGAAATCCAATGATTTGGTGGAATGCACCCATTAACGATCGGGAGTTAATCGCTGTAGTAAGCAAATGACTGGTGTGAAGACGACCAAATTAAACTACATGGACAAAATTGCCCATATTAATACAGCAATGGTCAGTTGGGATGAACAAGCCATACGCGTGAAATGGGATTCATAGAAGGCATTTTTGCGGAGTCTCCACTTTCAAGACTTTTTGTAGTGGACTGAATTGTGTGGCCAAGGAGGTAGTCCAGTAGATTGGCCCCCAGTCTGGAGCCAACCCTGGCTGTGCCGTGTCGGTTTGATTGTCCAACCTAGACATACCGTAATGGGTCTCTGAAAAGTTGGTTTTGCACGATGGAAGAAAGGCATTCAATGTTTGCTCCTTGTTCCTTCCCACAATGCCTTTCTGCTATTTTGCAAAATCACCCATGCAGTACTTGCAGTAAGGCTTATGGGGAATATATATTTTGGGACCCCAATGTTTTTTCATTTTAATCTTGCAGAGCTGGTCAGTTCCCTCCCAAATCAAAGGTAATCCTCTCTTTATTTCGCTGCCCCTATTTTTTGGAAATTTTGACTTATAAATTGTGACCAGAAAATGTAACGTTACATTAAACCAGCCATGCAGAGTTGAATCCACCGTGTGTCAAAACACTCACACTTCCCCTCATAATTTCCCTCAAAACCCTTCCCTTTTTTCACAACATAAATCCTACAGTTACTGTGCATGAGGTCATAGTCATCTACCAAGGTGAAATTAAAAGTTAAAATGTAGGTCTCCCTTCTATTATAGGCATATGGTCCCCAACTATACAATCCCCCCATCATGCTGCAGTGAAAGGCTATGAAATCTGTTGACCACACGAAGGCCTATGATGGAAAGAGGGGAAGAATTTCTGAGCATGCATGGACATCAGTGATTTTCCCCTAGTCATCAGTCAGCCATGATAAAACAATAACATGTTCAGTCTGGAATATTACCATATTTGGACAGCCTTTTACGTTACAGTCTTGCTCAATCTGACCAATCACAATACTTGTTCTAGCAGCTTGCAACGGATTGCTTGGGTGTTTCCATGTTACAGGGTGCATGTCTTATATGTTGCAGCATATGGAGCAAAAAGAAATTTTCAATTACAAATTGTCGATTGGTTGTGCAAAAAAACCTGACTACCAACAACAACTAGAAGTTCTAAAACATGCTTGTACTGGCATCAGTGGGATTTAAAATTCATCGTTGCCAACTTGAGATATTCAAAATTGAATGTTCAGAAAGTATAATTTAGCAGTTTAGCATGACACACCAAAGATTCTTTTTTTTGTGTTTGTTTAGGCATTGCATGCATGTAAAATTAGGACCTAGGCCTACTTAGGTGGGGCCAAGTCCACATACAGACAGCACAAATTTTTTCCTGCAGTAACCTGTCAGCAATATGAAAGCAGTAAAATGTCCCAAACAGTCTAATTAAGCACTCTTAGTATCATTTAACCCGAGGCTGGTATAAAAACACAGATTTTTTCAGGCACGTCTCATAATAGGCTTTTTCCACAGGGTGTCAAATTGCATGCATAATTCTTTCCCTCAGACAACTCAACTGTTTGCTAACTCGACTCGGAACAACTCAACTGTTAACTGGTTGAAGACAACTCGGCCAGTACATGTAGGACAACTCGATCGTATGTGCTTCAAATGAACCAATAAATTGACCATTGACAACTTGGGTATTTACATATAAGTGAGTGTGCATGCACTTTACAGTTACTCCCAAATTGTTCAAATTAAAATGCGTTTTTTGGGGGGACAGATTTACCGTTTCCCACACAAGAAGACTGGCAACTGATTATCAGTGCAGCCAAAGCACCTGTGCACAGCAAATGATGCGCTGTGCCACCATGTATGCGGCATTGCAGCCTGGCACTGTGCTGGTTGGGTAATCGATGCACCACCCTTTGGCGCCAGTCCTATACATGTGGCGTTTCCGGGTCCCTGTGCATGGCATACCCGGCAAGTGCAGTCGGAAAGTTGCGTGACATATTGCAAATTCACTCAACTCAACGACACGGGATGATATGGTAAGTGATCGAGTTGTCCCACCGGTTGATTTGTCTCCACAAGTCAAGTTGTCCTGCATCTTAAGTACATCGGAAATATTTTGATATGTTTTTCTTATTAGGTTAACATTTCACAGATTGTCAGTATCACAATGAATCATGCATCTTTGCTACACCATTGTGTGGCTATTCTGGACAGCTACGACCCCGATGCTTTTGGAGTAGAACAGCATCTCAAGACCTATCTCAGTGAGAATAAGGTAGGCATTTTTAGCAGAGAGCCTTTTAGACCTCTGTTGAAGAGGCAGACAATAAAACAGTCTTGATAGGAAGAGCTTTTTTTACGAAGAACTGCTAAAGAGAACGAATTGTGAAATCCAAACTCTCAAATCTCCCAACTTTCAAATTCCTTTTGATTTTCTACATTTTTTCCAGTCCTTTTGTAATAATTTTCTGGTTATGACAAGGGCCCAATTTTATTGGGCTGCTTACCACCGAATTCCACACTTACAATCTCCATTCTGCGCTAACCGCTCAAGCAGAAAATTCTCTGCTAAACCTTTAAGCACAGAATCCTTTGTACGTACGCATGCGCACAAGCCAAAATTCCTTGCTAACCCATGAAATACTTTTGGTGTAAGTGCAGAATTTTCTGCTACGGTAAGTGCCAATTTTTTTGCTTGCGGTAAGCAGCATTGTGAAATTGGGCCCAGGTAAGTTGGCTAGTCCCAGTGAATTTGTAACAGTTGAGTTGAGTGTACATGACTCTCCCAGGCTCTACATGTAGCACAATGGTTTTATTCTCAAACATTCGAGGGGTCCAGCGTAGGAAGCAGGAGTGACTAATTTGATTAGTTTTTCTGGCTCACACCTCCAAAATCTCCAGATGGATCTTGGAGGATCTTGGAAGGGCATGGCATCATCACTGTGTATAAAGAAATTACATGTTCAGTAAGGCAGTAGATTCAATTTTGTCAATTTTTTCACAGGCTAAGTATGAATAACCAAGATTTGAAAAATAAAGTACCATTGTATTCAAAAGATAAGGAAAATTGCAATTGAAATAAAAATTGTGTCCATCCACAGAGCGTTAATGATGAGGAACAAGTGTTTCTCACTGAGGTCTTCTCAGGGTGTGTCCGCCACACCCACATCATGGGTGTGGTCATCGATGGCTTTTACATCAAGGCAGGCAAGAGTTGCCTCCGAACCGACATCAATCTCTACACAGGTGCAAATAATTTGATATTGCAAATGTGTCTCAGATTCCTCAGTAGTCTTTCTCAACAGTAAAACTTTCTGTGAACGACCTGAACGTACATGTACGAACATGGGAAATTCCAGAAATTAGGGGTCAATTTTTTTTTTTTGTGTCCCTGTCACATCTGACATATGATGTTGTAAGTTCAAAACACATTTCCTAATTTCCAAAAGTGATGAATTAATGCAAATTACCTGCCAAACAAATAGTAATAGTTTGAAATCAATTCTGGTGATATTTCTGTGTCAAATAACAAAGGTTAGATGTAACACGGACACAAAAATATCACGCTTTTGTACCCTTCTTTCTGGAATTACCCATATATCTTGTTTGAGATACATTTTAATAGTAGCCCACCAACACGCTGTTGCTGCGTCAAATGCCTGTGAACTAAATGGGTAGCTCATGCCGACTGAGTTTTGTTTGAACACATCGGTCCATTCTTGAATTGATGCTAATCAACCTGAACATGGTTTCTTGATTTGCTGGATCAGAATAATTTGGATCTTAATACTTTATTCATCTTTCTATCCCCCTTTTATTTGATAGTGTTGTGCTATTTGGCGCTGTTCAGGCTGGACGAGCTGGAAATGGTCAACTTCAGGAAGTTTGTCCGATCGCAAGACGTCAACAAGATGCACAGGGTATGATTGACTTAGCTACAGAGAGATGCTTGCTGCTGCCGCTGTTGTGGCTGTCAGTGCTGTCAAACGTGCCCCTGCTGTTACTGATGCCGCTGTGACTGCAGTAACTGTTTTTGCTGCAAATCTTTTTTTCTTTTATTGGATGATTTGTCGTGATGCTAGAATCACTCAAGGCAAAGGACTTTTTTGGATAAAAGTTGAGAGGTTTGTGGATCCTGTAGGAAAGATTGGCGGTTTCTCGTTTCATTGGGCAATGGGTTTCACAGATAGTAGGAGTCATTTTGGCGCAGCGGTTCTTTCCTCACCTGACATGTACATGTCTGCAATGCAAAACCAAATATTTCTTCACTGTCTTCTTCATTGCCACTGAAAATCATCCTTTAATTGTCACTTAGGCAGCAATTATTGAAAATAAGAAGATGTCACTGTAACGTCTTTCTCCATCTTGCTCTTCCTCAGTTTCTGGCCTTCTTTCTGGACGAGTCTAACCTGAAGACTTGGATCAAGGATGAGTGGTGTAAGATCTATGAACACAGCTACGTCCAGGTGCAACTCGTGTCCCCCATCCTCAGGTTGGTGTAGAATCTTAAGAAAGAGATGCATGGGAAAAGACAGGTCGTGCCATGTTTTTTTACTTAAGTCAAAATGTACTTGGTTTGCTAAAATACAACGTTGTGGCTGTGTGCGTAATGTCTCTCATAGCTGCATAAGAGGGCTAGAAAGCATTATTTTGCAAATCTCAAATCCTCCAAACTTTGATAACTCTCTTTTGTTGACCCTAGTAGTGTCCAGGTCAGTCAATTTACCCAGTGCAAGTCCCCTATTTGTAGAGTACAAGGGCCAGTTTATTTGGTCTCTTTGATGTCCTTTATTAGCCACCAGTAATAAGAGCTTATGTTCTCATGGCTGTTCTATTTATTCCCTGAGAACGTACCACTGTACTAGTCACAATAGATGCTACTCCTTCCAAATGATGTCATGTCCTTCAAATGTATGCTTTGACCCACCTACTTTGTTCTAACAGTAACATTTTAACTTAAAAGTCCAGACTCAATGAAACTTCGGTATATTCACCAGAGGCCACTTGTGGGATTAAATGTGTGTTACAACATTCAAAAATTGGTTTAATTGTAAAGAAAGCCGTTCATATGATGTCTTATATTCTGTCTTATATTCTGTCTTATATTCTGTCTTATATTCTGTCTTATATTCTGTTTTATGTTCTGTCTTATATTCTGTCTCAAAATGTTCGAAGTTGATCTAATTCTGCCTCTCATTATTTTGATGCTCCTCTTCAATCTCAGATGGCTGCCTGAGTTGACGGAACTGGTCAACCAGCTAGCTGATAAAATTGCCAATAAAGTGAAGACGCAGAGGAAAGTGAAGACCCCCACAGGTAAGCTGCTGGTTATGCGCGCAGGTGCTCATCTCAGTGTCTCAGTGCGAGTTTGAGTGACGACTACAGTGGACCATAGTTTGACTGACGCCACCCAAGCAGTGGATGCTTGGATTACTCCGATGGACCATTTAAAGAGCCAGACCCCGGGGCGTGGGTGCATCGCTTGGTTATTAATAGCTTTTTGCCTGATTCATCATTGAGGGAACAATTGACATTGTGCGGCCAGTAGCACAATGCAAGTGATGGTAGGATTTCACAGAAAAGATTGGACAAGGGTCATTCACGCAGAACCGAGTTACACTTTGGTAAAATGTAGAAGTTAATCAGAGAATGATGTATGGTTTTACCATTTGAAAATGACACCACAAACTGAAAGCCTGTATTGAATATTATCGTACATGTACAAGGTGTTTTCCCGATGCTTTCAGTGGATTTGGGGGCCACTTATCAATTTCACATTCCTTGGCAGACGTGAAGCCCTTCAACATCACGCAGCCTCGGCCCAGGAGTGTCCCTATGCCGGAGAAGATCCCACTGGTGCACAAGCACAAGCCAGTCCCCAAGACCACCTACTCCGGCCCCAGGGAAGAGAAACTCATCCTAGAGGCCAAGGAGAGAAACCGGAGGCGGGCAGAGGTACGTGTAGGCTTGGATGTTTCTTTTCTTCAAGTTTTTGTTTCATAACTTGATATCTGATTTTTTTTTTTGTTGGTTGACAAGAATTTGTATGAACACAGGTTTACTTGTCATCGAGATACAATACTATCTGTGGTTCACATGTTCAGCATGCTCAGAAAAAAAAAATAGTAATAATGGAACTTAATAGTAATTATGGAACTTAATAGTAATAATGGAACTTAATAGTAATAATGGAACTTAATAGTAATAATGGAACTTAATAGTAATAATGGAACTTAATAGTAATAATAGTGGAACTTAAAGCAGAAGCTTCATGGTTGCTAGTGCATTCAGCCAGCAAACCTGTGTTTCACTCGGTGCTGTGTAGTTTGCAGATTTTCCTAACATCATCCGATTCCTTGAGTTTCACTTCCAGTTACAACATTACAAATTTTATGAAGTATAGAGTTTTGCACAGCTTGGAATTTCTTGGTCTTGTTTTTACTTTGATAGAATTTTCTACTGTGCCCAGTGCCAGAATCTTTGTTGTTATAACTATAATGTATCAGGGCTAAAGAAATTTGGCATAGATCTCTTGACCTTGAAGATTGTGTTTTTGTGATCTCGGCTGCTTTAGTGAGAGTGAACCAGAAATGAACCCCCTGTAAAGACAGTGAAAATATAAAGAACAAATACACAGTCAACATTACTTTCAGTTTTGATGGTAGGATCTACTACCATATCTAGACGGGTTAAAAATTCTTTCTCGAAGACTGACACTTGACTGCAGATCATACTGCATGAAACCTAACACCCAAGGCTCTACTCGTTTATACAATTTGCCTGATTTATCCATCTCCCTGATCAACGATGTCTGGTCATCTGTCGGCTCTTGCAGGAGCAACTTTACAGCGCCGCCAAGAACCAGTTTGCCTGCGCCAATGCGGAGAAGTCGGAGAAGACCCAGCGGCGGCTGAACAAGATCCTGGCTCAGGAGGAGAGCAAGTTGCAGTTCGACAAGCAGAAGACCAAGGAGATGCCAGCCGCCATCACCGACAACATCCCCATCAAGCTCAATGCCGCTACCATACTGAGGGAGGGAGCCCTCTACCAGAAGCGGGAAGAGGAAGAGATGAAGAAGTGAGGCTGTGAATGAATCTATCAACGGCTGGGTCTAAGTCTTTACCAGTCTTGGAATACAAATTTGGAGATATTTGGATTACGTGCCAGAAATCTTCTTTAATCATTGCATCACGGAAAATCAACATAACTGACTAAATCTTGCAATTTCTACTGATTAAATATATATTTGTGATATTTGTGACATTGATCGTATTTTAAACCAACCTTTACAGTTTTGAACACATTTGATTGAAAGTCACTGCTAATAAAAAACCACAGTAGTTCGAATTGCTTTGTAAGCACATGGTGGAAATAGACATAGCCACTGTTCAGGAAGCCTATTGGAACCCAAGTCTGATCTTGTTTCTTATCACACCAGTTAACATGCAGCAAAATCCATCCTTTGTTCCCTTCAAAAAGTTACTAATATTAACTAGTCCCCAGTGTCTGAACAGCCCTGAACTTCTCAACAGACAATAAACCTGTATGCAATACTGAGGTCAGGTTTTGGAAGAAGAAGAAGAAAAAAAAACTAGTTGCTAATTGGTGACTGTTCCTTCCTTCTGTGCCGTCCTCAGGCTAGAGCTTCTGGAGGCAGGCGCCAAGGATGCCTCCCAGTTCCTGGAGTGGCAGCAGGAGATGCGGCAGAGGGACATGGAGGAGCAGCTGGCCGACATTGAGCGGCGGAGGCTGGAGGGGAAACTCAGCCATGAGGAGGCCATACTGGCCAGGCAGTCGCTCATCAAGGACAACAGGGAGAAGGTGCTGGAGATGAAGAAAGAGGTAGGCTTGTCAGATAGATTTTGGACAGAAAAGAATCTGCTAATTTATTGCCTTTGTTGTATCTCAAACAGTGAATTTCATTGTTCTAGTTATCTAGTGCATGCGAGAGCAAGAGATGGCGCAGTTTTAAGTAACGGCGACATCTGGTTGATGGAGACACACGAGGCTTGTACTTAGGTTTGTGCATGTTTTGCACAGACTATGCTGAGCATAGTCAATCAATCAATATCTGTGGGTTGTACAGTTTTCGCATGTGGGCCAGCAGGTAAGCAGTTGAACCAATCCCCAGCAACCTACCGTTTCTTTGCGAGTGAGGAAGTTACTGCTTCATTATAGAGCAGATATTTGCTTTTGAAAAGTTTGGTTTAAAAGGGGCTTCATTTTTCCCATGAAAGTCTTTAATTGCCATAAGCCACTCATCATGCCTACCATTCAGTCAGCTGTTGGTGTGGTCTGCAGAGGGGCTGCGTCCAAATCACTTGGCTGTGGCTGAAAGTTAGGCAGGACTCTATGGGAACTGGCTGCAGCCACTTCTCATAGAGGGGTGTGTGATTTCAGGCTACAACCCAGTAATTTGGTCTTAGCCATAGACAAAATGGTGGGAGAGCTAGCTATGAAGTTATAAAAGGTTTGCTTTTAATTATCTGTTGTTGTTTTTTCTGCTGTGATTTTTCGGCACCTACCCACAGGCCGAGCAGATGATGCAGGAGTACGTCGCCAGACAACTGGAGGAAGAGAAGGTGCTGAAACAGATGGTGGAAGACGTCATCTCGGGACACAAGAATGCCAAGGAGGCCAAGAGCAGGATACAGGAATCCAAACGCAAGATAGGTGAGACCTGATTCTAACCCTTTACATCAGACTCCAGCGTGAGGGTATTGTAGCTTCTGACTTGAAAGACTCAGGCCGTGCTTAAAGTGTTTGGCTGTAGCTGTAAAAAATAGAAACACCTGCGACGGTGGCACAAGCATGGAGCCACAAACTAGCATAGGACAAAGCTCACATTTTAGAAATGGTCCAAGGATATGCTTCAAGTACAGATTGTGAAACAAAACTGCTGTATTAGATTCATATCAATCCAAGAAATACAACAGGAGATTATTTTTAAACAAATCCCTGACTTTGAAATTAGTGGATTTGTCTCAATCTTGCAGTGGAAGAAGTCAGTGAGGAGAGCAGAGATCTTCTCCAGCAAGCCTTTGAGCAGGTAAGTTGATTAGTTGTGGTTCATCGTACAATTTTTGCGGCCTGAATTGAGGGTTACTTCAAATTGTAGCAGAATTCAATGGAAGGGGGGGCAGTTATGAGACCATGGGAGTGAAGGTCGCTGTGACCACGTCGCCCATTTCCCTTGTCCAGAGGACACTGCTTTGGAACCTGGCAAGAGTGGGGCCATGCCAACCCAAGCAGTGACACAAAAGTGGAAGCCAGTGACTCTCTTCACCTCGTTAATTGGCTGCTGTTGGCTCACGGTTAAGTACTGGGTATTTGGAAAGGTTAGGTCTTGTCCTCTGTTTCGCCGATTTTTTTAGTCTGTTCCAATTTGTATTGTGTTCGCAGGCTGAAGCAGAGATGAAGCGTAAGATGGAGTTGATCCAACAGATCCGGGCCATGGAGGCCACGCCTAAGAACCGCACCAAACTGATTGATTGGACGGCCACGGCAGGCCACTCCCTGCTGTCCGAGATGTCCATCGCCGAGGTATGAGGAACTTTATGATCAACCTTATCTGTGGGGCTGTGAAAAGTTCACACACTCTGGCACTTTGGTTGTGGGGACTATACTGAAACATGGACATGATTTAGACCGAACAGGTTCTGGGGACAACGTTTTGTCTCCAAAACTCAGTCTCAAATTTCCTGACCGAAGAAATTGTCCCCTCGCCGCGATAACAGCCTGGGCACACATTCTGGCCCTGTAGCTGTGGGGACTACATACATATTGGAATGATATAGCAAGGGAGACAAATATTATTGTGGGATTTTTTGTTTGTCCTCACAACGCAGTCCCAGACCTCCTAACAAAAGAAATCTTGTTTTGCACGGCGAGAGGGCAAGGTCAGGCCAGAATGCATTTCTCTTCATATGTACATGCACCAGGGTCTGTTTAATTCGGCATGGCCCAAGTAGGAACCTGTTGCTGTGACAGAATTGTCCCCCAGAATAACATAACAAAGAAACGTATCTTTACATTTGTTAAGCACCATTAGGAGTGTGCATTTATGAGTATTTTTAGAACTGGGTACCTGTTTTATGTCAATACCGGATATCTGGGTACCCTTAAAATATAAATAACATTTAAATGGTATTGTGCACAATCCTGAAACCTTAAAAACGGGGCTCTTTTTTTGTACGTAGAAGCAGCACATTGTTCTAAATGTTAGACAGGAATCTGCCCCTTCCTGTTATTAACAGAAGTGTTACCTTTAATTTGCAACAAAAGTCGCGCCATCGATCTACAGCGGGTTTATCAGCGGCACGATGATTTTCAGCAATTCTGCCCTTCATTATTAAAGTTCATGTTTTATACGTGGAATTTTTACAGTTACCCAGCCTGAAACTACCAGGTTTTGATATCAACGGGCAGGTACCAGGGTTCCCTGCACCGGCCTAGTCACCCTTGTTGTGATTTGCCAAAATGCATATGTTCCTCAGGTTCAGAATGTTCCACTGCCGTAAGCATCTCATAAGGTTAGTCTGTACATCCATGTACTCTGAACACGTTTTAGTTGAAGGAGCGGTTGGCACTCCTGGCCACGGAGCAGCAAGAGAAACTGGAGAGCAAACGGGATGAGATTTTGGAGAGCAAGGAGGCCAAGGACAGGCTGCTGATGGAGAAACTACAGCAGATATCCAAACACAGAGCAGCTGAGGGACAGCTCTCTGCCGTCAGGTGACATCATTGACCCCTCACCTCTCGTTTCTGAACTCTGACCCTTGACATTATCACGATCTGAATGAAAAGCACCTTCATGCATCATGATTCTGAAAGTTTCACTATATTACAGTTGTTACACAAGATCACTGCCTATAATGATTTCTGTGACTTGTTAATCTCAGAAATCTTGTTTCAGGGGAAATTTTCTTTTTGCCACATAATAATGCAGACAACCGCAATCGTTTTTGAAATACAACTTCCTTCTTTCACCTTTCTTCCTTAGACAAGAGAAGAAGAAGGCGACCAAGAACCAGCGTCCAGAGATCAAGGACCCCAAGATCAGCGACCTGCAGGAGAAGCTGGAAAGACGCAAAGAGGAGAGACTGCGAGCCAACAAAGAGATGAAGATCTCGCCCAGCAAGCAGTCCACGGCCAGGATTCAGAGTCTGAATAAGCAGAAGGTAGGGTCAGAGGAAATTCTCTGTAAAATGCCGACTTGTTAGGCTACTGTGGAGAAGCAACTGTCCAGAGAAAGGAGTCAGGCAAAGATATTTAAGCCTGATTTTCTCCCCTAGATATTAAGGGGGGTTATTGAAGGTCAGAATAGGCTGATTGAGTAAACCCCACTCACTGCAAACCAGGGGTGTGTACTGATGGGTAGTAAGGCAATTACACGTATGTACCCATTGAAGTGAAATATAGGTACTTGAGTGCCCATTAGAAAGAGCCCATCCCTCAGATTCCAAGAAAAACAGGAAAAAAATTAAATGAAAATGCATTCAAATCGGCAAACACGGGCATCACTAGAGGGGGGGTGTCACACTCCCAGTTGGTTAGTTTTGTCGGCAAAATCATGGTCTGTCGGCAAAATAAGAAAACGTCAGGTAGGTGACGGTCTAGGGAATCAGATTACAGTAAGGTCGTTTTGTGTGATGACTGTTGGCAAATTTCATGTGGTACCTCCCCATTCAAAATGGTCCAGCGACGCCCGTGTTGCCACTTTTTCCTCAAATCTCTGAAATGCTCATGACCAATCTTTGCGCAGTAAAAGTGAAATCTGTTGTAGCATTCTGTGTAGCCTGTTTTATTTCAAAATCTCCCGTAAAGAAAACTTTAAAAACTTTCTTTTTGTTGTCCCAAAGTTTTGTCGTATTCGACGGTGTCACACTGAGTGTATCAGCCAAGCACATCGTACGGCGTGTCAGAATTCTTGCATGCTTGTCAGGCACATGCCACAGCTGTGATTGGTATTTAGGGTTGTCAGGGAGGCCTTAATGGATTAGTGTGTCGATAACAAGTCATTGTTTTTAGAATCTGCATTATTGTACCCTACAAAAGAACATTCATTTGGATTTCCACACACCTCACTTACTGGGTTAAAATTAGAATGTGAATCAAAGTTCCATTCATCCCCCTGCAGATGATGACAGAGGAGAAACGATGGAAGGAGCTCGAGCAACGGAAAGAGCGACAAGCCGCTCTGCAGTCCAAGGGGATTATGACTGACGTGGCCGGCCAGAAACTGAACTCATTCAGCCGGAGCAGACAGCTTGCTGCTACCGCTGCTCTGTCATAAAAAAAATGAATCCTGCTTGTGAATTTCAATGCTCTACTGCAATCTTCTTGTGACTCCGTCCATGATATGATGAACCACTGGTAGTGGTCTTACCATCTTTAAAATCTGTCCTGAGAAATAAAGGGTCCAAATCCCTAACTGGCTTCTGAGGCATTTTCAAATCTTCCTTAATCTTCCAGCATCTACCATTGTGTGGAAACCCAATATCACATTCTTTGTACTCAATATTTCAATGGGTATCAAGCCTTGTGGAGGGTCACAGTAGCTGGGCTGCCCGTCTCCTTTCATCCTCTTTTACAAATCCTGGTGGTTATGGTAAAGGAAATGCTGTTGAAACATGAAGCGGTGCTCCTCGTTTAGAAATTAGTGCCTGTTCAATTCTGAATCATGCACTGTTGCCTAGAAATGCCAGGAATTTTGGTGTATAAAAGCCAGTCAGTGCATTTGCCCGCCTCATTGAGCACAGCCTGGTCCAGTCATGACCGTGATAAAAATGGAGCACATTTCTTTAGAGACCAAGCCGTGTCCCCTTATAACTTCATGAATGACAAAGGAGTTGTTCTGACTTTCAAGAAACTGTCCTCAGTTGGGAGAATGTCGTCCACAATGAGTTTGAAGTGCCCCCTCACTGGCACAGAAGAGAGGGGCTGTTGGAAAGTTTTTCTAACGGAGCATGTGCATTTTCACTTAAAACGAGCGAGAGCGCATATTCAAACAGAAAATTAGTCATCTATGCCCAATGTAGCCTTGGTCAAGGCATTCGTAATGCGGCGCAGCGTGCACCTGCCGCTCGAAATTTCTTAGACCGCGTGAGGTCGCTCTTCGCCTCGATTTCGAGCGGCAGGTGCATGCTGCCGTGCGCTGTGCTGTGACGAATGACGAACGCCTTGACCAAGGCTATGCTCAATGTGTCTTGTGGTAAATGTGCAGGACCATGTGCAAGGAGTGAATTTCCACCAAGGAATATCATCGTCGTGTAAAACATTCCCTCTCTTGTTTTTGCTTGTACATGTAGTTGAATTGCAAGAGTTCTCTCTTAAATTAGTTCCTGGCAGAGTTACAATTGCAGTGAATACTGAGAGTGCTTCACCATAATTGCTGCCCTGTTTCCAAAAACAGAGCCTGCTGTCGACTTGCGTTTGGGCATTCACCACTCATTAGCAACTGTTGCAGCATTTGTGGCCCCAGTTTCTAACCCTGCCTGTCCTGACACATTCTTGTCAAGTTACTTCAACAAAGGGATGCAATAATAGCAAAATGTCTTCTCAAGAACACACAAAACACTCTACCTGTAAATCTGTTCCCATGGGAGGGCCCAGTTATGCAGTTCAGCCATTAGCCAACACAAGATGTAACTGCCTTATCCTTCAATGGTGCAGTTCAACCATATTTCCTTGATTGTAGGCGAGTTGGTAAGAGGCGAGTCGGTCAGGGGGCGAGTTGGAAAGGGGCGAGTCGGTCAGGGGGTGAGTTGACCTGACACCATTTCCTTTACCCCAGTGCATTTTAAAGTAGAGGCCTGCATTGATCAGTTTGTGCATTTTACAAACGAATAATAAGAGGTCTGTACTTGTGACAGTGTTGGAAATCGCTGTGCTGGCTCTACTTCCTTGTATAAAACAGATTTTTTAATTCTTGTTCAGTTGTGTACTACATCTTTTCTTAAATTAAAAGGGTCAAAGTTACTACATGTATTTGTCAAATTGTATAAAGAGTACACTATTGTTTTTACTTGATTTGTTTTATACAAAGTATCACAGTTGAATTAAGTTCATTGTTTATTAAAGGAAAGTGTAAAGTGAAAAGAACATAAAGTCCAGGGCTCATTCGTTCGAAATGTTTTGTACCCCTACGAAGGGGTGTTTTCCAAACACAAGTTGGTCGCCTGGTAAAACCAGCCTGCCGTTTTCAAAGAGGTTCTCGCTGCCTCTAGATTTAGCACTCCAAAGCTCAAGGGCAAGTTGTTCATGAGTGACATTTGCAAAAGACCCCTATTTGCCTGATAATTCTTGGAAGTCCAAACTATGTTCCTGAATATAAAATAGTGTTCTTTTTCCTTGCGGTATGAACTAAAAAATGGGGCACGGCAGTTCAAGGTAGCTACACGTGACGAATATCCGTCATGTCCATTCAGAGCCTCCGTACTGTACTATGTCCCGCGTACATAAGAGAAACTTCTCCTTCGGATTACGCCATGGGAAATAAACGTTAAAACATTTAATTCCTTTATCTGTTTTCACGAAAACCTTTTGATGCAATTCATTTGTGCCACCTTTCGTGCTCTCGGCGTGCCCAGCTTTTGCAGGTCTCCGGTGCATGTTTGTAACAAAGCCATGTCGGCGAGATGGAACTCCGACATGACAGCTTTCCGCGAGGAGTTCTCCCGTGCGAAACGGGTGCTGGTGCTGACAGGCGCCGGCGTCAGCGCAGAGAGCGGGGTACCCACCTTCCGAGGGGCCGGTGGTTACTGGAGACGTTGGCAAGCTCAGGTGAATGTATTTCCGCAGTTGTAGTGCTTTGGGATGGGGAATAATATCCTCTCTGTTTTGTTCACCCTTGTTGTTGTTTTGTTTTAATGGCGCTTTCAGCAACTCAGGCTATTTGCGCCAATAACTACGTTTATTCATACACTTTATTAATCAGCATCGATCACATTACGGAGTTAGGACGAAGGTCCAGTTTTAGAGGCAGGAGGAAACCGGAGTACCCGGAGAAAACCTGCGAGAGCGAGTATGGACTGGAAACCAAATGCACTTAAAGCCTGGGCCAAGCCAGGACTCGAACCCGGGCCTCATTGGTGCAAAGCAAGGAAAGAACCGCTACGCTAACCCGCTCCCCCCTTTGTTCACCCTTGAAAATTGAGGTCTTTCTTATACTGTTGTCCGAGGCTATGGCGGTGAAGAAATTGTGGTGGAGGTGAAGGGGGGGGGATCTAGATTGCATGTGGTGTATATTTTCGGAATCTGGAAAATAAAAATTCGTACTATCACCCATCACCCTATGTAGGTTCTAGGCCTAAAATTTCATTTCCATCGCAAGTTTTCAAAATTAAATTTCCCATTTGTTTTGTCACGGAGGTAGTGGGGGGGGGGTTAAGGGAAAGCATTCAAGTGCTACTAAGTACTAGGCCGACTACTAAGTAGGCCTATCACGGTACTATGGAGCCAATAGGAGGCATGTAGCTAAGGAGTATATGTAGGGCTCTACTTACTGATCTGTCCCTCTCCTAGCTTGTTTAAGTTAAGGATAATGAGGGGTTCAACCCATCACTGCCAGGATTTAATTTAGAGACATTTTGACCTACATGTACACTTCAACAGAGCACACGTTGCTTTCATTGTAGTCTACACGTACATGTATGTATAGTGGATATTGTAATTTTTTTCTTCAGGATCTAGCTACTCCCGAAGCCTTTGAAGCCGATCCATCACTTGTGTGGGAGTTCTACCACTACAGAAGGGAAGTGATGGCCACCAAAGAGCCCAACAAGGCACACCTGGTGGGTTTTTGCATCACTGCTGTTGTCTTTTGTCACTTAGTGCTGAATCCTAGATCCGTTGAAGGTTGGATTGATAAAGATATTTATAGCCTGTCAAGCCCATACAACAATCTGTATCGAAAATGGCGACTAAACCTACAATTGGTCTACTTAAACAGATCATCTATTATCATTATTATTTTTAATATTTTTTTATTAAAAAAAATTGGGGGGGGGTGATAATCCCAGTGCTCTGAAATGTTTAAGTCTTATCTATTGGAAGGTAGCAGTGGTTACACTGTACTTATCTCACTGTTTCAGCTTCTTTGTATCGTTTTTAAAAATCTGTGCATGCCCATTGAAGGTAATGAGTGTTTTGTGGACGAACGGAACTGTTTTCCACTGCAAATAATAAATTTTTTCATATTTTATGAACTCTCGTGGGCTCCTTTTGTGTATTGATGCCTTAGGCTATTGCAGAATGTGAGAAGCGTTTAGCCAGCCAAGGACGCATTGTAACAGTTGTCACACAAAACATAGATGAGCTCCATCGACGGGCAGGGACGACCAACCTCATTGAGATGCATGGTAACGTATATTGAATAAGCCACAATGAACGAGTTTTAACAGTGGATTTACTGATACATGTAGCTTAGCCAAAAGGTTAAGTGACTGGTTTATGAATGGGGCCCCAACTTTCTACCTGCTCACAGTTTTACAGCGTAAGGAAAGACATCTCATGTTCATCCGGCATTGAAACTGCTATGCACAGTTTCATACAGGACTGTTTCTCAGAAAATGAAAAGTCAGTCAAAATGAGCCATTTTTACAACTGAAACACGCTCTCTTAATGTTGGCCCTCATAGAATTTGTTACAATCTGTTGGGCCATTTTGAAGGATTTTGGAGGATTCAGCCCAGAGACTATTGATGGTTGATGGTACCGTTTGGGTTCCTACCCAGTCACAGATTACGGACAACTATTGACAATGTCTTAACCATCTTGCAGGAACCTTGTTTAAGACGCGGTGTGTGAGGTGTGGCACAGTGAAAGAAGATAGGAACAGTCCCATAGTACCAGCATTAGGAGGCAGAGGGTAAGTCTCAATAAGGCTCCTGACACATTATTAGCCTCTAGCAGATACATTCACTTTAGTGTCATCAATTTCAGTTTTTTGTGGCGGAGTTTGACATCTTAACCTAGGTTAATGAGGGCAAGGTCATGAATATAGATTTAAAGTGGGCAACCATGTATGGTCACATGATTATATTTTGATTATTTTGCCTCATGTTAGCATATTACAAATCAGTAACTGAGTGCATGAAAGACATGAAGAGTTGATTTTGTTGAGTTAGTTGAGTTAGTTATGTTGTTCAAGACTATTTGTTTAATTTTTTTCTAGTGTGTTACCCTGGGATTAATTAGGGTCCTGTTTCAAAACGAATGACTGTGGAAAGTCCTGAGGCCTGTCTTGAAATCGTAGCATGGTTTTCATGCATGTTGATCATGCAGTTAAGACAGCAAGTGACTTCTCCTGACATTTGGTTTCACTCTGTGATTCAGGGCCCCAGATCCAGATGCAGAGGATGCCAGAATTCCAGAGAAGGATCTTCCAAGGTGAGCCTTATCTCCTTGTGCGTTCGCTTGCTTTGCTTGGATCCTCCAAATTGTAACATTGCAAGAAATCAAGGGCACATCCTATCCAGCCCTCTGTTCAGTAACACTTGCTGGGCTCTACATTCCTCAGTCCTTCAGTATCTTCCAAAGTCTCCGAGGGATTTCTAAGGATCTGATTGGCTTGGGGTAACAGGCACAGAGGTGGATTGGAAGCCATTTGGGGGGGGGGAGCTGAATAAAAGGGGGGGAGCTGTAACATTTAAAAATTTTTTAACCTTTTCATGACCTCGGGGTGGGGTGAAGCTACGTTTTGAGGTTTTTTCATGTTTGGGGAAGAAAGGGAAATGAAACAGACCCCTCTAAAAATGCACCTCCCCCCCATCACTTTTCTAACTTGTTTTGTTTGCTCCTTTATTGGGGTGTGTGGCTCCAGGTGGGACACCCCCTCACCCCCATTCACCAGTGAACAGGCAGTGGAATTCAGTCTTCTGTGAAAAAAAAAATTGTATGCAACATTGACGGGTGCTGCTCTAGAAAGTCCATTTACGTACGTCTAAATCGGACTACTATCTTTTTTCAATCCAACAGGTGCAAGGAGCAAGGGTGCGACTCCCTGCTACGGCCCCATGTTGTGTGGTTTGGGGAGGGGCTGGATCCGGACGTGCTGTACGCCATTGATGTCGAATGTGAAAGCTGTGACTTGTGTCTAGTGGTACGACCAAGATTCCAGAGTGCACCTTTTTTGGCAAATTTATTAAAGCCAAAATTAGCCGAGTGGGACCTTTCAAAGGAAGAACACGGTGCATGGCAGGGTGGTTGGTAACCTGTTTTGGCTGAGCTGAAATATTTTCTTCATGAGGCTGATATCTTGGTGTTCCATTTGACGAGTGGTTAGGGCTGTTCTTAAATACAACTGATCGGGACTTGTGTCTTGTCAGTCACAAGTCACAAAACCTTAGCATTAAGCAGTATGCGAGAATGCAACTGGGACTTCAGAAAAATTGAGAACATTCCTAACTGTGCAAGATTTTCTACAGTGTTTTTCAATTTGTGATGGCATACATGAGCACAATGTGAGGAATTCAGCTGAGCTGAAGAAAAATTGCCTGCAGTGTCATGTTAAGCGACCTCCAAATGGTCTGGCACGTGACCCCTCATATTCCTCCATACCCCCACTCAGATTGGCACGTCGTCCGTAGTGTACCCTGCCGCCATGTATGCCCCGATGATTGCAAACCGGGGAGTCACGGTTGCCGAATTCAACACGGAAGAGACGCCTGCCACCAGCTCACTCAAGTAAGCAAACTTTTGCTGATCTGAAATTGATGTGTTGCAGTTCATCTTCCAGACATTGAACACAAAATCAGTTGATAAAAGCGTTGAGTGGTTGAACAAATTTCCTGACATTGCAAGACAAAGGATCAACAGTGTGACATTGTTTGAATTCTACGCACTGCACTGCTTTTGTCACTGCAGTCTGCTCTGATGACATAAATGAGGTTGTCATCAAAGTTACAGCTCTTCAGAACTTGCCGCAGACCTTCATGTTCAACCTGATCCAAAGCTTTTTTGAAGTCGATAAGAGTTATGGTGGAGGTCATGCTCATGTTGGAGGTGTTGTTTGAGTCAACAGTTGAATATTCAAGATCTATTTAGTCCTACTTCTCTTCAGTCCATATCCTGCTGGTTCTTCTGTAAGGATTTCTTGTGTCTTTCCCCCGAGTCTATTCAGGGGAACCAGCAGCATGACCATAAAATGGCGTCATCCTGAGCTGGATGGTCAGTTTGTTCCAAGCCTGTGTGACACGGTATTGGCATTGTTTTCAGGTCAGTACTTTGATGCTCATTGAGGATTGTTGTCACTAATATTTGAGTTTGATATCCTTTGACAGGTACCACTTTCACGGCCCAGCGGGGCAGACCGTCACAGAGGCGCTGACGAGGCATCCGAGTGAGCCTCCATAATGACGTAGACTCTGAGAAGTTATTCCAAATTGTACTGCACCTGTGTGAATACTCAAGATTTAATGAAATGATGGCGTTCTCTTCACTTCTCAGATTGTAAGAAATCAAAGGGGCAGAAGAAAAGAAAATCTGACCATACTGCTTTGTTTGGGGGGGGGGTTGAAATCTAAGGGTTGGAACAAAAATCCTTCACTTAATATCAGTCAGGATTTTTGAAACTGCAGCAAAGTCAGGAAGTGTACATAGCGTTGATATGCTCATATTTGTTGTGGAAGGAAGAATGAAAAAAATTGCCTGTCTGCTCCATGAAACCTCTTTTTTCAGTAACGATTGCTACCGCCATTGAACAAGATCTCAATTTTTTTTTCAAATGAGCATTACAAATAAATGGCTTGTATATGTCCATGTGGAGAATCACAGGGAATAGCCCATGTGGATGAATGGCAAATTGCCACTGGCATGCCAGAGGAATGTTGGCTGTGCAAAAGGTGGAACGCTGGAGGAACAGTGCCTATTAAATTGACGGAATTGTCACTGTTTTGGATACCATTCAATAGAGGAAAGACGATGGCCTTACACTGTGTAAAGGAAGGTAGAAACTCATGTGTTTCTGTACAGGTTGATTTTGCATGACCCCTCTCAAAGATTTGCAGCACCTCTCCCATTTTTCTCCCTCTCAAGGCTTGCTGTTTATAATACAAGATGCATTTTTATTGTGAACAGTGTTCATGATATCTGATCACGGAGTTTCAAATTTGTTCCAAAAAATGTGATAAATAAACATGTTACTATAGAGCCAAATTACATTTGTCAATACATTTATTTCTAATTTCTTCTTTTACTTTTAAGCCTGTTTACAGTAAAGTTACTTGGCCAACTTGAGGATTGGAGTGGTGTTTTAAAATCACATGTAGTCAAACCTGAGCTTTTTTTTTAAACCTAAAAGTTGTACTGAAAATGGCTTTAATAAGAATACATTTCAAAACTGAATAAAAAGCTCTTTCCAAACTACAATCGTGACATTTCTTGGAAAGTGGATCATTTTGTAAAAAAAGTACTAGATTTGAGTTTCAACTCAAGGGTCATGTACAAGGTTTTGCCAACAAACTACCCGACTCTGTCAATGCTACATCCTTAGCAAGTCCTTGTTGGGCAATTTAATATCTTAAAATTGACAACTTCATGCACACACAGATGTCACCTATGCACTCTGCGTCACATGACAAGTACTTATTCAAATAACGCTGACAATTCTTGGAAGGACGGCATCTCCTATTGATTTACCTCATGCGCCAACGCATCTATTGCACTCGTGCCCCAAACCATAAACACAGTTACAGGTAAGGTTTGCATGCATGGAAATTAGGGGTTGAAAGGCTTAAATACTAACGTAAAGATGGAAATTCAGCCTGAGAAATATCCACTACTCTGTCATTTTAAATATCAGTACTTTTTCAGCCAAAGGTTCAGCCACAGTACTTGTAAAAACTGAAATCAGTCAGAAAAGTTGATGTATGTAGAGAATCATACACTATCTGCCTTGGTTTCTATGTCTGTAAATTGGCCCTGTGTAATAATTTACATTGCTTGAATTTACATGACGGTGCACTCTGAGTGACAAAAGTGAAGCACCCAGTGAAGGGTGCATGCATGTAAGGGTGTGCGACTTACGACCGAGTTTCATTGTCCTTACAATATTGCATCTGGCAGCACAGATCACTCGTGATAAAATCTCACATAAAGATTAGTTACCCTAAAATAAGCTCTGATGCCGCAGATAAGACCTACCCGTGTCTGTGCACCCCTAGTTATGTGTAAACTTAAGTTTGACGCAATAGTTGAGGTCATCACTATCAAAATACATTAATCAGCCAGTCTTGGACCCAGGAGTATTGACGTATCTGGACCAACTTTATCCATGTGCTCAACAGTGAAATTTGCTACGCAAATAAAATATTTCCTTTGCCTAAAACAGATTACTGGCCAAAAAGTCACTCGGTGTACATCACTTGTTGCTAGTTCTCAGTGGGCATTTGCAGTTTCATCAATTTGCGTCCCGTCTGACCAACGAATAACTACCCTGACGGGGCAGGGGTCAAAGACTATGCCACAACAGGGCACTGTCTGTCATCATCATCGGCAACACTACAACACTATGCACAGTGGTATTTACGTAGAAAGCCTTCAAAACACTGGTAAATAGCCAACATAATGAGAAAACAGAGCTACCGACCAGATCCCCATGATGGTGGTAACTGTCAATTGGAAAGGTGATGACCATTATGCTGCCTGAAGAAGAATTCACGGTTTATTTCACCTGAAAAAAAGCCTCTCTGTCTAGTGTGCAGTGTCTAGTTGCTAACTAAACACTTGCCCACTGGAACGGTGGCCAACCCTGGGGAAACCACGTGGTCACGCGGTAACTTGAGATCTTCTGATCAGACCCTTTTCCTCCAATCAGTGAAGAGAGCTATCTCCTGTACGGGACGGTGTTACTGCAAGGCCGGAAGGGCATGGAGGATATGGGCTGCGTCTGGGCCAGGCGTTTCTTCTCCTTAGCCTTACGCTCCTCAATCGTCCTCTCCCACTGCTGGTAAGCCTTGATGCTCCCCACCTCCTTGTTGGCCTTGGCTTGCTCCTCTTCACGCCGCTTCTCCTCCTCGGCAGTCTTCTTGTCCTTGCGCTCCTTGAGGATGCGATCGTCCTTGGTACTTTTCCTGTGTACATCACAGAGAAATGATGAGTCAGGCACTGTGCTGTGGATGTGAAATGCCCCGCATCAAGTACATCAACCATGTCGTAGTTTGAGATGTCAGTGATTCCAGCTATCAGTCACATTTGTCATCAACAGCAAGTATTTACAAACATTACCCATAATCCTGAGAAATTGGTGGGAAAAAAAAGTGTTTAGCACTGAATTAGAATAGTAAGAACCTGCAAAAATATGCACTTTGCTGGAACGTTGGCTACTCTTTCAAATTTACTAGTTGGAACCCTGCTTTGAACTGACGATGAGACATAACCTAAACCCCGAAGAGTGTTGTAAATTACACAGCACCTTGATTATGCCCGGTTGGGGATGGAGAATAACCTGGAAATTTACCAAGATTTGTAAGCGGACTGGGCACTCCTGGCCTTGAATTCCTTCTCCTCCTCGACGCTGTGCATCCTCTCACGCTCGCTGCGGGTTTTCTCCCTGTGTTTCTCCTTGAGCTGATCATCCTTGTCTGACTTCCAAGCCTCAAATGCCTGTGGGTTACAGGGGTATACACTTCTTGTCACTATGGGTGTGAGTTTTCAGCATTTGGGTATCATAGAGAAGCAAGCTAGGGAAGGAATTCAATGAGTGTGCAATTGGGGAAGTCTGAAAACTTCAACACAAAGAAGATTTTGTGCTGCACAGTGTTTTTCACTTCGTAATGTTATACCTATGGGAAGCCCCCCCAAAAAAAATTGATAAAAAGCAAAAAAAAACCCAAACCAAAAGCTAATCAGTTGATCTAATGAGCAGTTGAATGGCTGAATCAAGTATGTATCAAGGAAGGTGGAATTTGACCAGGCGACAGAAGTGAAGTATGATGGGCGAGTTTTTGTCCTTCTCCCACTGCGTTCGAACCTTTGAAAAGAGCTGAAGAGGGACCAGTCTGTGGAACTCGTTACACTTGCTGGTGTGCATTTGTTTGTATCACTCAGTAATCTTAACTGACACAGATTCTTTTGAAGTTTACCACAGGGTTTTGAAGAATTTTTGCAGGACCGAAGACAGTAAAGCTCAGCTACTCTGACTTTTCAACAGAGCTTGCTGGCCCTCAACAGTGAAAGTGCCAAGGACCTGGTACTGGTTTCCTGCACAGTGGTGGATTTTAGGGGATCCAGGAAGGCTCACAGCATACATGTCTTCAAAGTTAGAGTTAATATTTTAAGAGTCCTTGCATATCAGGGAAAATAACGGAACACTGAAATGACGAACAATGACAGCGGTGTTGTTCTGTACTTTGTAAATGACAGACAATTCTACCTGAAGCCTAGTCCCAAATGTGACCCTACCTGACAAAATGAGACAAAAGTCGCCAGAGCAACATTTTGAGAGAAAGGCCTTTATTAAAGAGAAAGAAAGGAATCTTGCACTATGCAAATCAATGGGAACCCTGAACCTGTTCAACCCCCAAGCGGCCACCTGAACAAAGAACTCAATTTACTTTTTCTTATAAGGCATTAAGACTCATTTTGTGGGAGCTGGTCACAAATGTCTAATACAATGGCACTTTAAAACAGTTTCCACAAGTACATACAAGAGGGCCTATCTCATGAATGCAGGAATGCTGAGCAGAGAAAAAAACTAGTTCAATAAACACAGGTTACCAGCTAAAGCGGCATGCAAAGTAAACTGCTTGTGAATGGTTCCCCACTGATTTTTGCTTAGTAGGTAAATATGAATGGAGTAAGTCTATGTACTGATGACGCCGCGCTTTCTTTACATGTGCACTCTCTCCTGTGAAGCCAGCGCGAGGCCGACGGTCCGTCAAACACCACAGGAAAACACAGGCATAAACAGAGTGTTGTGTCATCAGTACAGAGGTCTACTGGCACCAGAGGATGCCAGGCAGTCACTCGCCTTCTTGGCAGTAATCGTCTTCATCATCTTGTCTTCCTCCGCTTCTTTCTCCTTCCTCTTCTTCTGTGCCTCCTCCCGGGCCTTCTTCTTCAGGCCCTCTTTCTTGTTCTCCTTCCAGGCATTGAAGGAGGCAGCGGACTCTGCCCGCTTCTCTCGAGTCTCCTGCAGTAAACAGGGAATGATAGCCCTTTGAAAGTTTCATGCAACTTGAGGATCGGGTCATGAGGAGATCTCTGTGGGATTCCCTTTTAATTCCTGATTGGGTATTAACGAAGTGAATGCTTTCCTGAAAAATTGTCACTGCTTAACATTATCACAGAAGTTGTTTGAAAATTAAAAGATGAAAAGAAAAGAATCTGCAGTTTCTCAGTATTTGGAAACCTCCCAAATAGCAAATCATCAAAAGGTGTTGCCACTGAAAATCTTAGTCTCCAGCACAAACACTAGTCATGATGAAGAAAATCCTCCACCACGCTGTCATTCCTCCAAATCTCTCTGCATCTCACCTGCTCCTTCTTCTTTTTTTCTTCCTTCTCCCGTCTCCTCTTCTCCCGGGCCTGCTTCTCGGCCGCCTGCTGCTTCTGGGCCCTCCACTCCTCGTAGATGGCCTGCCGGATGCTGGCCGAGTCCTCTACATTCATGCTGCTATTCAGGCTGGAGTTCAGAGAGCCTCGGCTCCCCACCGCACTGCCTCCCTCAGTAGATGTGGGTTGTCTTGCCGTGGGCTTGGCGATGGTTATCCTAGCAAAGATTAACAGTAGTCAGAGAGGAAGCCATTATCTTCAGCAGTGAATGAGAGACAACGTACAGAGAATACGCCACCACCACACTATTTTCACTGTCCATACTCACACCAAGTCAAGTTTTTATGTTTCATATTTTCCAAACCAGAACCAATTTCAACACAGGCTACTGAACTGAGGATTTTTTGTGAAGGGGTCTTTAGACTATCACACATTTTTTACTTCTCTGGTTAACATGGCCAACAACTCCTTTTCCACATGAGGTTAAAAAGCTGCAGACATCCAATAGAATTTTTGATGGCGTAGTAAGAATGGAATAGCAATGAAGTAATAAACCGGATGTGCCTTTTCAATCCTTATGCAGCATTCTTCTGTCCTCGCTGACAGAACCTATGCTTCTAATTACAAATATTTAGATCTGGAATAAAATGAAATGTGTTACTTGGGGTAATCAATAGAATATTAGAAATAATAGTTATTAGCTTGAGGCTCACCCAGTTTTCTGCTTTCCACTGTCGTCTTCACCAGCACTCTGGTAGCCCTCCTGTCAGTAAATTCCGATAAAAGTCAACTGGGAAATTCTCTTTAAAAAATCCCCAGAAATGTCAGCAGTCACTTGGTGCTGACAATCAGTGGCATAAATCAGTGTTGGAAATGGGAGGAGGGAGATGGGGAAAGGTGGGGGGGCATTGACTTGCCCAGCCATGGAAATTTGAAAATAAAGATGTACATCTATAATGTGTATCAAGTTCATGCATAATCTTACATCAGAATGGCATACACAGGGCTGTTTAAAATTGCTTTCCCATATTAGTGATATTGCAAGCATTTCTGTCGCTGGAATATCCAGAATATTCATTGCAAGCCACTTCAATTTTTTAGTTTATCACAAAAGGGGGGGTGGGTGATTCAATAGCCAATTCCCCCCCCCCAACGATTGGGAGGGCGGGAAAATTGCTTTTCCATTTTAGTGAGATTGCAAACATTTTTGTCGCTGGGAAATCCTAAAAATTCGTTGCAATCCACTTCAATTTTTTTTAGTTTATCACAAAAAGGGAGGGGGGGAATGATTCGATAGCCCATTCCCCCCCAACAATGAAGGCGGGCATATATATACCCCCATGCCCCCTCCCCCCGGATTTACGCCTATGATAACAATACTGCTGATGAATTTTCCTCATTTGATTGGAAGAGGTTAACAAAGAGAAGTTGAAGACATGTTACATGTATGCTGTGGTATGCATCCCAAGGCCTGTGGCTGACAGGGCCTAATTTTAAGAAAATTCTTGTTGCCTAATGTAGGGTTGCTCGTAATACTGGTCCATTTCAAGTAACATATCCAGGTGGTTTGTGGGAAATGTATGATGCCAGTGCAATCTGTGACATCATCAACATAAAGCTAATCCGCAAAGCATTTTGAATGGCATTTAGTTTCAAATATTTCTACATGAAACAATTTAAAATCGCACATGTAAATCACCTTAGGCCTCCTTCCTGTGATAACAGGTGGTTTCCTCTTGGATTTGCTTTTCCTGAAGACTTCTTCATCATCAGAGTCGGTGTCATCATCCTCGCTATCCTCTAAGAAATTCTTGGCCGATTTTTTCTTCTTCTTGCTCTTGGGTCTCTGCTGACCTTCGAGGGCATCCAGCAGAGATGTCTTTCTGGCTGCATCACCGACACTCTTGTCATTGTCACTGTCGCCAGAGCCGGAATCCAGAAAATCATCCACTTTGAAGCCCTGCTTCTTAGGTTCTGGCTTAGCCATTGACGGTTTTGCCTCGGCCTTAACTGAGGCCCCTCTGGGCTTGGGTGAGGGAATGGCAGCCTTGGATCCCTTTGGAGATGGTGATCTGGACCTGCCCTTTGATTTCACCTTGATGTCAGCATTGTCGTCCGATGAGTCCAGCAGGCCTTTTTGATTTACACTCTTTCTCCCTCCGATATCCTTCAAGTCCTTTGGTGATGGCGATCTGGACTTCTTGCCCAATCTCCCTCCCGTTTCTTCATCTGATATTGAATCCAACAGCCCTTTTCGTATTGAAGATTTCCTACTGCCCTCCAGACCCTCCCTTGTGGGTGAGGGTGACTTCCTTCTCCTATTTACTCTACCCAATTGTTCATCATCATCGCTCCCATCTGAATCTAGGATTCCCTTCTTTCGTCTTGAGTTTTCTGCACGTTCAGGAGAACCATCCCTTGCTTTGAGCCTGGGCTTTGGTTCTGGAGATCCACTTCTCGATTTTGGTTTTTTGGACTTCCCAAGCAGATCATCGAGGACAGAGTCTGGTTCGACCTTTTTCTTTTCTTCCTTTCCTTTCTTGCTGCTGCTCCCATTCAGAAGATCGTCCAAAACTGAGGGGGATCTACTCCGTCCTTTAGGTTCAGGAGAAGCACTGCGCGATTTGGGCTTCTCCCCATGTCCCAGCAGGTCATCCAGCACTGATCCCCTTCTGGTTTTCGAATCAGGGGACTTGGCACCGCTGGAGCTCTTTTTGCGGCTGCCTACCGGCGAACCTTCACCACCAGCTGTGGATGTTCTTGACCTCTGCCTTGGCTCCGGGGTTCGATGCTGACTTTTAGACTCTGGTGATTTGCTGCGTGTTCTCGTCTTGGAGCCCTCCCCTAGTAAGTCATCAATGATTGAAGGCGATTTGGTCCTCTGTTGTGGCTCGGGGGATGATGATCTCTCACTGGCTTTACGGCCAGGTTTTGTTCGAGGTGGCTCATCCTCTTCCGAATCCATTCTCCTGGGGGTTGTCTTCAAGGGAGCCAGTCCCCCCTTTTTATCCGACTGCTCGGACTTCAGCCTAGGGGACTCCCTTGGTTTGGGGAGTGGCATTTCCCTGCCTGGGGAAACAATAGAGTCGTTGGTGTTCCTTCGTGAGCGAGGCTTTGGAAGGGGAGTACTTCCTTTGTCATCCTGTTGTCTGTTGGGTAAGGAGGAAAGTCTCCTCCTGGGAGCATCCTCAGCTTTGTCGATGGACTTGGTCCTGGCCCGGGGTAGAGGCGATGGAAGGCCCCTGGGTGAGGGGAGGCCCCTCGGCGAGGGAGATGGGGAAGATCTGTCAGATGGCTGACGCGGACTTGCATGTGGGGGAGCCCAAGGTTTGGAAGATCCAGCATGGGATGACAAGCCTTTTGAGGTTGAGGTAAACTGGGACAAAAAATCTATGTACAAAACCAAAAGTTACAAAAATCACAGAAAAATTGTTGCTTTGCAAGTTGCTCTTCATATTTAAACAAGAATGCAAAGAAATTACACTGATGACTATGGCTGTGTAGATAATCTATTTATGATTCTTCTTGCTCTAGCTTTGCCAGAGTCATTTTTTGTACAATCTTAAAATGAAAGAGCCGGACCTCTTTTTTTCTTACCGTCTCCAGCAGCTCCAGTGTCCAGGCTATCAGCGCTGTCACTCTCCTCCGCCGTGTCACTCAGCCCGTGGGTCAGCCCCCGTCTCTTCCTCTCCTTCAGAGTATGGCGCAGCTCCTCCTCAAAGTTCCTAGGCTTTGTTTGGGGATCAGTCCGATCACCTTAATCACAGAAATTGTGTGATTAAAACTTACACTTCATTCTTAACAATAAGGGGAGCAAGATGGAAGTAATCATCATAAACCAAGAAAAACTTTTCTCTGATGACTATACTGTGCCCGAATCACAGCAACGAAAAGCCATGAGAGTTTTTAGAGGTTGAGGAAATATCACCTGCAGTTTAGTGCCTGCTTATGGGACAGGGCTCTTTTGCCTACAATCCCAATGAGTGCTGAATCAGTAATAACACAAAGACTGTGGAAAAGTTTCAGAAACCAACATTTAGGCCTACATGTACATTACCTTTGATTTTTGTGGGCATCTTTTTCAGTTGATCCTTGCTCTGAAATCTGTATTACAATAAATCAATGATGCAGCAGATCAGTTGCTATCTCCATGAACTTTCTCAGCAATACTAGATGGAAATTTATATCCAGCACAATGCGACTCGAGCTGGACCAAGAGAGGGCGCAATTTTCTTAGCAACGGAGGCTCCTTTGGTCAGAACTGAACTTTGCTGGTTCATGAACGACTATGAAACGTATGCGTTACGGTTGAATCATTACCAACAAATACTTCCACCCAATATGGCTCTTTTCAACCGGTGAGGGGGTGCTTCTGCTTGAGGCAGATAGGCTCGTGACTTGAATATGACCATATCATGAGCCTACTGCACTGGATATTTCAAGTTTCAAAAAGTAATGCATGAAATCACTGGCTGCTACTGCTAGATTGACCAACACGGCAATAGCCTAATGTCTGTTGACATGTTGCGTGCGACTGCACTGATTGCGGGTTTATGCCATGTAACTGACTACATGTACATGTTGGAAGTTTAACCGTTTACCAACTTAACTCAGGACACCACGAAAACTGAGAAAACTCGACTGGAGGGACAACTCAACTTTTTACAAAGTCGTCCATTTAGACAAGTTGACTTTGACATGGAAACAACTTGACTGTGGGAAATGTCTACCATGTAGGCTATGTGTAGGGTTTCAACAAAGATCACAAATTGATTCTTGGGAGCATTTGTGTGTAGCATGATGTTGCGATTCAACTCGGGACAGCTGCAACGGCAAGTCAGCGTGCAAGGTGGAACGGTGCACCATCCACATTATACAGGCATCCTAGATGCACTCATCATGATCAATTCAAGTCAGCTACTCTGCCGATGTAAACATATCAGCAGCGCTTTTTTATTTACCCTACTGATATAAAGATCAAACCCGGCCAAAAAAATGTTAAGACTGGTTCCAATAAGAATTTGACTACTGAACACTTCACATTCACAAAAGTACCAAAAGATGCCCGAAAAAAAGTACAACTCACTACAAGTCCCAATATTCTGGCTCACCCACATTCACGCACAACCACCTGCCCACACAGCCAAGTCAACTTGTCTCAACAGACATTACTCCAGAAACTGTGGGGTTTGTCGTCTGCCGCATTCCCACATGAGAGTGCAGCGGAAGACGAACCCCACAGTTCTCTAGGGTATCTTTCCATATGCAGCACAGATGGTTAATATGGTCAAGTTGTCCCATCAGATGATCGGTCAAGTCAAGTAGTCGCAATGGTCAAGTTATCCTAATTAGTCAAACTGACACACGCGTCAGAGGAAGTTGTCCGAGTCCCTCTGTGATTGACTGACAACATAGCACAGACCATGAAAGAAGGAAAAGCAACGCGCCGATGTTGCAAAAAATGATGATTATTCTCACTCAAGCTCTTGCAGACTACAACTGATAAGGGTCCTTCGTGAGAAAGGCAGAAACAGCGCCATCTCTATCCATTCCTCTGTGTTCGCAGGCTACATGGGGACATGCGTAAATGAGTGAGGGTGTTGTTTATTTGGGAACTCATTTCTTGGAAATTGTAAGTTTGTCTTTTTCCGCAGGCTCTAGCTCCCCTATTAATATTTCCGATTTCAAAATGTTTAAAATTTTAAGCAAAGCCAGCATTTAATTCATTGAAATAATGCACGAATAAGAACAAATATTTATGAAAATCTGAATTTAAAGCTTTTCATTCAAAATCCACATTCATTTTTGTACGAAAAAATCAGTTTGACCTCTGCAATGCACACACGTACAAAAACATCTCCAAAATACGACAAAATACCCCTGCTTTAAATCAGTATTCCTTTGCTTTGCAGAGTCCGATTTTCGGTTGGAATCCAATCTTATATCAAAATGTTTCTTATTACATCCTCTCCAAGATCACTTTAAAAAGAAAACAGAAAAAATAGGCCTAACTTTAGTTCAAAAATTTACGTTAGGCTACAAAAACACCATAAGGCATAACACAAAACACAAGAAGTGCAACATCCCGAATGGAGCCAAATTATAAAGCAAGTTCTGCACGACGCGACGGCCAGACGTTACAGCAAAGACCCTCTTGGAACTGCAGCACAACGATTTATATCTGGAATTTCATACAATCATACAATTTAAAGTTACCTTTATTTACTGTGGTAGAAAAATCCAAACGACATGAACGAGGAGCCGCCTCGGGCATCTCGTCTCGGTCTCGCGCATGAGGTTGTTGACGAAAAAATTGTGTACGCTAGTAACAGTAAATTCTTCAGTATCTTCGACACTATTGGTCAGATTGTTTCTGGAAAACAAATGTGCTATGCCAGTAATTTTGGTTGTTTCTTTAAATTTATCTATTGAAATGTTGTAAACTGACATAAATTATATGAAAAGTTACATTAATTTTTACTTTATAGCTCACATAGAGGCAAATATGCGAAATAATCTATGCCTCTGGAATATCATAATAGCCAATGAGTATCTGCGTTGTAATTCAATTATTTCAACAAGCTCCAAAATTTAAATAACTTCTCGCATGGATCCAGTGTGTGAACGGACGTGAACGAGCTCCGCGTGCATTTTGTTGCAGGAAACCCTAGTCTAGCTTGACACTTTCCGGAAGGAGTTTTGTCAAATTCCATCGCATCAGTTATTTTGGTTAACTGCATGTACTTGCAACCAAAGTGTGTCGAACACACGGTAGCAAACACGTTTGTTTCAATGGAAGTTTTGAGGAAAAGAAGTCATTATCTTTGTGAGTGCCACAACATCGACAGTGTTCCCGGTAATGGTATTGACAGCTTTATTGCACACCACCAACACAAGGATTTCCACAATAATGTCGACATGATGATGAACCACGACGCTGCCGGCGATCACATCTTCGGACTTGTGCGTGTATTTCAGGCTTTTGAATATTAATATGGATGTTGTGAGGCACGTAGATAAGCCTACCCCTGAACTTATGGGGTTATATGTCCGACCCCACACTACAGTTCTGAGGGTAGCACACGAAGTGTGCCTCATTGAGTAGGTTGATGGTCAGCATGGTCAGTGTAAAACTTGTCATTTATTCTGCCATCAGCCAATGGCCTTTTGTTTACGATTCATGGTAATTGTGAAGGTGAAAGGGGCGAAGGGAAGTAGGCCTAAAGTTGGAAAGTTCATGCAGAATTGCACAGAGAGTTTGGGTGATGGGGCCTAGAGTGCAGATGGGCTGATCGCACCCAATGTGTGGGAAACCAGAAGGCACCTCCAGTAGAACATGGAGGCACATGTACCAGGGTGTTGTGTACTTCCACCGCCCACCATGTTGAGTACAATTTAGTGCAACTGACCAACGTACATGTAAATCGTAAGACAGAAAAAGGAGTAGGCCCCTAGGCCATTTTTAGTAGGTCTAGAGAATGCATTTGAAATTTAAGCCCAGCTTAAAATTCCTGTCCAATTTAAGTTTCATTGATGACATCAGTTGAACGAAGGTGACTGGTCCCATTCCAGCTGATATTTGTCCATCAAATGGATTATGTTGGACATTGCAAGTTACATGCTCCCTTTAAATTAACAAAAATACAATTTAAAGTAAAAATAGTACCAGGACTCTACATGGTTTCAACCTTTGCATCTTGTTGCCTTTTAAAACGCTAGGCTACATTTGGAGAATGATTTTATAACATGCATTGTGAATGAAAACATTTACATATAAGTAAATTATGGCATGCCCAAGGTGTTTTTTCAGAGCCCAGAGTTCGCGAAAAAGATTTTGATATTGCTATCTTGCTGAGCTCAGGAACTATAGTTTAAAGTACTTGGGAATCAGCTGTGTGATTTCTTAATATGTCTGTATGTTTGCAGTACACATGTTCATGTATTGTTCTGAACATCATGGCCTTGAAATGTGGTGCTTCTGTTGGTGTCCCAGGTGTCTTAATTCCACTGACGTGGATTAATATTAATTTTTTTCTTTTAACGCATTCCTCTTTTTCTAGCAACAAAAGCGCAAGTGCAACGGAGTGTCTACTTACTCATCACAAGCGGACCATGCAAAAGATCATGGAGCTCTGCCTGACAAACGTTCGCCTCCTTTGGTGGCATCCATGGGGAATGAAACTGTTGCCATGGCAACTGACACTGTTGCTGTATCTTACCGTCCACACATTCCAGGAAATTCTATACACAGTTCTTGTCACACACCGATGGACTGTGGCGGAGATGCCACAAACACTTCAATATCACGGCGTCCTCAGGTATGCATGTCTTTTTGTTGGGGAAAGAAAAAAATTTGGCTTTCCATTTCCCCACCTACCCTATTTTAACCATTTCCTGCCGGGTGCTTTTAAAAATGCAGTGCCTACATACGGGCGATTTTTTAATATCTTCAGTTTTCAAAAATCTTCAAAAATTGTTGTCTTTTTTTCCTGAACGCCTGAACCCCTCGGAGTGTTTGTGTGAGTGGCTCCTATAATTGGACAGACAACATCTATTGATGCCAGAGTAGTTCAGCCAGGCCTGCTGCCCTTGTAAAAAGAGCCCAGATTGTGTGGTGTTACATAAGTTTCTCTTGTTCCTGAAACTGGCACAGTGCGCTGCTGGCGTCTTTTCAATACGGGCCAGATTATTGTGTAGTGGTATTGTATCGCTCATCTCTGGAGTGCTGGTGCGCTTTTGTCCTTGGTGGTAATCCGCTCGCGCTGAATGCCACAAACAGAGGTATAATCTTTCAAGACAATGACAGATTACCTCCGCTATTGACAAATGAAAAAATTTTGGCAATTCCCAGCAGCTCTGTCTTTTGTTCCGAGTACGGTCTTTTGTTACACCCCGGCTATGCGTGCAAACCCAAGGTACCCAAAACGGGCTCCCCGGCAGGATATGGTCAAAAATGTAACCCTAATGTTCTTTGGGGAGAAAAGTTTGAGAAAATGTAAAATCGGAAATAAAGGAGAAAAGGTGTCTATTGGTATATGAGAGTGAATGCAGTGAAAAAGATTTAACAAATTTAAAATATGCATGCAACTTGTATCCTTTAAAGTGTTTAATTTATTTGAAACAATTTGCCAACTGACCTTTCTTGCTGTTATTATTTTGATCCAGACATTACTTAGTTTAATTAAAAAAAGTGTAGCTAAAGAAATGGCAATTCTTACCACCTACACTTTTTTAAGATGTCAAGTAAAGGGAAGCAGAACTATTTGTTTGCTTTATATTTTCTGTTTTGCCGACAAGAAGTTTCTGACACTTCATGTTATGAATCAGTACTTTAATGCAAGTAAACTGTTTTTCTTGGACTGGCTTCCAAACTTGTATTGAGCTGTGATTTTTTTAGTGCTATTTTAAATCCTCGATTTATGATTTCTTGTGTACCTGAAAAAGAGGTTAAAGAAAGGGCACCATAACATTGGAACGAACCCCACAGTGGCACACTGACTCAATGTCCCTGAGGGATACTGAACTATACCCCACAAGATGTTTGGAATTCAAAAAGGAGGAATTTTCAGGGTGTACTTACCTGTTTACTATAAGAGACATTTGGTTGAAATTTCAACCCTAGAAAGTGATTCTGATGCAGCTAGGAGTGAGACAAGGGAAAGTACTCCACCTGAATACAAGTGGAAGTGTGTGCCCATGTACATGACTGTGTTTATTGCTTAAGAATGAAGAAGGTACTGTGACCGTTAGGTGATTCAAGTTGTGCTTTAATCCATTTTGTTTTACAGAATCAAGTGAGGGGAGTGTGTCAGAGGTGTCTGTCGGGGGAGCCCGTGAGTAACTTATCACTGCCGCCTTTTCTTTCCACAAAAATCTTCGGCCTATTTCAACACTTCTAATTTTTTTTTTTCATTTGACTTAAAGTGTGCCCGTGGAATACAGGCAGCTGCTTACAATCTTCACAATACAGGTACCTGTTTTGTTACATCAACTTCTATTTTTCCCTCCTTTTCTCAGGGCCACATCACGCACATTCTGAGTTAATTGCAACCAATGACCCTCCGTGCTTCTGTGACACCAAGGAGACAGCAGGCTGTCTGAGCAGTTATCGACATGCGAAGCCTCTTCGGCATTTTTAATTGTACAGATTTCTTTCATGTGTGTGTATTTATTGGTAGGGTTTGTTTCTTTATGTGTGTGGAAATAGATTCCGTGTACGCTGTAGTTGCGTCGTATGTCAAGCATAGTGTGTTGAAATTCTAAAGTTTATTTTGCCAAGTTGCATTGAAACCAGTCCACTCTTGATTAACGTAGAACTGGATTAAGTGAAGAGAGCGTAAAACAATTTTGTGGTAATGGAAGACCACTATTTACTCAGGTCATGCTTTGATTTTAAAGGTGGGAAAGCTTGTAGAAAAGAGATGTGTGTGGATTATCCAAGTGCATGTACGTGTTTACTGTATATGAATGCAGTTACATAGCGAGTGTGATGTGATAAGATGAACTTCATTTAATGGTTTTATTCTTCTACGAGCAGCAAACTCAGAGGTCTTTAATTTACACACAAAACAGTGCTTGAAAGTATTTTAGTCATATTTTACACGCACAACATATCTGCAACATGTTTCAAACCTTACATGTAGATAATCACAAACAGATAAATTCAACTGCACCGTAAAACTCGGAAAAGGAAAGTAAAAAGTATTAAAATATTCAGTGAACAAAAATATGTGTCTTCCTTCTGTCCCTCTGAAGTCCCATATTTTTTTAATACCGAAGGATTCTTGCATGGGATTGTACGTTATGTAAACCAGCCTGAGAGTTCTTGCAAATTATGACGCACGGAGGTCGCAGGTTCAAATCCCACTCGGTTTCTTTATTCATGGTTTAAATTAATACATATGTACAAGCACGGCCTAATCAGTTTCCTTATAAGGTCTGATAAATTGACTCTGTGGTCATTATTACACCGTACTGTTATCCTTTCGGTTGCTTTTTACACTAGTGGCAACTGTTTTCTTTCAGTGCCTGTCCATAAAAGAGGAAAAATTTCGGATTGAATTAAGCGGTAACCTGAGATAAGTACACATGACGGGAAGGCCTAACGAGACAGTGTGGGACTGCAACCTGGAAATAAATGAAATTGCCCAAGGTAATTAGGCCAAGGGCGGTCCTTTCAGATTCTCTGCAACAGTCTCTCTTTTTTTCAAACACGGACTCTTCTGGATCCCACAGCAAAAGCAAGTACAAGTTATGAACGGATTTTGTGTCATGTGTATGTATTCCACTGCATATACCTGTACATATGTAATGTCACCCGTTCCGGACCCCGTCTGGGTCAGATCAGAGACGTGCCACTCTGTGTGTACGGCGCCGCCACGTGCTCTGCACCGTGTGTTCATCATATCAAGGCTGCTGGTGGGAACTCAAGGCGTTTTGTGATTGGTCAACTGTGCTGTCAGCTTGTGACGAAGTTGATACTCGGGTGGAACACTTTTGGGCAAGTTGCGCGTGTTGAGCGATGAACAGGCGGACATGATGAGCAAGTTGTGGACCGTCGCCGAAGTTGTCGTTCGTACCGCCGGGACAGCTCATTAATTTAACCGCACGCATATGTGGCATGTTTGTCAGAATGGAGCATGCAGTGGCAAACAAAAACAAGTTGGACGCAACCAAGTTAGAACATCAGAACTGAAGTCTTAAACACAAGGTAGGCGTAGGCTTAACTTTGTCGTCGCATGTTCCAGCTGTCTGAAAGGTGGTGTGCGGTGACTAACCTGAGTAAACTCTGAGTCTGACGCTTACTCTACGAATCGCCCAAAACATTTTGACATGGTCAGGCGATCTACCGGTAGTATCGGTCGCCCATACATGTTAAAATGTTTAGTAGTCCACGTTAATACTCGGACTATATGCGGTCACTTGATAAATTAGGAACATCGTGTCCCACGGCTAAAGGAAAGGAGACAGTTGAAAATTTTACATTAACGTGTAGCCCCCCCATGATTTTTTTTTAGTAAATTGGTAGTCTAGAATATTTGGAAAAGAGTTTGGTATATTCGTCAGTGTGAGTGTTGAATGCCTGTCTCTTAGCCGAGCCCGGAACAATTCACAGACAGTGGTTTTGAAACAAACATAAAACCACTGACCTAGTATTTCAAATACAGCTTGTCAAAAATTGATTCTGCTTCATTGGCTGTTTCGGCAAGAATGCCGAAACAGCTATTGTTTTTGTTAAAGTTTTTTTTTCCTTTTTCAGACTATTTCTTCAGCCAGTCGACTTTTGCACCATAATAATCCGATCGACTTCAAACTTGGCACAATGTTAAAACATCATTCAAGGACAGTCCTAGAAGAAATTTGGCATGATGACCTCTTCAATTTATTTATTATTGATTTTTGAATATTTAATTTTTTCCCATAGACTTTGTGCATAGATTGGAGGCATCATTTTCGTCACTTAGCAATCTCAGATCGTCATCAAAGTTAAACTGAGCAACTACCTTAAGACTAAGACAATACTGAAGTAATAACGGCATGATGATGTCATCACATGATTTATTTTTGAATTTTGAATATTTCATTTTTCTTTATAGGTTTTGTACAGGTTTTTCTTCTACGCGATGTTATCAATCTTAATGAGAGTAGTCCTGAACTTTGGCTGAGGATTACTATGAAAACAAAACAGAAATCACTTTTTTCTTCTTCTCCGTTTGATTACAAATATACCCAAGAGTCCAACTTTCAAATGATATTTCCTAATTTTTTTTTCCAGTATAAATGCAAATCATGTTACATGTACATGTATGTAGATGACTTTAAAGCTGCAGTTTTTTCCATAGGTTTTGTGTACGTTTTTCTAAAGTCAAAGACTGGTGCACTCATACATCTGACTGACTTTGTATTGGGAGCATATGTAGTCATCAATCCCTGGGGCTGTCAAAGTAAATTCGTCACAATGACGTCATCAGGGGTCACGTGACATGAGATTAAAGTTGAAGTCTTCTCAATAAGTTTTGTATACTTTTTCACTTCGCCCTTTTATCGATCTTATCGGTGGTTCACCTGGGGATTACTGTGAGAATTTCAGACAAATCAGAGGAAACTTTACCTTACAAAAATGATAAGTCTAAAAAATTAAAAACTCCAAAACAGCTCTGTGTTTGTCCACAAACACATCTTGTTTACATATATTTCTGTTCATTGTCAACTTTCAGGCAAGTTGAAACCGCCATCATGAGTTCTGGAAAGCATGACATCAAGAAGAAGGGGCGCCCCAAGAAACTTCGCTCCCAGGTTGCCCTGCCTGGTCCCTGGCGCAACTCCTCCTGGGTCAACAGCTTCGGAGGGAAGGGGGCTAGCCCTCTGAAATACCAGGAGGTCAGCCCTGGCTTCGTCCTGAGACAGCTCCTGGTCTTGATTGAGAAGGGCAAGTTCATCGACGCCTCGCAGCTGGTCAACAAGATCACCATGGATGCCCTGAAGGACGTCGTGAAGGACATTCCCATTGAGTCGACCATTGAGTGCATTCCACAGTCGCTCATCCTGTTAGAGAGTCTGTACTCACGGCTCTTTATCAGCGATGCCGACAACTTCCCCGTCGAGCAGTTCCAAGTAGAGGTTATGGTGTTCCACATTGTGCGTTACTTGTCTATGCTGCAGAGCTCCATGGAGTATAAGTATCCAAAGCCGGAGGATGCCAAGAAGTCCATCATGAACATTTTGAGGATTGTCCTGCACGTGAACCCTGACCTGGTGCGGACTCTCTACAAGCGGAAGAAGCTTATGGACACGGCGCTCCAGGGCATAGGGGAACATGGCCTGATTGAAATGAACGGGTCACTCGTCAGCCTCCACGATGCCTTGAAGCGGGAGATTGGGAGGAACATAACAGCCTACCGGGGTGCCGTCAACACCCTGGAGCACTTGAGCTTCTCCCGCACCAAGCCCATCTCGCTCGCCCTCAACGGCGACAAGAAATCGAGCCACGGTCACAACCACCAGGCCCTGACAAAGCTGAATGAGAGCCAAGTCAAGAGCCGCCTATTCAAGAACAAGGCCCTACTGAACGCCATCGAATCCAGCATCAACAGCCAGCTGCCGGCCCTGGTGGCCACCCTCAAAAACCGCATCGAGTATGACAAGAGTGCCCTGCTGGCCTTTGGGAAACTGAAGTCGGAAATCAAGACGTTCTCCTCCCACACCAAAGTGGTCCCCCTCCTCGCGCAATACTCCAGCAGCCTGCATTCGGTGCTTAACATGTTCAAAGAGCTACTGGACGAGCACTGCGTGTCAGACAAAAGCTCCTATTCTACCCTGGGTTACCATAGCGATGAGGAAGACATGCTCAGTGTACAGGAAGCGGCTGATGATAATGTGAGCCCAAAGCCAGTTGAACAACCAGAAACAGGTAAATTAGATGCACTCATATTATAGCATTTAACAGGCATCCAACTGAATATTCAATTGAATAGATATTTGTTTTGAATTCTCCGATCAAACAATACAAAGTGGAAAAATATAAAATAAAGTACCAGGCTATTTTAAGTAATAAAAAGGAGGTAAGTACCACCAATTATAAAATAATTAATTAGAGCTAATTAATTAAGCTTTGTTTAATATTTAGTATTTGGTTGGACAATCAAAGGGAGATTGTAAATTTGGTAACCCTGTTCCTTTAATACAAGGAAGAGCTACATTCAAACTTTTGACATCATGCTCAAGAACTGTTAGGGTTGATGATGTCAAAAAAGGGGCAGGGTTTTGAGTTTTGAGGGAAATAAAGGGAAACTGTGAATGAACACACGACACATGGTGGATTCACATTTGCATGGCCAGTTTATCAGTAAGAAAGTCAAGTTTGCTCATAATTTAAAACTTGGAATAGGGTCAGCACAATAAAAAGAGCTTTGCCTTTGTTTTTTGGTGGGACTGACTAGTTTTACAAAATTAAAATGACAAAAAAAATGGGGGGTCCCCAAGTATACAATCCCCAATCAAAATACCGTACAGTGTGGATATTTTTGAGATAAAGATGAAGTTAATTTTAAAGGCCTCATAGAATGCATAGTATTGATGCAGTTTTCTTTAGGTACAGGTAGAACATTCAGTGTAAGTTGAATGTACATGTGTAGAGTACATGTATATGATTATAAATGGGTCAACCATGAAAGGGGGTCTTTTTATCACCTCCTTTCAATCAGAGCTCACAAACAGTTTAAAAGACTAACATTGTTATTGAATTGCTCCTGTAAATGCCATGTGCAAACAAGTGTTCATGTAACACATCAAAAGCTCCAAGCCACTGTGACAGTTACATGATTAGATCTTTGGTTTAGCCATAAAGAAAACAGTGATTTTCCATCCTGCACAGAATGTGGATGGTAGCTGGGATGTGTGTTTTGTGGAAGGGCTGAATGCGAGTTTTGACTTTTTGAGAACTGTTCCCCCACAGAGAGAAACTCCTTTCTAGTGTAAATTGTACACGTTCAAGGATTTTTGTGTCAATTTGTATCAATTTCTTAAGAGAAACACACAAAAGTATTTGAAAAAAAGTTTTATCCCAGGCTCCCGGCCTGGGGCCTCATTAGAGCAATTTAATCCTGTCTAAAATATTTCAAAATATTTCTGACTTTTTCTCCATAAATCAGATTCTTAACTTAAAATGATGCAGTCTTGGGAGACATTTTACATGCATGTATTTTCTGTAGCACTGATATCGTACAAAATATTTTGAAGTGCTATACAATTAAAAAATAAATGGGATGTGATCAAATTAAGTTTACACAGAAGCACAAGAGCGGAGCACAATTACCACAAACATTTACCAAGGCAAAGAAAAATACAGTGCACAAGGACACCTGTAAATCACAAAGTCTGACTGATGTTTACTGCACGCTCTCATCTATCAGTAACACTCCTCCTGAAAGTACATGTAGAATGTGATGCAGCTGCAATCAATGGAAAGCTTTCACAGTTCACATCTCATTAAAAAAAAGATTAAGTAAGCGTTAAATTTTTCACTTTGAACACTGGAGAATGTGTATGTTGATGTATTGTGTGTGTTTGTACGTGTAGCTGAGAGCTGAAAGTTTAATACTTTTTAGCTGTTGAAATTTGAAAAGCTAGATTTCAAGACTGAGACATTATTACTGGGCAAAGAGCCTTTGAGCTAAGCTGGTATCAACATGTGATAGGTTCTCAATTCTCAGTGGAAATCTGCTTTCTCCTTAATCTGCTTCTTTTGGGAGCTTAATTCTAACTTACCATTTTAATGACAGTGGTAGTCATACCAACTCCATGCATGTGTACTAATGCATACGTTGACCCCAGGGACTTGGACAGGAAAGATAAATTGGGGTTAGATTAAATGGATCAGTGCTGCTTTCCGTACTTGTGACTTTATTTCCTCATCCTCTGTTCATGTTTGTATTATGAATGCTTTGAGGTTTAAAATTTGCTGCGCAGGGTGAGCCAAAGCTCAATTTTGTTGCAGATTTCATCCACAAAAGGGTAGCCTGGGGGAAAACAGTCTTGAAATGTAGCCGTAGTCCTAGAACTTAAAACCAGTTAATTAGCTTGTATATAGCAACCATCAGAATGTGTTTTAATGAGGGATTTTGTTGGCTTTCATTTGGTAACTTATGGACAATGATAAGGTAGGCCTGCTATGTACATGAACTTCGTTATTTGTACAGTGCTGTCAGCATTTAGGAAGCTTCGGTCATAACTTGCTCGCGATTTAACTTAAACACAATCAGTAAAAAATACTTGAATGCTGCAAAAGGATGTGGAAGATCACAAGCAGACAGATACCACACATCTAGGCCTATACCTTCACATCTATATTGTTTCTTTTAAAAAAAAGGAGTATTCGAGACAAAGGAAATGAAACTCTGCAGTAGATGAGTTAGATCAGAGCTTCCAAAGTTATACTTTAAAAACCAGTGGATGGTTAGTTGTCACAAAAACATCCAGCTCACATTTTTACCCTTGCCAATACCAACTGAAGCCTATTATTTGGGGATTAGGTTACTGTGTACATGAACGTACACATGTACGTCTTTATCCCAATCTGTTTTCTTTATAATTTTGCAAAGACCAGCTGATCAAAAGCACACCACACAATTCTCCCCGTCCTTGTGTCTATTCTTTGCCTCGCCCCTGCTGAGACCAAACTGATTGTTGGCCTTTGCTGTAAAGGGAGAAATAGAAATCTATAAAAGTGACTGAACAATGCAGCGACGACCTCCAAGGTCTTTGGTATGGAAGTATTTTCTTTTATTATCTGGCTAGATAAAATGAATGCAAATACTTGTACACTTTGTGTTCATACCCGGCCGACCTCCAATACTTTGTGAAGGTAGTTCCACCCGATGAGCAATAAAATGTCCAGTGAAGACACAAACTCCAACTATGAAGATTTTATGGCACATTCCTCTGGCTAATGTTAGTCTACAGTACCAGGCTGCTTTGATGTTGAAGTTTTTCACTTAGATGTAATACTACTGATGTCCCCCAATGCACAATTTAATGGTCCATAAAAAAAACCTGCACAGTTTTTAACCACTCACTTTATTGCATGTGGTGTATAATAAGTGTGCTCAAAGGAGAATGAAGTCTGGCATAATGTCCTCTGGAATGCACAGTACCCTTCTCTTAGCTAACTATGAAATGAGATAAATGTACATTTATTGCATTTCTTTGAGTAATAACAGGCAGTTTACTCCCCATCATCACTCGCAATAATCGTAACAAATGATGCGGAGACTATTTTCCTTAAAGGAGAGTTGGACCTGTAGGCACACAATTCATGAATGACCTGTCATCATTGGGTGGTCATATAACTGTAGTTGTCTCATGAAAGCTTTTACTGGGCTCTAAACTTTGATAGCTGCATGTGTAGGTAGTGGCCAAATCATATATGGAGATGGCTTTAAAAGAGGACCATCACTGTAGAAATTTCTTTCTTTCTTTTTTCGTCGGAAGGGCAAAACAGTCTTTACCCTGAGCCTTTGAATTAATCTGTTTTTACAATGTTTTGGAGCACCATTTAACAACATTATTTTCACAGTGGATTTAACCTGAAAACACTCACTTCGTCAATGTCTACCCTTTTGGCTTCACCTTTGATTTGCAAAATCTCCAAAATGTGCCATTCTGGTACCCATTAGCACCCATACCGTCTCCTTATTTGTCTTCAGCCAGGTTTTACTGGTTTCATTCAGTTAAGCACAGCAGAATAAACTATTGATAATACACTGAAAAAGTAAGTTAATAGGGACCCTTGATATACTGTTGTTATTCTGGAACTTTTTGTAATATGTGTGTGTTAAATTTTTCACTTTTTCCAAAATCCAAAATTCCGAATATGCAGCACGCACATTTTTGGAAGCACACTCTTTGTATTTTAGATACAAGTTTTTCACACTTCCCTACCATATTCAAAAACTGAAAGAATGAAGTCACCGTGAACAGTTTTCTTTTACTTATGATCCTCCACTTCCCCTTATGCTTAGCTCATACTTTTATATTTTTGAATTTTGGGAAAATTCTTTGAAATGTAAACACCCTGCAGATCGTACATGCAAATAAATGACAGGAAGCTTTACTTTTCCTTAATTGAAATAGTACATTTGTTTCATGGGGAGAGACCCAGGTCAGAGTTGTCATTTGATCCGATACAGACTTCATTTTGCAGTATTTTTGGCAGTGTCAATAATTCTGCATATCAGTTTGTATAGTTTGCTCTCCTATCATTACCAAACTGTTACTATTCCAGGGGCAAATATAATTAGTCTGTCGTATCTGCCCAGTGTATGGATCACAGTAATGCATGTCTTTGTTTTGCTAGACTGTGACTCCCATGCCAACTCAAGCATGCTCAATGTCACCCATGGCAGAAATTTTTCTCACAGGGAATGAACCATTCACGAACAGAGATGTCATTGTGTCCCTCCTTCACAGTTGGACGGGTCCTATTCTTTACCCATTTTTCCCTCCCAACGTCGCCCACTTTTAGGACACGTCCTCGATTGTTGCCCTCTGAAATAAATGCTGAATTTGAAAGCTGTTTGGGCTGAATCTCGAAGTCAAGCGCAGTGGTTAACCTGCCTGCTTGCTATTATCCAGGCTTGCCAATCACTTTGATTGTGTTCAATGAACGTGGGAAATATCTAACCTTCAAATACCCATGAAAGAGGGGTTTTTGGTTAATACATGTGCTGGCATTTTCTACCATAAACATGTAGGATTGAAATAAATCCAGGAAATGTGATTCATGTATCTGGAAAAATAAAGTGTTACAAACAATCAGAATGGAACTGAGGCATACTCAGGAATGGAAGTGGTACAAACTGAAAGTGTCCGCAGGTTTATTCAAGTCGTTCCTTAAACTTCTGAAGTGAAAATGATAACCAAATACTTGTGTTGTTACCTAGTCATTTTTTTACATCAAGTCACAAGTTACTTTTCCACAAGTCAAATCAAGTCACAAATCAATTGTTTCCCTAGTCAAGTCACAAGTCAATTTTTCAAGAATACGTGGCTCCATAATTGACTCTGTATTTGTACACTTTTGCTGAAATACATGAATGTTATTGCCCGTGTCACAACAGATATTTAGCAGAACTGGTATAGCATGTGCCTCATGTTTCTGTCATGATCTGATGTTTCGTGTAATGAAAAATCATCAAGGTAATAGAAATGGACAAGTTTTTCTTTGCACATATCAAAATCGCAGACATTCTTGCATTTATATCAACAAAAAATAGCAATGTCAACAAGTCAAGGCTAATGTCCCAAGTCAAATCCGATAAAGAGACCTCTTTGTGCCCAGTCAGGTCAAGTCTCAAATCAGAAAACAACATTGCATTTTGAGTCTTACTCAATTCCAAGTTCTGCAATTCAAGTTGACAACCACATGTAAGCTGACCGGGTATTTTGTACATACATTTTGTACTTGTACCCTTACATTTATATCAAGCGCTGTCGGTTAAAAAAGGAGCATGATCTTGCTGTATGTTTTCAGTGGTTTTCTGTATTAGTAAGATTCAACTCCAATAAGCACGAAGCATCATATACCAGGGTTGTAATTGAACTCTTCTCTGGCATTTTCTGTTGAAGGCAGTCCCCCTTCTTTTCTTTTTTAAACTTGACCCTTTTGCAATTACCAGTTGGAAAGTGGGCTTTCACTGCAAGTGTTTGTCTAGTTGTTATATGTTTAAAAAAACAGCCAAAGATCGGGCTGTAAATGTTACAATTGCACAGCAAGGTAGTGCACACAATTACTTTGGAGCACTGTTGGCGTAGTGTGTAAGCGTCCAAATGTCTGACGTTGTGTTGTGTCATTTCAAATCAGAACAATACTGGGGTAAGCTTTCTGTCACTACTTATAATAAAATACACCCAGTCCCAGATTATTGAACAGGTCAGGCCCAGAGCTTATGAAAAGTTCAGGGGCCTACAAAAAAGTTAGGGGCCTACCACAGGTGGTTTGCTAGAAACTGGCGGAAGTCTGCTTGTAACAATTATTTCACATATATGTTTCGTGCATGCAGGAATTGTTTGAAAAGTTTTGTCCTTCTGAAGCATTTTGGTACATACATGCTGACTGACTTTCAAAGCTGCAGTATCAGTTAGGTCTGGCTGGGGAAAACCTCAACATAACAATTTTTGGATGAGGGTGATGTTTAATCTATGGTTGTTTGAAAAGTCACTTTCCTTTCAGCAAGGTTTCGAAAACGTTTCTTGTAAAATCCTTCCAATAAACAAGTTGATTGGGGGACCTGCCACTCTTGGATTATGTATTGAGCATCAGGGTACAGGCCTAGCAAAAGATGTTCACCTGATCTTACAATGTACATCAGTTTTGATTGATGAGACGGAGAGCTCAAGCTCAACTTATGCTCAATTACCGTTAAATTCCACAGTTGCTTGATCACACATGTACTAGATCACTATATGGCTGAAAAAAAAAACTCACATTTCAAACTATTCAATACCAACTTCAGTTCACAGACAGCCTTAATATCAAGTTCCTGATCTTCTTTGTTTGTACTCTGTTCAGTATTTCTCAATGTGCTTTGTATTTCTTTGCAGAAGAAAATACCCCCAAGGAAACGCCCCCGGCCGATCCGATCGAGCAGATCCTGAATCCACTGCTGGGCGAGCAGACTAGCCTGGACAAGCTCAGCCTTCCGGGGGAGGAGGCTCCAGAGAAGCGCTCGCGCTGGTGGAATCACCACAAGCGCAGTCGCTCTGTGGACGTCGGTGGCAACCGCGGGGGCCAGCGCCGCAGGCTGTCAGCTGGCAGTGAGTCTGGGGTGCTGCGTTCACGCAGCAGGTCCGCGGACCGCATTGCCATCTCCAAGCCGCGCCGGGAGAGTGTGGAAGAGAGCCAGGAGTTCCAGACGATGATGACCAGGATCCGGGACATGTCTGCCTCATCACCAGGTACAGTGGGAATGAGGAACAGGACATGTAAAGTAAACCATTTGCTAACGTCAAATGCGTGGAATTGATTTCATGTATAAACTCTTTGCCTGCTTGCAATTTAGAGCCACAAGTCTTGCCAAATTGGTGGCAAGTTCACTTGTGCTTGTTCCATAGCACTGGTGGTGGAAATTGGGGGGGGGGACAGTGGCTCCCCCCCGCCCACTTTTTTGACTGGGAAAGCATGGTTCTCCCCACATTTTGTACGTCCTATAATAGAGTGGGACCTAATAGACTGGCGTATTAATGGCAGATGTCTGATGGTCCCACAACTCCCGCCGCTTACAAAATCTTTCTGTCATCAGTGTTCCATAGTTGAGGATACCACGTACAGTGTACTTGATGAATAATACTTACTATGTGGACCCAAATTATTGTGGGAACAGGAAAAAGGGCTCAATTATGATGATGTTGGGGTAATCTCCAAAATATAGTCCTTGCAAAAAGAGGCGTGTTTTTACTTTACCATAAGCAGCAGACAAAGCTTCCTGACCGGCAGTGATGAATGCATTCATTAGCTCAGTAGTGTCATTCTGTGCGTAAGGACAATGTGCTGTCTTCAGAAACGTTTGTGCCAGATCGGGTCTTTATTTTGTTAATTTCAAAATGACTTAAATTTATGAAATGATAAAACTAACAAGGTCTCTTAGGTGGTGCTTTTTGAGTAGGAGCATGCATGGAAGTGTGACGGATTGGTTCCTTTTTTTTAGCAATCGGCCGTCGTCAGTTGGAACGCCGTGGTATCAGCCAACCACGGAGTAGAGATTCCTCCATCTCGCCGGCTGCTCTCCGAAAACATTTCTTTGGGGGTGGATCGCAAAGCCCTTCCATGAGTTCTCAGAGTAAGACATCTGAATGCCTTTGACCTGGAATTTACATGTCTATGTTGATAATGTACCACAGAAAGTAGAAATTAACCTAATAGTCTGATTCAGTAAGCCCCGCCCACTGCATACGTGAGCACTTAGAATGTGTTCTTCTCAATGGCACACTACATGTTCTGCGCGTGCATGCATGTTGGGCTTTTATGCACGCATGTCGGACACAAATCACGCCTGGCCACGATTGGTCAGAAGACAATGGAGCGGGGCCTAATGGATTGGTCTGTCTTTATACAGGATGATTGATGATCTGTTGGCAGTCAATGTGAGCCATTTTGTGCTTCGTTGACTCAATATTTCTTTGTGCACTCGGCTAGTGGCTTCCATTTCACCTTAGTCTTGCCTAGGGAAATACACTGTATGGATTCTTTTGCACAAGTACATCCTGTTTTCATGGTTCATCCATACCCAGGTGCATGCCTATGTGAAGAAGCTCTGACTTTATGCACATTCAGACGAAAAATTGGAAGTGTGCCAAAGACCCACACTTGAATTGTCTCAGGTTTAGAGATATTTAAGGAATGTGTCCCAATGAAAACCTGAATTGCTGAGCTTGCCAAAAAGGTTTTGATCTTGTTTTATGGCAATTGCTGTGAGGTTCTCTTTAATGTGTTGTGCTTTTCCACTCAAGCTGATTTGAAAGACGATCTTGATCCTCTATACGCCACCATCAAGCCAAAAAGTCAGAGGACCAAGAGCTCCGACAAGGAGGCCTCGAAAGATGACAAGGACCTGTCCCAGAGACTGGAAGATGCGCTGAAGGAGCGAGATCACCTGGCCGAGCGAGAGAAGAAGCTGGCAAAGGAGAACGATCGGCTCAAGGACCTGCTGCGCCTGGTCACTATGGAGATGGAGAAGATGAAGGAGGGGCGGAGTGAGTCAGCCAATGATGAGTGAGTCGGTTGAGTAATTTTTCAGGGTGAGGTAGAGCGAGTGGCCAGCGTTTCAGCTGAGGCCATTATAAGTCCTCTCACAAGTCTGGTTACGAGTCTTTTCATAGGACCAGTCACTGAGTATTAGGGTAGACAGTGACAAAGGAACGCTTTTGTCACTGTCCATTTGAATTCCTTGTGACTTTTGGGACTGGATGGCTCATGATGGACTTGCGATGGGCTTGTAGGAAGTTTGTGATGGCTTGATTTAGAACAACGTGAGGTGCATTTTCATTTTTTGGGTCGGTGCATGTAGTTCAGATTCTGACGCCCAGGAATCGTGACTAAAATGCTGTTTCCTTCAGAAGAGGGAAGTATGGTATCAGGCAAAGCCAAACTCAGTTCGCTGAGTTGATAGTGAGACTCAAATGTCACCCTATGGTGGCCGAGGCCCTGTCTTTGTCACTGTGCTTGTGCACCGGTCCTTCAGAAGCAGCTCTGTGCCAGCAGCCACGGAGTGGTGCTTGCAAAGTGAGCATGTTTGCAAGTTTAAGAAATGTGTGTAGAGAAGTGCATCCGGGCAAATGCACATATTTGCAGTGCCCGGAGCAGTCTGCTGTGATATCAGTGAAGTAGAGACTAGCAGTATCTTTTCAATGACATTTGATTTTTCTGCCTCATAATGTAAAGCATGTGTTTTTGTCATTTCGGCAGAGTTTTCCTGCTTTCACCCGATTCTGTTGAAAATGGGCCAAGAGTAGCAGCTGAGCTGGCATTAGTGGCAAATCCAGTGGAGGGATTCGTTGTGTCTTCCGGTGCTGGTAGTAGTGTCTCAGATGGGGTCTCCCCGGTCTTGTCCGAAGCGATTCCTGTCCCAGAGCAGTTTGCAACTCCAGACCCGGTTGCATCAGCTGAATCTCCCGATTCACCTTCAGAGCAAGTGTATATCCTGTCAACAGATCAGCCAAACCGGTCGCCACCCCAGTCAAGAAAGACGGCCTCCTTTGTTGAGCAGCAGAAGGCTGTCCTGCGAGAGCAAGCTGAGCGTCTGAGTCAGTCTTTCTCCAAAATTCACCACCAACCACCAGAGGAGCTGCCTGAGTCTATTGTCAAGCAGCGGAAGGCGTCCTTTGAGCGACAGGTACAGGCTTCTCAGCAGGAACCCTCCAAGTCCCCACCTCAAGTCAAACGCCTTGCTAATCTTGATGAGAAGCCTGATGTGCCAAGTTTAGCCGCACCACAAGAGCAAGTCTCTTCTGATAAACAGGAGGAAGGACGTGGAGATCTAGAAACAGTCAAGCCATCACAGAATGAGACAATTCAGGTAGGGTCTTCCTCTGATGATGAACAATCACCTGCACCTTCTGCCGGAACATTGCAGCCTGATAATGAGCCACGAGAGCCTGTTGTAAAGCAGGAATCACTAACTGAGCCCACATCCTCCATGGACTACCAGGAACCTGCAGAATCTCCGGCCCCAATTGATGAGCCTCAACCCACTGCCCACAAGAATGCTAAGTCAGCCGTGTTGTTCAACCAGCCCCACCTGGCCCCAATTCCCGAGACCTCCTCCCCGGTTCTCCACCTCAAGTCCGCCAGCCTGGTCAAGCAGGCCAGGTCACCGGACGGCTCCAACAACCGTCCCTCCAAAAAAGTGGAACAGAGAAAGAGCAAGACTACCCACACCAACCGCCACCTGCCCAAGAATATCATCCGCGGTGTGATGGACGATTTGCTATACGACTACGACAAGTTGTACTCTGAGCAGCGGGCCGTTGCCTGGACAGGTCTCACCATCCCTCCCGAGGACAAAGATGCCTTGCTCTTCTCAGTCATTGTGGTATGCTCTTCAAACTAACATCATTTGAATTTTACATTCCTTTCCAGTCACAGCCCTCTGTCCCAGCACTGGAAAGTTTCCCCAAGAGTGTTAAAAGAAGACATTTTGAGTAAAGGGTGTTTAAAAACACTGACTACTTAAAGTGAAACATGACACATGGTGTTTTGTCAAGTAGAAGAAAAAAATTGCTGATAAAAAATATTAATTATAAAACAAACGTCAAATGAATATCAAAGTCCTTATGAAACCAAATTAATTTTACTGTGCGGGGGACCGATTTCGTCTACTGCTTTACCATTTGGTCTTTTAGTCAAGGATAAGACTAAGACAAAACTGCAATAGCAGTAGCCGCTATAAAGTGCACTAAAAAGTAATCTTCATATTGTTTCTTGCTTTTATTAATGACAAACAACTGAAAGATTAATGGAAGGGATTGCCCAATGATATGGGAGGTCCACTGTTGACTTGTTCCTCTTTTCATCTGACTGGGTTTCCTATGTGGATATTCTGGCAACCAGAGAATGAATGCAAGTGACTGGTCAAATGCTTGCACTAAACTGTGCGTCAGACTCGCCAAAACTTTTCTTTGCCCTCCCCACCTTCTGTCCTCTTCCAGTTTGCCTTCCAGAGTGCCCAGACCACCATCCACGAGCTCCACATGGCCAGGGCCCGGATGCTGCTGATCCCTACCACGGACGATGAGGAGAGCGTCAGCAGCTACACCATGGACATCCGGCCGGACAACAGGTCGCAGGTGGAGCTGCTGGAGCACCTGCGCAAGATGGGCGACTCTTTCGACCTCAATCCCATGATAACGGTGAGACTGCTATGGTCTGCTCCAAGGAGAGGCCGTAACCAGGGTGGCCCACAGTCACAGAATGAGTTTGAATTTATCTATTCAAATTCTCAAACTTTTAACCTCTGATCTGAGAGATCTCACTGGCATTCAATAGCAGCACCTTTGGAACTTCCAAGTTACTTTTCTTTAAGAAGGGGTGAAATTTGAACCGTCAAATATTCTGCCAACCTCCGTGAAAAGTACTGCTTCTAACCTGATGTCTTGCCACAAGAAGTTTGCTTGGTTTTTAGAAAAACCATAATTCTATCTAAAAAAAATAATAAATGCTTCATTTTTTGTAATCTTTTTTATGGCACACAGGACATCCTGGAGCGGCTGTATGAGACATCAGAGCATGCCCCCCTCCTGCAGAGCTCCGCCCCACTCACAAAGTTTGTGACCAGCTGCGTCAGCCTGGCCTGGCAGCTGTCTATCCAGAGCGCCCCCTATGTCATCGACTTTGAGCTGCGATCCTTTGACGCGTCCCTGCACCAGCGGGCACAGGGTTGCAACCGGAAGAGCGCCCGGGTCAAGGAGCACATCTGGCCCTCGCTCCTGGAGTCCTCCAAGGGCATGTGCGTTTACAAAGGGGTGGTTATCACGTGATGGCAGACCGCAACTGGAGCAGCAAGGCCTGGTTTCCATATCAACGGAAAGTTTGGCAGATAGAGCATTGCTGAGCAGTTTCCGACGATACGCAACCATTTGGAAATATTTTATCCCTACTGATGTAAACAGGGACAGCGACAGTTGGCAAAGTTGAACTTGGTTCAACTCTGCTGTCTGCGTTCAATCACCAGAGTAGGCCTGTACAAACACCCACGCTGGTATGACGGTCATAGTGCCACTCATTTTGCCAATTTTGTCTTTATTCCTAACACATGCAGGACCCAGTTCTGAACAAAATAGCTGACTTTTTGGGGGGTGGAATGACGTCACAAAGCATGTGTTCTGCAACTGTGTTTTTTTGGTCTTGCGTGCGGTCGGCAAATGTGACAACCATATGGAAACCAGGCTTAACTTGGGTTGAAGGATTTAAAAAGTGGAAGCTTGTACGGATGCAAATGTTGATTGCATACAAATCTGTTGTCCAAATAGCTAGGTCTCGGTCTTGTTTCCACTGGAAATACGTGAGGCCATGCTGACCAGAGCTCTAGATGCCCATTTCCGACAGTTTTTGTCCCATCAATTTATACAAGAATTAACTTTACTAGTCATGGAATCCTCCGAGCTTGGTCTAAGCTCTAAGTAGAGACAAGTTGATAGACTACTCTAAACATTTAGTTTATGGTCCCAGGGTATAATTATGGTGTCTAGCCTGACCCAGACCTGCAGAGAGAGTAGTGGCAAGTTAACGTCAGACTTCGGAACCAAAATGGCTGCTCATTTAGTGTGCAGTACAGCATGCAGCTATTGTGAGCTAATTGTGCATTTTCACTAACGCATAATCCACGATATTGGTTCCAACAATTGAGTCATGCATGTCGCAACTCTCTTTACATGCAGTACAGCTCTTGGCCTGACCTTTTCCCATGCTGGAAACCGTTCCTTTACATTCTGGTATAATGGCCATCACTCTGCGAAGCAGAATCATTCTATTCCCGACTTCATGTACATCTAGTTCAGCTGATTTACAGTAAACAACTGCCACTTGTGAGGAACTAGCTCAGGTGCACACTTTGCAGGTGTCTCTTTTATATTCAGTTGCCTCTTGGATTTATGCAAATCTTAACAAAATTGGGAAAAAATTACCATGACCAGAACATATCTTGGAGGTGTGCTTCCAATTCTGTGGAAGCACGCCTCCACAGTTAGATGCACGAACGTGTAGAGTAATATCATATCTTTATTTGCTAAAACTCTCAACAGCTAGGGTGGCCTATTTTTGAAGTATAGGGGGCGGTATTATTCTGACCAAACAGAAATTTCCAAGAAGCAAAAACTTTAACTAGATTTTTCTCAGTTTCATATCTGTGTGGCATATCAGGTTCAAGCATGGGGCCACAGAATTGGTTTAGTGCTTCTGTCGTACACAGGTTCTAATAATATTGCTCTCCATCAGTAGTTTTTTTCAGCAACATCTATTTCTGTGATTGTATATCCATTGTTGTAATCTCACTGCAAAATGCATATCATGGCAATGAAGGTTTACATTTTGTATACAAGGAAAATTTGGTAATTATAAATTGATTATTATATAGCGGTTTTGATACTTGGTACAAATTCCAGCTTTGTTTGTTGCATATGGGTAAATATTAGCAAAATCAGTCGGTTCAGTTTGGTAAAAAAAATGCAGATAAGAACAGATTTCATGGAAGAATACTCAGAAAGACTGGCTTTGCAGTGGCAAGAGACTTGACATAATTGTAAAGGCAAGTTATGAAACTTTCCTGCAATTCGACTCTCAAGACCTTTTTTTAGCAACTGCAACTGTGCCCTCATTTCTACTTGTTTAACCACAGATATTGAGTTAGCATGACAGTAACTGTCTTCGAAAACAGTTTCTGAAAAAAAATGACCCAGAATATTTCTGATTCTTGACAGGTTCAAGGGTGCACTAGCTGCATGTTGTGCACCTTCGCTGAAAGTCAAGCGTTGACAGATTTAAATCTAGCCTTGAAGATAGATACATATCTGTTTACTTGGGGCTTTGAAAAATGCATGGGTAAGGTGTTTTGGGAGTGCTTTAAATTGTAGTTTTAGTATACATGTACTTTGGCAATTTCAAATTATAATTTTCAATATTTCTGTGGCAATTGCATTTTCCCAGAATTTTTTTGCCAGGCAAGGCCTGAATATGAGCCGCACAACTTTCTGTTATTTTTTTGAGAAATATTCAGGCTGTTTTATTTTTTCTTATGCTAAATTAACATTCAAGAGTTATCAAAATTTTTAATTTCTTGGCAATTCTGTTAATTTTTTTTTTTACGTTTTTGTTCTCCAGATGTCCTTGGAATATTTCATTTTCTGGCAATTGAAGTATTTCATTTCTCTTTACAGACAAGACTGTCATCTTGTAAATATGTTTCCCCCATATTTCTTTGGATGTGAGCTTTCCTGTTTTCTCTTAAAACTAAAGACAATAAGACTATAGTCTTTGAAATATATTTTTCCTCGCCTCCTTGTCTAAATACATTATAGTGCTTGCTGAAAAATTAAGCGCCATTTGCTGTTGTTTTTCCATATTACCCAACAAATTCCACATTTACCAGAAATTTCATTTCCATATTTCCAGTGAAGCACAATTTTAGTGTTACACCCTTGGCAGTTTAGTTTTCCCGCAATCTTTAACTTAAGTCCAAGGCTATAGTCTTGTCAGTTTTTAAGCTCTTTGAAATTTCAGGAGTTTACTTCCAAACGTAAGGCTGTTCAGTCTTTTCAATTCTATAATTCTATATTTTCATTGCGATTGCTGATTTTTCAGTTTCCTTGGAGACACAAGGCTGCATTCTTGTTAAAGTCAAATATTTAAACAGTTCTGTAGTGAAACTAAGTTCACCAAATTTTATTTCAACAAGACTATTATCTTCAGACTTCCAAGGTGTGAACATTTCTACAGCAATGTTTTGGTTTGTTTGATGTTTCTGAAAGAGACCTGTTTCATCACCAATGATGCAAAAGACAATGAAAGAAAAAGTAATGCAATCAAGATTAGTCTGCCAGCTGTTGTTTACCCTTTTATTTAAAAAAAAAACCAATTCAAATATGCCTTACAACAGTACATTTACGGCTTGTGCACAAAGGATCTCTGAAGTGATAAGGAACAGCAAACCTAAGAGCTTCAGACAGCCTCACACCAAGACCACAAACCAAAAAATACAATACAGAGCTAGTAATCGATATGCGTATTTTAACCATTCCACCCAGCATGTGGTCACCCCATTTATGAAGACTGGGCATGTTTGTACCACAAATGATAAATGATGAATGTATGATTGTTGACTCGTGAATTATCATTTGTAAATACTTTCATTTTACCCTTAAAAACTCCAACTGTCTCAAATTTCATTGGAATTACATGTACATGTGCTTGCAGCAAACCTGACAAAAAATACAGTCTCCTTGTAAAAAATCTGTGAGAATTCCGTGCTTTTCAGATGCCATTACACCTGTATCTGTGGGGAATTGTTTTTAGAAAAATATTTGACTGGTTCCTTGGTTTACATTTCTATGAGGTCTTGAGTTTTAATCAAATGTAAATATCAAAAAGTGATCAACTCTCATCACTGTGCTCAGAACTTTGTAATTCATCGAACCATGATGAAACATTAATTGTGAATATATTGGTAAAGTTGCAAATGAAAACAGTTGCAAATGAAGAGAACTTTCCTTCATGAATGGGGACACACCATTCAGCTCTTTTCACACATACACGTTTGTACTGCATGGTGTTTTTAAACACTTAGAGAAAAAACATTCTTCCGTTTGTGGTCAAGCACACCAAATTTGGGAGACACTTTGCAAGTTGAGATGTGTACATGATAAGAAAAGAAATTGTTACCTCCATTGACCAGCGATGGCCATCTATGACAACTAAACCATCCTTAAAAACATCAACGTGGTGGTGCTTTGTGCTATTTAAATTGCTGGATGATAACACAAATCAGCTTCAGTGACTGACACCTAATTACCGTCTCATCTGGTTACATTTTGCCCAACCAGAATGGCAAACAGCACCAGCTTAACAGTGGCAACAGAAGCTTTGCATGGTAGCTGTCTTGCAGGGCACTTCTTTTGTTCCACAGGGAAACCTCCTTTGTGCATACCCTGTGGAACAGAAGCACTAGCCTGCAAGATGGCAGCCAAGCAAACCCTCTATTGGGTCTCAATGTGAGCCAACTTTAGCCCTCAAAAAGAGTCTCACACACCAGAAATACAAGGTACAAAATTCTAAAGAGTTGTAATGAGAATCTACACAGCCTAGGATGCATCTGCCAGTGGAGTCACTACACCAAAAGAAAACTATGCATATTGCAGTGAAAATCTCAATGAATGTCTCAATTTCTGTTGAAATATACGAGTACCTCAAGTTGTTGCTTTCAAATGACAAATTCTGCAGAGAATTCATTATTTCTTCATTTTTCAAGTCCATATCACACAAATATTTGATTCAAACCCAGCAAAAGATGAGCATAATACTTCTAAATCCTCCAAATGGATTTGAAAAATATCCTCCAAATTCATAATTCCATCAATTCACACAAAATACAATCCCTTTCATAACAATAAAATCAAACAGGTACTGAAAAGTTTCAAAAACTGTTAACTGCTTCCAAACTTAAGTATTTGATCCAAGGTCCACAAAGCCAAATGAAAGTTTCATAAAAACTATAAATATTGTTTATTATAGCTATACAAGAATTATATAATCTCACACATAGATCAGACATCTCAAAAGTTATTTCAGAGGCATAAAAACCTGGACACATTTCTTTTGTGTAAGTTGGTAAAGGACAACATGCAATAAACCAAAACGCCAGTGATGTGTTGAATTAAGTGGCCACCTAAAATATTAAACAGGAACGCCGAGTTTGACATGCGCCCTCTACAGTTGATTGCAAGGTAGTTTCCACTGCAAAGCAAGTCAAACTAAAAACACAGGACTTATGTATTTTGCTAGCAACACATGAATGTAGACAATCTTTATTTTGTCCATCACCATGGAAAATGCTCGGATTTCCACAAACCAGGGCTTCTTTGCACTAAACACGGACTTCTATGCCTTGACAATTCATCAGCAGATTAGAAAACGCACACATTTAGTTTTAGATGTGAACAGGCAAAATAAGGCAGTGCAAGCCATTTGACATTTCACAGGCAAAAGTAAACTTGATTGGGAGATCCGCTAATCCAGCAAGTTTGGCAGTTTCCCGTAGCTCTTCTAAATAAACTGTTCTTGGATCACTTCAAGCCCGGCCCAGCTCAGTTTCTATTTGCTAATTCTGTCAATCCCCCCATTGGGAGGAGTAGAGGCCGAGAATGAGGCAAACATGGCCTTTGATTGAGGAAAAATGCCATGCATGGTGCAACACATGTCTACAGAGTGCTGAGACAGAAATCATGTACGGTATAATGAGAAGGAGTGTGGCATGTTTTCCCCTTGTTTTGGCTGACCAGGCTGTGTCTTGGATCAAATTTTGACCGTTGTGAAGTAAACAAGTCTGGGCAAGGTCTGATGAATGTTGATGTTGGTGCACAGCCCAGTGATACCCTATCCATCAAAGTGTAACCAATTGCAAGACACCATTCACCAAATGCACTTCCAACTAATTGGTTAACAATGCATTTTCGTGAAGCTATCAAAGCACATGTATGTTGGGATCCATACTGCCCACATCAAGTTGTGGAACCAGTCTCTTTCGGGCAAGGAATAAAAAGCTCGTGGTCACTAGTTATCACATTTATTTAATTTGGCAACAAGCCACTCCAGCATGTCACATATTATAATTTACGCATGTGAACGAAGAAATGCATTGATAAGTTCCTTGAACTTCCTAAAAAATGCATTAACACCGAGTTCATTATTTCCCGTTTCTAAGCTAGAGCAATTCAGTGGCAGTAAATTCTGGTCGACCTCACAGCTTGTAACAAGCGTAACTTTCAAAAAAGCAACCTCTTGCCTTTCTGTACAGTCCCAAAGTATATCTTTCAACTGAAGCATTCTGACATCCAGAAAATAGTCACTACATAATACATATCTCTATGCTTTCTCTGTACAATAGAAATATTACATTAGAGCCTAAATTTACAATAGAATTCGAACAAAATATCTTTTGTTCTGGCCCACACAGTTGGCACAAAGTTTCTACAAACACTGAAGACACCGGTTCATACAATACGATAGACAAATTAGTTTTCTTTCTCTGGTCAATTACTCTACAACTAAAGCAAAATAATGGCTCATTGTGACGACAGCCGACAACCGTGTTGCCCTGCAGCTGGTCTCTGTGCAGACCCTCTGTGAAGCACTATACAAGTAAATGGATACCTCTTCAGACCTTAATGATGGTATGCAGTGGAAACAACTAACGTATAAATTTTTTCTCGCTCGACTCAGTTCACTGAAGAGACACCTGTCTCCAAGAAGGGCACAATGGACCAGTCTCGATAATCTGCACAGCGTCCTTGCTTAGTACGGGAGAAAAGCACTTTAAAATGAAGTACCTTTCACTCATGAAAATTCAAGATACCGTACATGTACCACACACATACATCGTTAAAAAAAAACAAAAAATTCCATGTAGACTAACACGTCATGAAAAATTCAATTTCAACTTATTCAACTTGCTACCCCCAGAGCATCTTCAGGAATTTTCTTTGAGATCCAAAAATCACTGCATGAGATGCCGAAAAGCTCTCATTTTAATAAACATTTGGCTACATGCCACCAAGCCCGATGAAATAAGAAATAAGGAAATCTTGGCTTTTCTTACTCTCGGGTTTTTGCATGCACTAGAGACGGCCATTTCTGCCACACGATTCGACATCCCGATGAGTATTGACAGCAGCGTGGGCGGAGATGTTGATGGTTCCAATTGATTTCCACGGTGCAAAATTTGATCAAGGGCCTGCAATTCAATGGGGACTCTGTCTGGTGACTCCTGGCTCATGTCGACTCATACATGTACATGTACAATGACATTTTAACATTCTCACAACTGTCAGCAGGCGGACCGCTGCAGGTGCCATATGCAGGCTTGAACGGGAAATAAAAAAAATCTACGCATAGAACATGCAACACAGAGCGGAAGAAAGACGGGGAAAAGACTGATCTGCTGTGCTCAAATCATTACCTCCAGCATGGGTAATTACAGAAATTCAAACAGCTCTAGGTGACTGTAACCACCCCCCCCAAAAAAAAACTTACGGCAGCAGAGAAGTCTGCTGAAGTCTTGGAAGATTCCAACTTTCTTCAGGGATATCATGAGTGAGAAACATTAAAAACCTCGAGAACTACAACTCGCTGTGGATGATTTGAAATTGAGTTTGTGTCTCATTGTATGTTTGTTGTATAATTACAACCTGTCAAGAGTAAAGACACAAATGTAAAAAAATAAATTAATAAATTAATAAAATTGACTATGACTCTAATTGTCTGCTTCATTCTTATAATGTATTCAATGCTGTCTTCCATTTCACCTGTTCCTTCTCTCTGGGTGCAGTGAAGATGTCTCAAGTTACCCTTACTGCAAACACTCGGTCCCACTTGCAGGAGAGGCAAGGGGAAATAGAAGAAAATTGGCTTCCGCAAACCATACAAACTCACTCTTCACTGGTGTAACCTGACACAAGGTCAGACCGAATGGTGCGGCATTAATGCTTTTCAAGAGATCGATCAGCTAAATAAAAAAAAGAATACAAACTTAATTTATTTTTTGAGTTTTCAATCGATATGTCTGCAAATTCAATTTCAGTTTTCCTCAAAGTTCTAAAAATTCCTAAAAAAATCTAAATGAATATGGCAACCTGCTCTTGTTTACACCTTTAGTCATCGAGCTGAAAATATTAAATGGGATTGATGTTTTGTGCCATCTGAAATAATGTTGGCTTTCCAAGGACTTTACCACACACAAAAAAACACCACAGGAGAACAACTAAATGCCAGAGCTGCGGGAGGAACCACTCCATGCCACCTTGGTCGACATCAATTTTGTCCAGCATGCTACATGCATTGTGAAAAACAATGGAGAAGAGAAACTATTCCAAGTCTTTAACAATTAAGACTTCTTTATCTTTACCTGGAGGGAAACAGTCTCTTTTTGATGGATTTGGGTCCTTCTGAGGTTTGCAATTGTCAGCCAACAAGCTGAGAACTGGTCACGGCGTTGGGAGTGCCAATTCCAAAATCTCTTGTGGAACACTCTTGAATGAATCAAACTCATCTGACCTCTGTGAATGTGCATCCTAACAGTTCTAAAATAAAATGGCCACTAGTATCTATAGCAACTACTTGACTGAAAGTCTCCATAAACAATTTTCATACCAAATTACTCCTTAGGTCTATGCATTTTTTAACTACGTTCCGACAAAATCAGATCAAATCTACTACTTCACAGTGCCAACAGTCAGTCCTTTGCCTTACAGAATACCAACATGCAACTGAAGAGCAAACAGATGCCTTATGAATTCTTTCTTTCTTTTTTAACTGTAAAAAAAGGTTCTTGAAAGAGGCAGCAAAGGTCACGTTTAGTTAGGGGGGGGGTCGGTGACATCATTCATACGGTGTCCAATCGCTGCCTTCTGATTCCTCTGCCGACGGATCCGGCTCAATGCACATCGTCTGGATGCCCTCTTTGACTTGCGGAGTGCCCTGGTCCTTACCTGCAGAAAGGATATGGGCGGGGGGAGGAACAAGAGGGGGAAAAAAGGGAGGGAAAGGTTGATCACATCAGGTTACCATGGAGACAAGATCTCACACAAGGCTTACAGTGCTCCAAGCAATCAGGATTTCTCTAATGAGGATGAGCGCTGTACTCAAGTGGGTTTTTGACATTTTTACACTAAATGCCAGGCACTCATTAAATAGCATTTTTAGAGGCGTACGCAGCATAGTGGCAGATCCCGACTCGTTAAAAGACAGGAATTCAAACAGGTTGAGGGTGCCATGACACTGTGTGCTCCACTGCATGTATTTCAATAATTCCAGATCCAACCTTGCAGCAAATGTAAGTATTGTAACTATACATCTATGCATCTGTATGTATTTAACATCTCTCCAAATAGATGAATGCAGAAAGCAAGCGCAGGCTTTCCTACGGAACGTTACGCTTGAATGACTGCACAAGTGCCCATGAAACACTGATCAACAATGATGGAGGAAACAACCAGCCACAAACGTACACGTGTGTACATGTACTGGGTGACAGTCAAGCAACTTCTAGAACTTTTTTCCAGCAACATGTGCTCAAAAAGCAAATGAAGGCGGCAAAACTCCTTTGCTGCATCCGCAAAGGCATGCACTCATTACAGATGGTGGTACTTACATGTACCTACGACTACATGAAAGTGCAAGGAAAAACACTCAGCAACAAGAACTAAAGCCGCCATCTTTGTCTAGTACCATGACCTCTCCCATGATTAACACACTGCCAATGGGCAGAATATTCTAGGGAGCATTCTATCCCCTGAACCTCAACTTTTCTTCTTCTAACGTGTAACATGATGGCAAACACAAAACCAAGACATTTACACTTTATTTTGTGCCCAAAAAATGAATAAAAATTAAAAAAATTAAAATTCACACCTCAAAGAAGTTTCAATCTTAAAAAATGTAACGCACCTCTCATGGGAACAGTCAAAGTACATGTGTATCTGATGTTGGGGAATAGCAATATATTTTGTAACCTCAAACAAAGCATTTCTGGCCCATCTTGCACTGAAGCAGTGCTGCACTGCGTGCCCCTCGACGACGCGCCTACATTCTGGTCAGCTGCACTTTCAATTATTCAAGCCCTCGGCAACGGCACGGTCTCTCTGGAGATGTATAGGGTGCTTCCATTAATCTTCGATGACCCCCCCCATCTCTTTCTCCCTGCAAGACCCTTTTGCACATGTGCGTGTCATCATCAGGATCGCCGGCACTCTAAAAGCTTGGATAAGATCGTCAGTTTTTGACGCTATCTTCTGTTTGCTTGTCAAGTGGACCGTACGCGTATTTCCTTGTTAAGTGGATGCTGAATGCATGCTTGTATAACAGGAGACAATCTGAAAAATAACACACCCCCTTTGCTTGCCCTGAATCTTGATAGCGTTCCATCAATTTTGTAACTTCTTCCCTCTGCCCCATCTCTCAATGGCATGTGCTGTCTAAATCTGATAGCCATTTATCTGAGTTTTACTGAAGTCAAATACTGCAATTCATCAATTAGGTCTCCTAAGGATACTGCGTGACTGAACGTGTGGCTCAGAAGTACACACCCACAATAGATAAAGGTTCAGAGAGCAAGTGTAGACTTATCAAGAGTACAATTCTGAAATATTTTCGTGGACGTAAAGACTTCTGTCGGTACGCCATATTGTTACTATTTTGGGGGCTGCCACTTCATGCAAAAGACATCAAATCATACGGAAATTCTGAGATGACTAAAATACGTACATCTACATACAGTGCGTTTAGACTGATCATTCTCACAGCTGAGTTGAGGTTTGAAGTTACAGATATGCATGTGCCAACGATTTTAAGTAAAATCATGGACTTGCCGACTGCGATCCCTCAGAGTGATCTTGCCCTCAAAATCAAATATCCAACTCCCAAACTGGTGAAAGAGATGGCGAGAAAGGCAGAAGGGAAAGATAAGGGGGGGGGAATTGGCAAGAGTTTCTTTTAAAGCTATCCTGCCTTGGCTGCCGCTTAAGTGCCAAATTAATCTCGAGGCAACTGTGCAAGCGACAGATGTTTGCGGGAGAAAAACAAGTGAATCCCGGGGAATCCAAGGCAATCCGGTCAACTTGATTTTCTTCTCCTCGACAGAAAGTGAAGATCCCCCGAGCTATGCGAATTTGCCCGAGATAAACACTGAGCAAGCATTGTGTGTGTGGGTACACGTTTCCTTTCTCTCTTTTTTCTTGATTTTTTTTCTCCCCTTCCTCCCCCCATTGGATTCCCAATTCAGGTCAGGTGCCTGGACAACGGTTGCCGGCTAGCTGGCTCATTTTATCCGTTAATAATTGAGATATCGGAGGGGTGGGTATGCCCAATGTCCAGAGGTCATGCCAAACAACGTACAAGACAGGGGAAAAAAGTCCTGGTCATCGCGGGCAGAATACCAAACTTGTTGTCGGGAAGGATTTGCAACAATCAACAGGATTCTCTGCATTCAGAAAATCATACGTACAGCCTCTATCCTGGAGGGAACTGCAATTGGCTCAATCTGGATATGCAATCCCTTAAATCATTTATGGCGTTGCACTGCAGCACTGCCACATGCTTCGAGCGGAGACGGACTTGTTTAATTGTTTTTGTAAATTGATCCAACGGCAATTACAGATGAGTTTCCTGTTCCAGACTGCACTTTGTAAATTCTTTATCAGTCAATGCCTAAAATAAGGGAACCCAAGCAGATTGGTTTCAATTTTCTAAAGGTGGCATCAAGTGATGAAAAAAAACGTAAAAACTGCAAAGACTGTAGACCACCGAGTATCTCTCATCTGAGATCCCCCGATATCAGCATTAAAGGTGCCTCACATACGAAAGCAGTGTTTACTCTCAGCGATCAAAATAGCATATGAACCTGTATGCCCTTTTGAATTCTATTGAAAAAAACAACACTTCAAGAGGTGCAATGAGAAGTCAGAGTATGCAGGTTGGAAAAAACTTTCTCTAAATTGATTAAAGTGTGGCAAATAATTTAAAGTGCTATAGGCGTAGACATTAAATTCCAAGAAGTCTTGAAACGACAAAGCACCTCTTATATTCTTGGAATTAGTCCAAACACCAGCCATTCCCTTTGGAAATTTTTTCCCAACACTTTCACTTTTTATGCAATATGTAAGCACTGTGCATGTGATAAATGTACGATACATGGACATTCTACCTGTTTTGACAATGGACTCGACCAACCACCAATAAACTGTTCTTTAAACCAGCAAGATAAAAAAACCCACAAAACTACATGTATATATACAAGCCAGGTTACGATTTTCCAACATCAACTACAAAAGACACTCACCAACGTACATGTATAAACGGTAAAATAAATCACTAACAGCTCTGACAACAAATTGAGAAAATCCAGAAAGCAAATACCCCATCTATAGAAAAAACCTTCAATGTCAACAACAAAAGTCATCCGAGAACGAAAAATCTCTACGTGTTTCTTCTGAGCACGCTGAACTTTTACGGTATTTCTGACGCTGTTGAGCGTTTTACCGCATGCATCACTCTTGGTTGTGAGTTCACTGGCCTTTTTTTTTTCTTCCTTTGCCGACGGCACAGAAAGAAGTAATCAGGTTTCAGAGAAGCTGACAAGTTCCAAGGCTGCGGGGCAGCAATTGGTGTAGCAAAACAACACCAGACTGACGATCCTGATGAGTCTGATCAATGTGGCTGGCATGGATGGTGTTTTGGACTTCCCCGGTCACTTTGCCAAATGCTTGTAGCAACTACATGTGCATGAACATACAATATTTTTTCCAGCAAAGTGTCAGTGCCTGATTTTTTGCAAGACTGATACAAACTTATAGCATAGTTTCCTTTTTTGGGGGTCAGCCCATGGGCCTGTTCACTGCAAACGCAAATGCAAAGCAAATTTGACACCACGAAATACAATCCTTGCACAATCTGCCGCAGCTGAAACGCATGAACTCGGGCACAGGCATGGTACTGATCCTTCCAGCAATGTTGCAAAGTCGCATTTGTGGTTAACTCTTGTGCCCAGTATGAACCGACCTGAATCTGTTTCGCGTCTTTCTTTCCATCAGTCCTTTTATTGGATTTTTTTACCCCCCCCTAAGCTGATTTGGGAATTCTAGAGATCAATGAAGTAAATTAGGACAGGATTGAAGACGAAAATAAATGCCAACATTGGCTGTCAAGACACCGATCCTTTTGTAAAATTAGAGACCAGTCGCCTGATCATTTGCTGAAAAAAAAAAGAAAAGAAAAAAAAAATGCTTTACATTTTGTCACAGAGCTTGTTTTGTTGTGTTTCACTCTGATTTTTTTTGGGGGGGTGGAAGAACCAGATGGCACCTGATCAGAGCAATGACCGACTGGACAGACTGTGTGAGCACGAAGCTGAGAGGCATCTTTGCATAAGCACATTGGAACGGTGGGGTGAATGATGAAAGCATAATGCCATGTGACCACATGATTTGCCGGCGAGTACATGAACGGTACACGTTGCTCTAATCGACCCAAGCTGCCTAGTCTACTGACAACGAATAGAGAACAACAATCAAAAACACTGCATCAAATTTGAAGGCTCAGGAAAAAACACAGACAAATAACGAACACGAAACAAATATCTCCAGCCTGCATCAACATTTTGTTAATTATTACAGCATTAGCCACACGTTAAACACTGCATCTTAACTAGTGCATCAGCCCCAAAAACACATGCCTCCACACAACAGCAAATCCAAATTCCTGCTTAACTTTCATTCATGCAGAAGTCTTCCCATGTCAGAGCCCACCGTAACATTACAAAGCAGCAAATGCAGCACACAGGTCGGCTGAGGATGGAAACTGCATTGGACAATCTGTATTTGAACTGCAACACTTCAACAGCGAAGGTTCAAGCGCCTTGGATCCAACTGGCTATGCATGGTATCGGTAATATTCGTGATGGTACAGTCACCAGTTCCCTATTCAGCCATTTTTACTGTTCAACCAACTAGGCGTCACGATGGGTGGTGAAATACGTAGGGACCTGGCGACTATACAGTCACGGATGCTATACTAATAAATTAAACCTGCTCTAGCTTGATCAAAATTTCTTAGCAAATGCCTTCTTTTTTTCAGGTTGAGTCGCTTCACACCAACCTCAATGCATTTGACAACTGACTGAACTGACGACAAGCAACGGAACAAAAAAGCAGAGGAAAGCCGGCCAATTCCTTGGACAGGATGCGGTGGAAAAGGTGACCATAGGAATGACTGTGAAGCTGACCAGATGAAAGAGCCAGGTCAGCAAGGCTGAATGAAACAACCGTGCGAAGGAAGCGTGTGACACGCCCTATCAACCCCAGCCAAGGCACAAGGGCAATTGGAAGTGTCCCTACCCCCCGTCCCTCTTCTTTGCATTTTATGCCAAATATCCACACAGGCGTTTTCGTGTTCAATGTTTCAATGTGCCTTGAAAGGATGGCAAAAATGCTTTGTGTTTTTTTCTCCCTCAGTTGTACAAGCAGCCAGGGACTCTGACCGACATGCTTTCTCGTATTGGGCACTCTGACCCATAAATCTGGCAGTGTGGCGTCTGCCTTTTGATGATAACCATCATTTTTCCTGTTGAATAGTCAGCCTCCCATGGCCAAATTCATCACATAATGTTTGCAAAGCCACTCATTCCTGTGGTGTTATCGTGACCATTCATCAACAGTATGTGTAATCGCTGTCTGTATTCACAAATCTGGTCGGTTTCTGACATCCATTTGACTGGGTTTTTGTGCAATAATACCCACTGACCCTCCAAGCAAACTACAAAATGCCAGTCAGGCTACTTTTCAGGAGGTCACTGAGTAAACAAGAGCCAACAATCACTGATTAAAAAGGACGCACGTACCTTTCAACTGTCAACATTTACACTTAACAACCTTTGCACGGATTTGATAGAGCGTGTCCACACTAACAATTGCAATTTGACAACACGTGCACACCTACCTGGATCTAAAAAGTCAAAGACAGAAATCGAAGAGGGCTGAGACGCTATCCCGGGAAACTCCGACACACAAACACAAACAGGAAAAAAAACAAAAAAAAAACAAGAGCTACAACAATGGGAAAAAGATTCTGCAACGGGACTTTGTGAATACTAAACACATTCAGGAGAGGGAAAAAATATTTAACTTGAAGTTAACTTGTAAAATCTGTTATGTCATGAGTGTTCAAAGTGAAACAGTACGTAAGTGTGTCACAGTGTCTGTGCAAGTGGAAAGAAAAGAAACCAACACCACAAACATGACAAACAGCAGTGATGACTTATTTCTATAGAAGGAGATGGGGTTACAGTAGATGGGACCTGGAAGGGGGGAGGGTCAACTGCATACGTGAAACATGCACGTGGTACATGCATACAGAGAGGTGGAGCGATGAAGCGGTAGGCACTGCCGATATCGTATTTTGGCCGATAGTGATAAATCATATTTTTTGTATCGATATTTTTGATACATGTATATCGATATTACCAAATAACTAACATCGGTGATACTGATATCAAACCCATATCGATATATCGGCGGTGCTTATGAAGGGGTCAGTGTTGGTTTACTCTACATGGAAAAGGGAGAAATCATTTGAACAAAATAATGTTGAGGAGGGGTTATAAACAAAGGGCCGTTCCAATTTTGGACGTTACACCCTGCTGTTGAATTATAAAAGTAGGAGAATGACATCAGCTCTACAGGAACTTGACCTTAGTGAAAGTACCGGTCAATTCCGTAATACACAGCCCTAGCAAACAGCAAGTGGGCCTGTTTTCCTCGTGGTGCCCGCAAGCTTCTTCGAAGCCCAGAGCATGACAATATGGCCAGAGAAGTCTGCAAGGACCTAGAGGCCAGAAACAAGCTCAACATCATCCATAAAAGAGCCTGCATTCCTCTCTCCTCCACCAAGAACACACAACAGCTTGGCATTCCCCAGCCCTTAACCCTAAAAGAGCGGGGAGGCAGAAGGGGAGGCAGAAGGGGAGGCAGAAGGGGAGGCAGAAGGGGAGGGAGAGGCTGAATCTCCCTTGACATTTTCCCTGATGTTGCCACAATGCATTTTCTTCCCCCCCCCCGGCACCGAGCCTTCAGGCATTTTTCCATTAATGCCTTGCAATTACACCTACCGGTACTTCGACGCCAATTTTGTGAAGATCAGAGATGCCATTCTCACAAAATGCCAATATTTCCCAGGTCAGCCTAAAATGTACACTTTTTTGCCACTGACATGCTCCATGCATACGGGCAGACAGAACCCGACGCCATGAACTTCAATTAGCCATAACGTAACCATATACCGTATGTACGTCAAATGGAATTGAAACTTAAACAGATGTATTTATAATGACTGTTTCCACAAACATGCCAAGCTCTAAAAGGATTAGGCATTGGACGGTCGAGTTCTTAGGGAGGCAGAATCTGCCTCTCCCCGGCTGTGAGATGGTCCCATTAAAAGCCCAGGTCTTTTAGGGTTACATGCGTACAGCCCCTTTTCTTCGTGAGCCCTGTCTCGCTGTGCGTGTGTACACTGCGCTCAAGTTGTGTCCCACTCTAATATTGACCATTCGTGCAGTTGACACTCTCTCCGCTCAACTGCCACCCGAAATACACCTCATTTGTCTGGGTGAGCGGTGGTGTTTTCTTTGCAACAAGCGCATCCGTTAGAAACAAGCAAACAAAATTTCTGAGGGCAGGTTTTCCGAGCACCACGGCAAAGATTAAAGGAAATTTACACAATCTATACAGGTGCTGATAAAATCGGGGGCACTGAAAGGTGCCATTAATTTCATTGCCTGGAATGTGGAAGAATACGTAAAACTTGTGTACACATGTGTATTAGAACTTTCAAAACAAAAATTTTGTTCACCCTGACACCCTGAAAAAAAAAAATCAACTCCTATGCAGGTGAAGGATATCATTTATTTTGCAACTTTCCCATGTTTGTGTTGGTCTTTTGCTTACTTTGGAGTGCATGTACATGTGGTACCTTAAAAACAATTCACTTAATCACACGCAGATCTAGTAACAAGTGGTCACTAGTAGCAACGATATTTTTTTTTACGGAAAAAACAAGTCACAACTTATTTGAAATATTTGCCAAAATGATTCAATAAGAAGCTTTGGGTCAGCAATCACGATGCAAATTGAGCACATTACCAAAAGCGTGTACTGTCGTTCCATGTACTGCACCATACATGCATGTACATGAACCAGTTCTAACCCTTTAACTTTTTTCCATTCCCCTCGATCAAATGAACCAAATTGTTGATCTGACTGTGATATCCTCTCCCCCATCCAACCCATCCAATCCATGCAATCCATGCAACGATTTCCTAGAAGATTATTTCCCTGCCTAATGCCAGTGCCGGTAGGTACTTTTTGGAGATGGGCACAGAAATCAGAGGACTGCTATCTGTGCTTGGAAATGACAAGTACAGTACAGTCTTGACAGGGCCCATGTGGAAATGGTCTAACAGACCACATCCATTCACATTCAGCAAGAGACGGGGGGTAGGTAAAAAAAGGACATTCATTCGCTCGTTCACATGGAAAGTTCTCTCTTCTGTAGAAATGAATATGGACAGCAAATCTGTATCTTAAACAGGTACATGTACATGCACAACGTGTAACAATTCTGACGATACTGTGGTGCGAAGCATTTCTTAGACTTAGACTACGACACCGTGCAGAGTTTCTGAACAGTGGGCAAGCCTTGAAGGCTTTGATCAAATGGCAGAAAGTACAAGAAAACTGCAGAGCTAGCACTCATCGTTGAATTAACATGATAATGACGACCATGCATGGCACTCATAGTGACCATACCGGTTCCATTTGGTAAAGAATTCAATTGCTAAGGACACGCCTGCCTATACCAATGTGGTCCAATCATCAGGAAGCCTTGTGGTCATGTGGTATTACCACACCCTCTGATTGGCATCCGCTATAAAAAGCGTACATGTACAGGTCCTACACTCATGTACATGTACCATGAGTCAATCCGGTTCGTAAGTGTGACATCACTTCAGTTTAAACCACGCCTACTGCACATGTGTACTGCACATAGGGTTACGTGCATTGATCGCCGTTTACATGGAACCATGGAACGGGAAGTTAACGTGCAACTTTAGCCATTGTCCAATGAAAGCCTGCAAATCGTGGCGTGTCTGCCTTTGTGACAAAGTCACTTACGAACTGGATAGATTATCGACCTAGCAACCAGAATTAGAGGTGACTGCAGTGGCACACTCTCTCTATATACTTCAAATATAGAAACTGCTTGTTGCTAGCTAGGTGGAAAAAATTAAGCTACACAGGCAGACTATGAAAATTAATTGTTACTGAGGGTTACAAAACAAAAAACACAAACAAACCTTCTTTTTGCAGGTGGCCATCTTAGTGAAAAAGAGTTACTCTACGTGAATGACTGTGAGGAGCTAGCCACCTACACATACCGTACACATTCATGTATGAGGTGGATATGTGGGATCCATGCTTCCTTGTGTATGTACATGTATCTCAAGAGAGCCTGTATTACGTTGAGGAAAACAGAGTTACTGTACGCAGGTCTGACGACTATTGAGGAAAAAAAGAGTGAGATTTCAATGCATATTGCACGTAATACGCATGCATGTAATCTTCAGCCTCGGGCCATCTGGAGATGCCATATCTTGTGCAAACACCACTCGTATTTTAAACCGTAACATTTCTCCCTCTTTTTCCACATGACTGTCCCTTGAAAAAAAAAAAGGATTTTTTTTTTAGCCTTGATGAGTGCTCAGCGCGATGCATGCGCCACAAATACATGTAGCTGGATTTCCCCACGGTGTTCACTGTCCATGCCAGGGGCATTTCTCTCAGGATCATGGATCAGGCGCTTTCATGGTGTTTTTTTTTTTTTGGGTCCATTCCAGGTTCATACCTTCTGACGTTGAAAAGCAATAACAGTGCATTCATCAACCTGAAATACCGGACAGTCTCACCTAGAAAACTGGGGCAAGTAGGAGTGTACGAATATATGAGAACTCTCAAAATGCGTGGGATACTCTGCATTTTAACATGTTTAAGAAGACTCCATCTCACACACTTGAATGTCTGACACTTTTGTTCATACGGATACATATATTTGTCTCAAAGTAGCACATTATGGTGAACCTGCCTTGATCTCCCGAGTGTGTTTGACATCTGAACCTTATGGGGGGGATGTAAATGTCCTCAGGCAGGACCCTTTACAGTGATGCTATTAAGGTGCATTATCAGGAGTGTGTTCCACTTCTGTTTGTCAGTGTGCGCCGCTGTGGGGTTTTCTTCCCAGCACTTAATGCACAGTACAAAAAATCGAAGATCATTTTAATATGAGCCCGTGTTTTTGAGCCCATCTTTGCAATCTGTTGGAGGCATGCACATTTCAGTAGCCAAAACACATGAAGGCATTTACATCGACTGAGAACCAAGAGTTTCTGGTCAAATGTCTTGCGCAGGTACTTTGCACAGGTGCCTGAGAGCGATCATTCCATATAAAAAATAATACTTTATAACCTCTGAATGGTTTGAACACTTGGTGATCACACAAAATCAACACGTGACGGTGGGCTCTTACAAACCGATCTCATGGCCTTAGTTTGGCCAGAACACAGACAAATGTCTCTCAGAAGCAACATGCAGACTGACGGGAGTACACTCACACGTAGTGCCTTAGAGTGGACAGAGACTGCGAGGAAGCTGGAAAGACAGGGAGCCTCAAAATATCCGACACATCTTTAAATGTCATAAGGGAAGAGGGGGGAGAAGAGAACTGCAAAAGCGATCCAAATTTAGAGCTGGAAATCAATGCCTCCAGCCCTACATTTTCCTGTAAATGTCAAGTAACAATGGACTCTGAGTGAGTAATTAGCGCTTGTCAGGCTTGTCACTCGCACAGCCTTTGCTGTGCCTCCCCCCCCCAATGTTCTGGAGGTTGTATCAGCATGGGGGATGTCTTCCCCCTGTATTTCCCTCGTGGTATCGACCGACAGTTAATGCTGCAGCCAATAAAAGCCACTAGTCTTGACAGAAGTGGCTGGGGAGCCACCGGCACGCTCCGACTGCAAGTCTGCATTGGTTTGGACACCGATGGCTCCGTCAAACTCCATAATTGCTGATTTGATGGGCAGCGTGTAATTGCGAGTGGCTTACAATTCTTGCCTAGAAGAAAATAAACATGAAGCTTCATGTTTCTAGAGGTATACATTTCTTGTGCAACTACATTTATCTGTTTAAGAGAACTTCTGCACTGTGATTTTTTGTTTGACGAGAGGACAACAGAGCACTTTGGTGGAAACAAAGTTTAAAAGAGGAAAGTCTATTATCTATACATGTGCATTGACAGAAATATGATATATGTACACAAATACACATACGATGTACATACATATGCAAATCCTTGTAGCTCTTAAGTGTGACATATATTCCTGCTGAGAGCGAACAGTCTGGGCTTATTTCTCTGCTGCTGCCCTTAATAAACCTGCTACATGTACCAGGGCAATCAAGCAAATCTCAGATAATCCAGTATAACGGGAATGGTGCAAAGCTGCGCACAATTAGGCAGAGGGAAAACCCATTAACCGCGATCCTGTAACAGCGGTAGAACGCAGCCAACAGGAGGTGAGGCGATGAATTATGAGACAGGCAACGATGCAATGCGGTGGAGACAGGAGAGGATAGAATAAGGGCTCAGCATCCATGAGGACATCTTGAGTATTGAATGGAGGATATTTTTTGGGTTCTCCGCTTGAAGAAAGAAAGTCGACCGCAGTAGCATTGGAAATGAATATAAAACCTGATAGTTCGCAAGGCCAACAACCACACAGAAAGAGTCTCTGCATGAACTCCACATGTTGCTCTACCGGTAGATGCAAGGCAAGGTCCAAAGTTGGGGACACCCCAATATGTGCAACCCTCCGGTGTGCGCCCATTGTAGAACTGCCCACATATGGCACTGCACATGTAGTTGTGAGGACTGCACACCAGGGCCCAATTTAGCAATACTAAGGACACAACTCCGGTAGCAAAAGAGGAAAAATTGCTTCGTAATGTGACAAAAGAATGGAAATCTCTAGGCGCACACAACCGTAAACATAACCACTCCCAGCACTGCCACACGTGAAATAGTGCTCACAGTTAGCAAAATTGTTTTGCTATTTGAAGCATGACTTGTCTGCTGTTACACCGAATCATGAATCTGCACCCCACTGAACAATAAATATTGCGGCCATTAAATCTTTGTCTCCGCAACTCAGTTCTGACTTGTCCAATGAAAGAAATTGTCCCAAAAATATGGTAACGGCGTCGGCCAGTACACGTATTAGCTTACATTTAATTGCACATTTAACAGTAACTGAAACATTTCTGCATCACAGTAGCAAACCCATAAGCTTCAATAGCCTGGAACAGCGCATCTCCAACCAAAACAAGTGCGTGACGATATTTAACAAGTGTACATTTTCTTGAGATGAAAGTGGACTCTAGCCTCACCAGCGAGGAAACTGCTTTGATTTCAAGTGCAACTTAAATTTGGATAGCTGGGGCAAATCTGTTTGAGGTACGCGGTAACATTGACATTTCTGTCAAAAAAAAAAACTTTCTTAGAAAATTCCCAGGTTGGGACGGTAATGGATTTTTGTCCCCCTCAACTTTCCTTGGGACGCGCTTAATGCAGTCCACTCTGGGGATCGGATTGTGTTACACGAGTAAGTGGCCGGATGAGTGTTTTCTGTGACAACACAAAGTCTCCTTGTTTTCCTCCAGAAAAAACAACGTGTTCGGCGTACAATTTCATGATTTAGCATTTGTTTGTGAGATGGAAAAATTGTGAGAGGAGCACTTAATGATCAATCCGCGAAACACGGGAGGCTTCAAACATGTCAGCTTCTGGCGGCAAACACAGTACTTGTATCGTATACGTTATCTGTGTTTGGTTAATTTTACTATCCACGCACCATATACACCATCTTGTATGTTCAGCTGTCCAAAACCATTACCAATGGCGGTGATGACAACTGCAACTCAAAGCATCTTGTCTGCAGTTGATCTTGCTTGGAAACACAAGTGACACGTATGGTACTTATCACACTGCACACGTACAGCCCCGTACCTGTTAAGAAGTTTATCCCTTTCAATCCAAATTGGATAGTGCAGGGGAAAATTGACACTTTGCAATTGCTACACCATGAAGCGTAACCAAGCGAGACCCATGCCGTGAATAGGCATATTAGATGACAGCGCTGCAAGATGGCACTATCTGATGACCTGTACTGGTATACATTTTAGCACCGGTATCTCTTCCTGTGCACAAACTCAGTTATAAAGCGTAACAAGTCTTACTGTCACTGGACTGGCCCTTCTCAAAAAAAGAAAAAAAGGGAACTACGTTCATGGGTGAATGAGAGTGGTAACACAGCTACAAAAACAAAGCCAAGCACGTTCCCAAAAATTGATGAAAACGAGCAAAAAAAAAAAATTAATAAGAATAAACAGAACAAGAAATGAGCAACAAAAATGCAAGCAAACAGAACCAAAATGACATGGGTCTGAGGAAACGCACACTGGAGAACAAAACTCAAACCAGGGGAAAAAAAAGAGAGAAATGAGATTCTGCAGAATGAGATGAGTGGCTGTGCTGTATCTGTGGAGACAGGAGATGCTATTAGTTATGCACAAACCAAGGTGTTATTTTCCACAGACAAGAAGTGGCAACAACCTGGAAATTGTCCTAACAATATCGGATTTCTTACATGTACAGGTACTGTATATTGAACCTAATTACTGTCTATGCGGACAGTTTTTACACTAGCTTTGTCAGGCATCAGTTCTACGGGCACATGTACATGTAGATTGCCCGGAGGTTGATTATTTGTGCTTCGCAGAATGAAAAAGCTTTTGGCGCAATAAATGTCAAGGATACATGTTTGTATGCCCTATCAGTACAATCTCGAGCAAAAGTGACATTTTCTTCATGAGTGCATCCAACACAATTTGCGCTATATTTTGAATGTAATCAAAACGACAACAAAACAGGCAGCTCTACTACATGTATTTCTGAGAATGCTTATTTTCATTAAATTTTGTTGACCTTTGAAAAATTCTCTACGTAATGAGCACATACCATGCACGAACCCTGTTTTGACATTTGTAAAAATATTTCATTCACAGTAGGTTTTTTGAAAATTCAGACAAGCTTTGAGCCGACTTACTTATGAACCGACAGTGGAGTATAACTTTGACAACGTTGCTGGGTTCTGTTCGGCTGACCAGCTCAAACTGTTCCGATACGACACCGTCTCTGTGGTTGACAAGTTGAATAGTGATATCATGGCCCTCACCTGAAATGAGAACAAGTCCAAAAAGCTTCCAAATTATTTTTTCAGTAACGAAGGGCAAACTTTCTTTTAAAGAAAAAAAAAATCCACAATAATCAAACTCTCACAAAATGCAGCAATGTGAGTCAATTTAACTGACAATGTTTCAAACACAAATTACTCTTTTTGATGTAGTGGTGGCTACCCGTACTGTACATCACAGTCATGGAGGGCCACCCAGTGTCCCCCCTCTTTTTTTAACAGCTATATTTGTATATTGTAACTATTTAAGGGGGATACCTTTTTCCTTTCCCCCTGTTTTTTTTTTATTTTTATTCTCAACCAGTTCAAATTATCACTAGAAGTAGGCCTCGCCTAGGTATCTTTGGCTAGAGCTCATTAGGGAAACCCCTTGTAAATGCTGCATACCCCCCCTTCTTTGTACCAGTAAATGCTCAATCCACCTGTGCATCCTGCAAGCACTGGTTGTGGTCAAATTCTACACTGAAGTGTCTGACAAAGTCAACCAAAAAATATACTAAGCATACCTAGGGGCCTTTACACAACTCTACAAGTACTAGAGGGTTCTTAAGTTTTGGCAAAAAGACAGAAGGCCTGTCTGGAAAGGGATTTTTTGTGATGCACTTTGCTGTTAGCAGGGGGTTCAGATTCATTAAAATTGACAAGTTTTTTGTTGGCTTTTGCTAAGGTAAACTTCCCAAATCCATATAAAAATCTGATGAGCAGAAGCACTCCCTCATCGGTTGAAAATAGCCACGTATGGGAAGTGTTGGTGGCCAATCTACTTTAGTGTATGCATTTCGTAGTCGTTCGTGGACCAGCAAAATGCGGTTCCCACCAAAGGAGCCTCCGTTGCTTGGAAAACTGCGCCCTCTCTTGATCCAGCTCGGGCCCATGAAACAAAGATTTTTCAATGGCCAGTTACCATTAATGTACACATACACATCACCCTCTGATTGATTTCAATTACATGTAAATCAAGTACAAACAGGTAACCATTTGTAGGGCCTCCTACATGCAATGTCCTTGAACACTTGACAAGAATTGTATAAAAAAAATGGTGACAGAAGATGACGAAGCCTGATAAACAAGGCTAGCAGATAGAAAGGAAGCCATCAATCCAAGCCACTGAATGAGATAACAATCACAAGCTGTCACTGGCAAGCCGGTGACATCGGGATGCACTTTCTTCGACTGCCCCGTCTGATGGTATCTCATGCTTCGCCATGACAACCGCATCATTCGATCATGAGGCACACCTTACATCACGCCAGCTGGAAATAACATGATCAAGTTCTCTGCAGCTATAATCTGTCCAAAGCAGCCTTTCATCGGCGCTAAGCTAAGGCAATCATCGTTTCCCATAAACAAGATGCAAATGACAGACTTTGACGAGGAAGGAACAGTTCAAGGTGTAGAAACAACTTGGGAAGACACATATGCATACATCTGGACAGATTTACACACAGGTGGAAACATGAGTTTTTACCATGATCTGCTGTATGCATTGAGAGGTGATCAAACATGTACCCTCCCCCCCTGGTACCAGTCCACAGACATACAACATGCACCGGTAAGAGAAGAAAAGTTTGGAGTGGTTAAACTGTCTACAACAGGAACTTGGTGCTGATGTCACAAATATCTCTATGGTGAAAAATGCGGGGGAAAAAAACGTTGAACAATTCTCAATCCCCCCATGTGATGCATACATGTTCATGTATATGTACATGTACATGTACAATGTACATACATGTACATGTACATGTACATACATGTACATGTATGTACATGTACAGTACGCTCTGAACCAATGAGACGCTGTATGCCTACCTTCCATTTGTGTTTTACCAGTATACATGTACATGTACTTGTGTGAACCATCTGCATTTCCTGCCACATACCGGTACTGGTACATGTACACATGTACGTGCCCCCTCTAGTGAGAGTACCTGCACATGTGCATGTATATTAAAGCTACATTATTTACACTGTATATCAAATGGGGTAATTCCTCAATTTGCCAAAGGTTAAAACAACTTCAGATAGTGTCTGCATGCCTCACTATTGCGTGTGTTTATTTTGGACAGTAATGATTCACCTGAAGGCTAAACAGCAGATGGTAAACAAGGCCAGTCCACGGCCATGAATTGGCCCCAATACACTCAACTGAAAAAAACAAAAAGACAAGAAATCTACCCACTGAAGGTTAACAACACAACAGGCTGGGCCCTGTCAGTTTTATTGCTACTGTGTACCTGACGACAGGATGACATATTCATTGAGTTTTACGAAAAGCACAATAATCGCTTTGGTTCAAATAAACTGTGCCCTATGTGCTCATGTAAAATGGATTTCGATATAATGAAGTTAAATTTTAAAAATCAAAACAAGCTTCAGGGGAGAGTGCTATTGCTATTCCGTATCGACTGCATCTGAAGTAGCTCTGCTTTTAGGACAATATTGAATATCATACCCGGTACCATTGTGGTCGGTGCCGAGATGCCATCAGGCAAGATTTTTAACCAGGCATGTCAAAAGGACGGATGAAGTACATGTACAGAGAGGCAAGGAGGAGATCAAACATCCGATAGCGTTTTTTTATTTTTACTCTCTTTTCGTCCCTGTTCAAGGATTAGCGTCTCATACTCATCCCACAGCATCAAGGGGAGGGGGTGTGGATTACGAGGTCGACTTGCGAAAACGTGCCGCAGTTTCATTTTCTGTCCTTTCTCTTGCTTTCTTCTCAAACCGGGAGTCTCCTGGTTACGTGGCTATCTGCAGGCGGTTCCAGGGAAGTCAGGCAGGCTGTATTTTTCCTCTTTTTTTTTTTTTTGTCTCTCTTTTCGGAAGAAGCGAGTTGGAGATATCCGGTTTTGTTTGCCCTTCGTGGAGGGTGTTCTTCCTATTGTGTACATCCCGGGCCACGGCGGAGCGCTCATTCCGAGGGGCAGCCCGGTTAATTATCAGACAGGGCTTTTCTCCGGTACAGTTTTTGACTACCGCAGCTTTGCCAAACCTGCCCACGCTGGTTCCCATCATTCACACAACTGGCATGATGGTACACTGCTGTTTTCTTTGGCCAGCAGGGATGGTTTTATTTGGTGTTTCAGGTCTAGATAAACAATGGTACGCTTTTAACACCCAAACGTTGGTCAACTACAATATGCCGGGTAGCAATGAACAAAATTACATGAATGGCATCTTTTTTTCCGGGGGGGGGAAAAAAAAAGAAGAAAGCAACAAAGATGACTTCAACACAGCAAAAAAAAAAAAATAAACCTTAAAAAAAAAAAGAGAAGGCATTGAACAAGTCAATGTAAATGCCAGCACTTACATGTACATGTAAAATGAGGGGGGAATGACATAAAACAATGTTTGCTGCCCACAGAAAGGAAAAATGTCACCTGCAGTCGAACTGGCTCCGGGGAAAAAAACCCCAATAATGTATTCTCCAGCACTCTTTGGCAGTTGTTTATGCACGTTTGGAGTTTTACTCATCAGAGCATTTTTTTTAAAACTCTTTTATCAAATTCATTTTTTGGGCTTATCAATGCATTCACTCGCACAGACATGACTTACGGCCTCTCTCTACATTCTGTTCAGGATGAAATGAATTAAGGGATCTGAAATTTTTTTCCTTGCTTCTGATGATGGAAAAGTATTGCTTGTGAGCATGTAACAGAAAGTGGGTGATGTGGAAACATTTAACAATTGTAAAGGTACAACCTTTTAAAAAAAACCCACAAAACTCACAACTGTGAGTTTCATGACATTAAGTTGCATTTATGCTTGCAAATAAAGTATGCAGATTTATGATGGACATGCACCGGGTATGCAGAAATGATTTTCAAAGCAGGGACAACATTTTTTGCAGCACTGGTAAATGGACAAAGTGCGAGGGGAAAAATTACCTTTCCTGAAGCAAAAATGACGGCTTTAGAAGAAATTTACAGTGTTTCTACTAAATGTTTGTACTAAATGAGTCAAAAGCAATCAAAACAATGGGGGGGGGGAAACGACTGCAAATGCTCAGAGATACCAGTATAATTTAAATTTACGGCATTAGAAGCAGATCAATGTCAAGTTATCTGCAGTAAACACGCCGTCAAGAGTGAGTGTATATAAATTCGTTACCTTTTCATGCAGGGGCCAGAGGAAAAAAATATATAATAAAAACGAACATATTGATGGTACGGTACGTGCATAAAATAGCCTGCATTCCCAGGGGAGAGGGATGATGGATGAGACCAGGGTATATAATTTGTCTGGTGACCCCCCCTCCCTTCCCTTTCCTGAGTGCCAATTAAAATGTTTTCAGACTTTAGCGTTGTCTGATCGGCTACAGGGCGTGAGGGCACAACCCAGGGATGGGTGGCCGTGCACATCAAAGAAAAATAAATCTCATTTGGGGCTGACAGTTAATAAGCAAGCATGCTTGGGAGTACCGTATAATTTGCTTGATTGCAATAACGTGAGGATGACGAGTGTCCTCGACTGAAGCTAATGCCGTCTCCGGTTATATTTTCTGGGATGTACATGAATCTTTTTATACACAAGGAGACCCACAGAGACTTTAATACTTCTCGGGAGGGGAATTCAAGTTATTACTCGGTACATGACAACAAATCAAAACAATTTCCCCAGATACAGGTCCCAGGTACAGTAGTGTACATGTGCAGGGTTAGTTAAAACATAACCAAGAGGGAACACACACATGAAGAAAGCTACATGTACATGTACAGTAAACCAGTTTCCAGCATGACGGATATATTGTAACACCAGCCCACTGTACATGTACATGTCTGTAAGTTTTGAAAATGTGCCCAAACATCCTGTTTTGTTGCCCTGCTGCCAAATTTTTCCAAGTCTAACATGCCACAGAAAATCTAAGGGTACGAGTACATTTCAGTCAATGCAGACATGGAGATATTCTTTTGAAACATACATGTACACGAAATATCAAACAGACCACGGTGCCATTTGTAATTAACCAGCTCATTAAAACATACCGGCATAAAAAGCACCTGCCAAAGGGTATACACTTTTGCAAAATACCAGTAACCATCTCAGGCTTCGTCTCCGAAACCCATCCCCAATTGTGGGCCTGAAGCGTTTACGTTAAATTTAAGTACTGTAATATTTGGCTCTTTTGCATCTTACTCAATGTTTTGTGGCACTATCAGACTTACTACTACGCTTACAACTTCAATGTCAGGTAGTAAATAAGAGTTATTTATAAATAAGCCTGAGACGGAGCCAAAGTCAAGTACAGAAAAATGGCTTTTGAGTGGCACCATACATTTGAGTTGTTTACATGCACAATGTACCAGTTCTAGATAACGTGCACTTACATGTAACATATATCATCAAAGTAAACTACACTGTACATGTACAAAGTAAATTACATAAAAGTCAGTACCGATACCAAGTACAATTATTTTAAGTAGAAGTACATGTAAGGTACCTGAGCGTGCATGGAGTTCTAACGTACGAAGGGCATTTTGACGGGCACAAATATGGACAAATGAATAAAATTTCCTTGCCAGCCATGCCATGTTTGTACACGTATAAATTTGCCTTTGCATGCATGCCAGCGTGGAGCAATAACGCATCATTATGCACTCCCTGCGTTACTGTTACAAAAGCGTTGCCCTCAAGCACGGTACAACAGAGAACTACCGGTGTTAAGAATGGGCACTGGCGCCAGAGGGAATTCCTGATTAAAATTCAGCAATTCCAATGTTCTCCGCACAACCTCATTTTCCTGGGATTTCGCCCCCTCCCCTTTCCCATTTCTAATCATTCTTCCATACAGTAGGTCATCGGGTTAACGTCCACGCTTAGGGCAGTTGGGTCCTCATCTGATTTGCCCAGTGCTGACGGTGGCAAATTTGACAGCATGCGCTGAAGGCATTCGTGTCCACCGCGAACAGACTAAAGACTGAGCTGTGTTATTGAGTCCTGCTTGTGTCGTGCATTCATTGCTTACCCCCGTACATCAACGTATGCATACATGCTTTGTGACGATGTGTACTGAGAGGAGTAACCGGTACATGAACCGTATATATCCAGAATGTCACAAAACAAGAGGCAATCATCGATGTGATGTGTCAGTAAAGTGTTCAGCTATAGGGACAATTCACAATACATGTACACCACCGAGGTTGCCCAAGAGAGACCATTTTTCACGTTTGTATTCTCCAGACTTACACATGTGTGAATGTTATGAACATTTTTGAGTGAGGACATACCGGGTACCACTATATGACTTTAAACATTGGGATCTGCCATTGGCTGCATTATGTTTCAGGCACAATCTCGGTGACTGGTACTACAATGAACCTCCACTGACCAGAAGAACTCGCACTGGTACTTTCTTCCCCCTGTCATGAGCAAAGAAGAGACAGACTGGTGGGCATGGGCACTGTGAGGGCCCAAGGGGGAGGGGGAGTAACGGAGGGGAGCATGAACCCATCACAACACTGATGCAGTTGGTGGTGCCACCTTCATTCATGATCTCCTTTGGTGACTTCACTGGCAGTCCATCATGCAGACTGCCAGCTTTGCCCTGGTCTCCATCTCAAAGTCTGCCTTAATTGATTGAACAGTATCTTCTCTGCCTCCCCTCCCCCTTTGCAGCGCATGTCTTCTCTTTGAGATTGGCCACACTGACAAGGTTGTCCTCAATCAAGTGATAATCGGGTTCCCTTTCAAAGAGTGAAAGAGTGAGCTTATGATGATGTGGAGACCATCTCCGACTACATGCAGGATGCTCATTCCATCAAGTGACTCTTTTGGAAAGCTTTCAAATCTCCACTGAGCGGGTGGTTGGCTGACGAGTCCACAGAGAGAGATTCTGGGCCTGATTAAAATCTGATTTGACAATTCACGTCTGCCTTACCATGCAAGGCCAAGAAAACCACGAATATTATAAGCGTTGCTACGAGTGAAAGTTGTAACGGTACATTTTGCTTTGGTGTCATTTACCCCACATACATGTACACACTGCCAGGTACATGACACCAAGAGATCACGAATTTTTGGACTCCGAAAAATATATTTACATGTAGGCCTTTATCTAAACATAACGGTCATATCATATCAGTAAATTTCTGATGAAATAAGCAGACAAAAAGTACACGAGCACGTACTATATCTTCCACGCAGGTACATATGCATACACACATACATGTATGTAAAGATATGAAAGAAAATAAATGTTTTCCGAAGGAAATTTTCAGGCCTCCACTGAAAATTTCAATTATTCCTCCAAATTTCAGTGATTGACTGTTTGGAGTACGCGTAGACATGGACCTGTAAGAACTTTGACCCCAGCTCTATCCTTTATTGCTCAATGTCTGGCTCAAGACATTGCATTTGTTTGCCGCTGTACAAAGTTTAAGTACATGTACATGTACCAATCATAGCCTGATATTTATGTTTTTGAGCGTTTGATAGAAATAGTTTGTTTCACCTTTAGGATCCTGTTGGATTCAGCAGTGTCCTTTAAAAAAGTCAAACAAAAAGTAAATTCCATTTATATGCACTCAATCTAATTACTTGGGACAAATATAATACATGTACAAAACTGCTGCAAATGGAGCTAAAATTGGTGCATCATATTCATGTATACATCTACATGTACAATGAATATCTTTCACAAGGTGAAGGACAATTTTTCTTTCAACCAAATCCGCTCAAAATGGTTTGTGACTGAAGACAATTTTGTACATGTAAGTTTGTACCACCTCATCCCTTCAAAAACAAAAACCGCAGAGTTCACTCAAAAGGACAAAAAAATAAAACAAATACCCAAAACAAATAAACAAAACACAACTTAAAAAATTACTATTGGGTAGTCGGACTGAAACCATCAAATCAACAAATTTTTTAATGCTTTTTGAAATTTGTTGAAATTAATTTTAGCACTGCATCAGTCTGTAAAAATAAAAATTCATCTACAACAGCAAACACGCACATCTCGTGGGGTTTCTTTCTTTAGGAATTGACAGACTTCTGATGAATGACCGCAGCCTCTTAGATCAAGGAACAGCCAAAGCCCTGGGGGATCCCTGGTGTAATCCCTTCAAAGCTCAACAAACAAGTCTTCCTGAGAGAACATGGGATGCAGGAATTAATTTTCTGTGTGGAAGAGACACACAGTGCCGGCAGAGTGAAATGTGCACACTTTAGAGTTGAGCGGGAGCCATGCCCGTTTAACCTTTTGTATGATACACACGTCACACACACAACTGCATGCTCTGCGTTTACCATTAGCTAAATGTGTACATTACAGAATACCTTTTCAGTGGTCTTTTGGGGGAGGAGCATGATACCATCCTCCTGGAATGAATTGATATGTGTCTTGTACACATATTGGTTGGTAGGCATTCGCCGCATTCAGGGGACAAGTTCTTTGGTTAGGGAAATTTGAACTGAGTTGTGGGGACATTTGAGTCCCCACAACGTTTTCGGTCCCCACAAAATAGGTGAAATGTCAAGTGTATGTCCCCACAACTACGGTGCGGGAGTAGGTACATGTACATGTATGGTCCATTTACATGTAGCAAGTAAAAGCTGGATTATGAGCTACATGTACATGTACTGTACATGTTGAGGCACAGGTACGGTACACATACATAATTGACCTGTGTAATTTTGTAGTTACGTGTACTCTTCAACTGTGAGTTCTACTACATTAACATGCCGGTGTGTACACGTACATGTGTATACATGTACTTCTTCTGCACTTACTCATGAATGGAAGCACATTTGATTTCACTCTCAAATAACTTCTTGTGCTTACTGAAGCCGAGCGTACCGGTAACTACATGTACACTGTACATGTTGACCTCCGGATCAGGCCAGTTAGGCTAACATGTACTAACTCATTCGAGACATTTCTGCTAGGAAACCTTCTAAATCTTCCAAAGTTATCACCACCAGAGGTGGAGCACCCCAACGGCATGCTCTTCAAACACTGAAGGAATGCCAAAGTCCCATGGAAAGCAACCGAAAAGAAATGTTAGTGTGTGGTTAATACCTTACTTTAGGGCCTGCCCTCCAAGATTTAATGGATTTTCCAGGATCTGGAAAGGTAAGGGTTAACAACTGGACCTGAGTAGAAGACAAATGGGTACAACCTTTCCTAAGCAAGTAAGATCATTAACATTACAGACAGTTACCAGTACAAAGTTTCCAGCTGCTTTTGTTGCTTACCCTCACATTTCCATAAAATTTTCCATTTTCAAGTTCTTTGTTGGCATTGGTACTGTATTTGTCATCAGTGACATGAATGCACAATACCGGTATATAAAAAAAGCAGCCACTTTTACACTAATCTCTGCTTTACTGCTGTGACGAGACAGCAAATGACTGACATGACCAAGAAAACAAGGCCCAAACACTGACAGAAGGTTCCCCCCCCCCATTCCATCCCCTCAAACGATAATCACCGCTCCCTGTGCCATCACTAAATGCCAAGCTGTTGACAGCAGAACATGTACACGTAGGACTGGTTTAATGAAAGGTCGAGGAGAAAACTGCAGTATGCCGGTAAGAAATTTCCAATAGGGGACGAGCTGCGTGCCCAAATGAAGTGATAACCCATCCTCTTGCTGACGGTACATGTTGGGGAGACAGGGGAAAAATGTTGAGGCTTGAACAACCGGTATCGTACGTGCCCATAAGCCCCCGTGTGGAGACCCCCATGGGATTTGTGCATTTTCAGATATACACATTACTTGTTGTGTGCGCCGTGCCAAATGCCTCAAAACAAGCACGCGTACATTATGTGTCGGCCTTAAGCAGCAACGTTGCCATACCGGTAGGTAACCACTGCTCTCTCATGTTTGAGCACAGGTTTGAACATACAGGTGTGTAACATAAGGCTACAAGTACTGTATACCGGTACGTGTACTGGCTGGACTCTCCACAATCTCATTCACTCAATTTGAATTCTTTCTATATTTGAAAAAGTACCAGTGCCCTGGTTTCTGGGGCCTACATGTACATGTAAATGTATGTTTCTAATGACAACTCATAAATTTATAAATTTAAACTGGTATCGGTGCTTCAAGTAGATGTCATACCAGTGTGGTTTTGGTGTATCATTCCGACAGTTTTATTGATGAATGTGGGCAGGATGTGGGTAGAGACATTGTCGGTATTGCAAGATCCTTTCAAAAAGCCTACAATCTACACATCTCTGTTGTCTGGACTAAATTTTTGCCGGATAAGGGCACATTTACGTAGTGCACACAACTGAACAGTACCACGTGTACATTTACTGGTGATGTACATGTACATAAAATGAACAGCTGAGAGGGTTATATGTACACGTACTTATGCACTTACATGTAGTATGTGTTTCTTTCAAATTTCTGAACCTGTGCAAAAGACCTCATTAGCCTCATACCGTATGTACATGTAAACGGTACCTGTAGGATACAAGTACATGTACGGTAGGTGCCCTTGGATGCTGCATACATGTAGCAATAGGGATTATGTTTGACACACAAAGCACAAACGTGAAACAGTGCTTGCCCAAAAGAGGAACCGGTACTGCAAATGTATCACTTGGCACCATGTTCATATTAAAGCCGTACTTGCCCTCATGGAGGTGCAGTATAAGACAATCTTGAACCAATGCAACAAAGTTTCTACATGTACATGTACATGTATGGTATCTCTGTGGTAAATCAACAAAAATTACTGAAGCCAGACCACTTCACCCAAAAAAATTACAATGTTAATAACCTGAGAAAACAGGGATGACATCCGGTATTTCTGGGGGTGGGGCGGCAAGGTGGGGACAAACCACTTTTTTACAGGTGGAAAATTTCCGGGGGGGGGGAGGGCAAAGCACTTGCCATCAATGAACTGGTCACCTTATCAGTAAGGGGTGGGGATTCAATTTCAAGGTTTTTTAATATTTGTTTTCACACCAATTGGTCATTTTTATCTGCTCTCATTACTTTTGCTTTCCTCTCTTTCACTTTGTTTTGTTATTTTTTTTCCCTTTTTACTTTTCAGTTTTTCCCCATACCCTTGTGAGCCGATTTGCGCCACCCTGTGCATGCCGGCCAATAATCTCCACATGTTCCCAGGGCAGCCAATGCGATTAACAATCCAATTTTCCCCACTCCGATATTAACCAGCAGAATGGCAGGTTAGCAAACTCAAATCCCACTTTATTCAATCAACCTTTCTCCCATGCATGTCCATTAACAGGATGCTGTTTTTGGGCCCCGCTGCGAGCCAAGATGACGAAGCGTGTCTGTGACTTCGAAAATTAAATTTCGTTCCAGGGTCCCTCTCCATTTTTTTGGGGGGTATATTTTTTGTTTTTCGGGGGGGGGGAGGAGAGAAGACAGGTTCTTGCTAGCTGTGTCATGTTCATATCCAGGAACCATTGAACCAATATTGGAGCGGGTACCGGAGCTCCACTGAAACTGAGACACGTACATGTACAACAGCCTTCGTCTTTCTGCCATGCAGTTGGAACTTTCTACACAGATTAAATTACTTCACGAAGCAGAGAAAAGCAGGATAGAATACAAAAACAAAATTGGACGATGTACAGCACGCGTTTAATTTTGACCAGTCAAACTAATGCACGTACCCTAACCCCAATATCCGGTCACTTTGAACATGTACTTTACAATACACCTGTTCATGCAATTAATCAAAGAAAAACCAGGTTACATGTACATCTTCCCAGGACAAAACCACACATATAATTATTACAACTGATAACACAATGCTGACGGACAAGGGTATTGTGTTTGAAATTCTTGGGTGTAGTAAACTTGAGCGCCCTGTAAATTTAACACGAACCTTCACTTAAATTTTGGAAATATGCTAAATTTGACCAACATTTTCAAACATGCATAACCAGTACATACATGTACTGGTACATACCGGTATGCAAACAGATACATGTACATGCATGTACATTCAAAAATTTGTATCCTTGTGGAGACATGGCTTTGTTCTCCAGCGCTAACTCGGTTGCCTGTGGAACGATGTTTTCAAAATGCTCCCTTTCAACATGAATCACTCTCTTGGGCTGAAGTTTTCACCGAATGTCTAATATACATGTACCGGTATGAAACACTTCAATTTGCGACAGATTGTGACGCATTAAAAATTTCTCCTTTTTCAGCGATTTCCAATATCAGTTTCATGAAATCCTTGTGGAGACCAATACACTTTTAGAAATTCCTAGTGGGGACCTATTTAACCCATTCTCCTGGGTCTCCACAGAGTACCACATTCCGAAACTTGTTCCGTAGATGTGGGGAGATACTGTAGATGTACATGTACACTCCTCAATGCATTGATTTGGCGGGGACAAAATGTAGTGGGGACAGGGACATGTCCCCACACTTCGGCCTATGCAGTCACTGTACGAGCATATGCACTGACTTTGAAAGCTCTTATGCCATTTGCTCTTTTGACTTGGCTGGCTGTACTGAACACGTGGGCAAATAAAGCATGAATGCACACATGAACTGCACACGTTGATCAAATACAATGTATACTCTAGCAGACGGGTGCTGCAACGCAAACTTGGGTTTTTTTCCAAGACACAGAGCCCGATCAATATACACACATGCCAGAAGGTCCTTCTTCCCCTTTATAACAGGATATTTCCGACCCTCCCTTTGCCAAGGATCTTGAGCTTTCATATTTCCTAGCATCATGTTCTGAAGCCTTGTCCAAATTACTTGGATGTGGCTTGAAATCACACACAGCTCTATGAGAAGTGGCTGCAACCAGTTCCCATAGAGTCCTACCAAACTTCAAGCCACAGCCAAGTGATTTGGTCGCAGCCTTATATGACCAATGGTGCAGAGGCATATTCTACATGACCCTCCCCTTTGCCAAAAAGTAAAATTGAACTCACCAAGCCCTCCCTGCTCCCTTCCACCCTGGCATTTTACCAGGGTGAGAGGATACGCATGACTGGCTGTGGACATTCCCCCCTCCCGGAAACAACTACATGTACGGTGTTGCGTGTGTACATGCCAGCTAACAAAGCACTTTGCGAGTGAAATGTCAGACAAAACACGCACTGACTCTGACAAGCGATCAGTGGTGATGTTGGGCCATTTTCACTGGCCCCTCATCCCCTACATGAGTACCTGTATCGTGCCCGTCTATTGTCTCCATAGGGGAAGAGAGTCCTCCCTCCGACCCTAACCATGACTAATCTCAGTGTCACTTCCATGTACACGAGTACATGTAGGCCTATGTACTGTACCATGGTCCGTGATGTAATTCAACAAAAACCAGCAATGTTTTATACATGCATCCACCGGCACGCCTGACTGAGGAAAATGATTTCATGGACTGTGATGGTAATCTCTCTGCAATCCATGAAGTGATTGCATTAAGTGGTCTACTCACCCCATGGTATCCATGCTTCAAGTAATAGCGTAATTTTATACCTCCACACTCTACATGCGTCACCTCCATGTACATGTGTATGTATGCACACTTGCATGCGATCAATTTTCAAGCATGAGCTCTCGGTAAATTTACATGTGCCGGTACAGTATACGAACTAGTACATGAACATGTCGCAAATTAGGATACTAATAAGGTTTCTGATTACAGTCATATTGAACTAAACTTTAGGCCCAGGATGTTGCAAGTTTTTGTCACAATATACATGTACACTGTACATCGATTTGACACTTACCGCGGAATATAATCCACTTGTGCTGTTTGTTATCCTCAACAAAATATGGATACGCGCATAATGTACGAAAACTGTACTTACAGGGGTGGCATGCGTGAAATGTAAAGCTGCTATCCAAAAGGTCCGCCCAATTTCTAATTCACCTTAAACGAAGTTCAATTTCAAGTAATGACTCAAACTTGATACATATGAAGGGCACGTAGTTCCCCTCTGGACCTCTTGGACAAATGCTGCAAGGATGGAGAGGAAGGTGGGAACTTGATAAAAGTGCAGGCGGTCGCATGTCTTTGTGCCCGCCTCGATGCACGTGCCCAGTGTAATGCAACCTCAACGCACTCAAGGCAGGGAGAATTTGATGACCAGGGGCCTGCCTGCGCATGCATTGATCTCACAGAGCAAGCGCACCTGGAGATTACAGCAAGTGCGAGCAAAGATACAACAGGAAGAGAGCTTTGAGAAGAGGCGTGCCTCCTTGCCAAAACCCGCAACGTTAACGCGCGCTTCACGTGCTTAATTGCCTTGGCATTTCATTGACATCACTTGAGGCAGTTTAACCTCTACGGCAAACAGTCTCAAAATGTTAAAGGCAGAGAAGAGAAGCGTGCATGTTGGGCTGACAATGGTGAATAGCATAAACCAGTACAAAGTGAAATCTGCTTTGCTCTTGCATTCACTTGAGAACTGTACAATGTATGTACACAGTACCCTTTACTCATTAACCCTAACACTCCTCAATCCTTCACCTGTTGGAGGACTGAGGAGTGTTAGGGTTAAGTACTCTTCAGGTTTTACTGTACATGTACATGTACGGTAAGCCAGATACGGAATCAGTGCTTTACAACATTTGAAGTACATGTGCATGTAAAGTCCCACTTACTCCATACAATAAGATGCATTCCTAATGAGCAAAAGCACTACTTTTGTACATTCAACTGAAAAATGACAATTCAGTTCACTGCACTACAGTGCAGATGTACATGTAGGGTATAGGGTACATGTTCCGTACTGTACATGTACAGTACTTGTTTCTGTGGTTGTGGGGCCCAAGTTTTGCATGGTAAACACTTTGGGGATCACAACTGTTTTGGGGAGACACACTTACATGTACACATGTAAGTGTGTCTCAGTTGTGGAGACATGCACTTGTCAAAATATCATATTTGTGAGGGCCAAAACACATTGTGGGGGCAACAGAAAGTCCCCATAACTCTGACCAATTGTAATTGGCCTAACAATAGAAAACTCCCCCCTAATGTGGTGAGGGCCAACCCGTAAAAAATACCAACCGTTCTGTGTCGGGAAGGCTTCGGCTGCCACTACCCCGGTGCTTTTGTCCTGCAGCGGTATGTCCACGTCTCCCTTGATGGAGTCGCCCACCGTGAAGCACACCCGGTAGCGGTGGCTGCACTGCAGGAAGCCCAGGTTGACGTCAATCATGGCGTCAGCCTCCCGCGAGACATGGATCTCTGGGTCGTGGACGTCCTCCGGGAAGTGGACGCGGGAGCTGCCTCGAGGCCTCGTGATGCGGGGCTTATCTGAGGACAATACATGTAAGAAGAAAATAAACTAGGGATGCATTCTAAAGACTCTTGCATCTTTGAGGACAAAGATAAATGTACAAAACTCCCGACACGTCTGTGATATCTTGATTCAACTGACTCGGGCTGGGACTTCATATACCATTGTCCGCTCTGTCTAGAAGAGCACCCTCAGCGACAAAGAAAGGAAAAGCTGGAGGGGTCCATTTCAACCAGGTGCAACACGCACTGTACCGTGCATTCCAACAGAAATCAAACGTAAGTGCTAAGCACGGCCTGTGCCAAGCATACACAAACCAGTGCATGTACACACCGTGTCCACACCGAAAAGACATCGTTGATTTGTAAAAAATATTTCATCTCTAATTCATTCAGAATTCTACTATACATGGACGCCTCAGACATGAATGCAGTACATGTTCCTCAGGTGAACACTATACATGTACATACATTAAACTACCGTACAGTGTATGTACCGGTAGTTTGTATGGCTAAGGACATCTATATGCACAGTCCTGCTTAGAGTTCGTCACTTCGTAAGTGCGCTGTTTCAATAAAACATGGTTGCTTTTATAAAAATCGATACTTTCCAGCAGTCTATTTGTCTTTCCTACAAGCAACCCTGGCCTGCAGATGGTTCTGTTCCTTTCATAAGGCATCAAGCACAATGGGGCAAGGATGGTCTCCATCGGCCTATTTCTCTTTCTTTGTGTGCTCATCACACATCCATCTGGCAATTAGCTCGGGCTAGAAGATGACTAGTCTTGTTATAATGTCCAGCACACGACTGTACAATGACTGCATACTGCACGTGTACATGTACGTTTATGTGTACCTGTACATGTTAACGTACGTGTATGTAAACGTAATGCTGAGTTCAACTACTCTCAGGTAAAGGTCATGCTCAGGTGTTTACTGCAAATGCAGAACATGAAGGCCTGTAAACTTGCAAAAACATGAACGAGTACATGCTGGAGTACCGTACATTATGATGTACCTGGTATGTACATGTACGTCAAAGAAAATGCACTATACGGTACATGTAGGTGCCTGTACATACCAATAAGATCATGTGCATTACAGTACGCTGGCCGGTCATGGCATGCTCTACGGATTCACATGTACTCATAATGCAGACATGGTGAAGGTACTGCACATTACATATATACACGTAGTCCTCCATTTTTCTTGCAATGTAATTGAATTTCCTCTGTCTGGCAGAACACCTCCTTAGACGAGCCGTACACTCACCAAACTAGGAAATGCTGCAGTTGCATTGTGCACAAACAGACAAGTTTGCATTCCATTACCTTTGCGAAGCATGCTGCCAAATATTGCAGGCCTGTACCATGTATCCCTGCACCTTGTTCACTGTTTGAAGGCTTGTCAGGTAAACTGATTTTCTAATTTTCTATTAGACTAGCATTGCCGTTACTGGCCTGCATAGACACATACGTACCAGTTCATGTACATGTCCATGCAACAGTGCATACATGTATGCAATAATGCTGTCTGATGCAGACAAGAACTTTCTTGTCACAACCATGCTGATCTGTACGGTGCACACACACACAGCAGCAGCGGCAGTGCCTCAATCGTCAGTCATGCTCCTTTTAATACATGACTGACCTTTCAGAATTGTCATAAAAGTTACAATAAAACCTTTTCAGGCATAAACGGAATTGGCTTTCATGGGTACCTGACTGCATACCAGTATTTCCAGCATGTGTGCGTGGGGGAAGTGGGAAGGAAGGATTTTGTTTGGTTACGGTAGATTACTTCCTGTGCCAGGGAGAGTAACAAATGGAAAGTTCTGATTGGAGGAGAAAGGCAAATCAAAAGTTTGAGGCAACTCTTACCCCGCGAGCCTTCTCCCCCCAAATGGTAATTAATATTTCAATTATTCAAGACAGTGTAATGCATTTTTTTAGTAGATTTTTGTGTTATACTGGTGTGAGTGAATCTTTTTTCTTTACAAAGATCTATGTCTCCAAAATCCTGTTGGCTGATTGCACTGTATTGGCTAGACTAATCCGGTTTCTCCTGTAAGTTTACACTGGTAAATACTCAATCTGTAGAACTTCTAAAGAAGAAAAGAGCTGACGAACGTTGGAAACAAGTGACATTTTAAATGATCAATACGGGTGATAGCGTGCCTCCAAGAGTTTGCAACACTTTGGCCAATCACAATATGTGAAATCCGTCAACCCTTTCCAAATGTGCCTTGGGTCAACAGGTTTCGCACACTGTGACTGGCCAACGTGTTGCAAACTCTTCGAGGTGCACCTTTGTGAAACGCTCCCATCATTCTGAAAATAAATGCATCATCTTCATTATGGGAAGACCTCAACGATGAAAACCATCAGTAGTATAAACCAGATGTCCAAGCAATAGAAAGTGAAGTACATGTACTGGAGAGTACCACAGTGACTACGCCACGTGCACAATTATGTGTGTAAAAGGCATTAGCGCAAGAACCAGCGCGTAAACCAACACGGGTGCGTATTCCATTTATTTGTACTACACTTTCTGATTCAAAACGACGTCACGCTTCGGTACTCCCTACCAGATGGGATTCACACACTACTAACAAAAAACCCGAAATTAAACCTCTACATGTATAAAAATCCATCATCGAAAGCCTGAAACACGGACAAAAAATCATGACAAATCACGCCTGTGAGTGTTGCTTTAAAGCATATAAAATACACGTACATCAATTGAATATCAGTTACTCAGCTACATGTACATACTCTTCATGTAAAGCCCGGCAATTCTTGGGCGCTTAATTAGTATTGCTGGGGACGACCGATGGCCATGAGAGCTGTTTACATCAGCCGCTCCACAGTGCTGTCAGTGTCACTGAATAAGAGACTAATTGAGTTTGGATTGGATGATTGGTCCTCCACTCAATAGCAAATAGGCCATTATCAAATAAATGGAGGAGAGGACATGCTGAATTGCTGCCCAAATTGGGACTTAATAAATGATTATTCAACATGGTTTAGCTGTTTGTCTACAGGTTGATGTACAGTGTATGTTAGCTACTGATGGTGTGTTAGGATCTTCATGCATGTCACAGTTTTAGATCTTTGAATCAGCATGCATAAGAAACGTACATGTCTGAACCGCAAGTATCCAAGGCTCTCCAAGTGGACTGATAGCACTGCTGGTACAAATGGACTTAGAAACAGAAATTTCCTTGGGAAATTTCTACTAATGTGCAGGTTTGACAGTGGAGACAGCATTTCATTTAAATTCGTGGTGCATTTGTCATGGATGAAAAGCAGACACCCTCCACGGTACATGTACATGTAGTTACACCATACCGGTACATGTTCTATGCCCAACGCCCAACCTTCAAACATTGTACTGGTACTGTACATGTACAGACCTGTACAAGTGCATGGAATTCTGAATACATGTACACTGTACACCTGCGTACGAATGTGTCGGTTTCTGTTTCTGAACTACCGGCAATTATTGAACAATGACATCCAATGTGTCAAAAGCTATGATGATGACGCATGTGCACTATTGATGTTACAGCCATCTGTGCGGACTTGATCTAGGGTCTATAATGAAGACTACCAGACTGCCTAGTGCCACCTGTCGCTCACGTCACGTTAATGGAGATCTCAAACACATGTATGGTTGTCTCACGGAGGTGGCATGAAAGTACAGTTAGCTTATTTACTGAGTTCAGGAAAATTTACATCTACCCCTCAAGTGTACTGTCACGCAGGTGCATACATGTAAATGCAGTGCTATTGTAATTTTAAAGAATTTTCCATTGCTTTTTAACTAGCATTGATCAATAAAAAGGCTCTAAAAAAATCAACTCATGTGAACAGATTGGCTGCCAAAATAGGGAGTTAATCTGACTGCCTCCCCTCCTCCCCGAGGAAAAATGGCCTAGGTAAATAGAATATTTGAAAGAAGGCATGCATGCAGACAGAGAGGAGAAGAAAAGAAAAATTCCTAAACATAACACTCCCCTCTAATCACATTGCTGTGCATGCAGAAGGCTTCACATCACTGCATAGTACATTACCCCATGGTAAACAACTACAGCTATACTGGACAGTATGCAAGAGCGCACAGTTCTGGAGAGGACACAATTCCATGTAATTCAATTGCATCCTTTCACTGCGACTGGAGGAGTCCATCTCAGACACAGATTCCCAGCACATGCACAAAGTTTATAAATATATACACATGGGTGAACATAAAACTGGAGAACCTGAGACGCCGCTGTGTTGGAGTGGGCACCACACTCGTGCGAATGTTATACATATATACACATTCTGGTGCACAGTTTGGCGAGTTGTGACACTCTCACTCCAAGAAGCAATCAGTGGGTGCATGCTGCCTGTGCACCAGCATTGTACATGTACATGTACCACAGCAGACATGGCTTCTATGGTATTCTACCAGTACATGTACATGTACTTCTAGTCTACAACACTAAGACTGATGAGGGACCATTAGTAATGGTGCTCGGGTACATAGTGACTACTTAAGGGGGATGTACATTGTACCGGTACATGTACAGTATCTTTTGTTCAGAAAGTCATCCTAATAACATTTTGGACCCCAACGTACTCTGCACGTACCAGCACAGGAGTACCAACCCTATTGCCATTTTGTGCAGTTACTGTACATGTACCAGCACAAATGCATGAATTTTAGAAATCATTCACGTACATGTATGGAACCCATGCATGTAGCGGTATAGTGTACGTATTCATGAACATTTTGATTTGAAATGCACATTGCTTATGGCATGTCCGATAAAATAACCATGCCAAGTGGTTATTTAAATTAACTGGCAAATTTCCTCAAGACACATTCATGTACAAATCCCACACATGTACCGTTTCTAATGGTCCCTGCTGTTAATGTGAACAATATGAGTACAGTACATACTTGTTGCTGCAGACATGACCCAGACAGGCAGAATGAACACAAGTAATGTGGAGGTACGGTATCCGTAGTTGTATTCACGTCTTTGAACAATGAAGCACTAAATATTATGTACAGGCAGGTACCACTAAGTACATATAAATGGTTGTGTTTTCTTCTTTAATATGTAAAACGCGGTTCTTTATAGCTGCTGATACACCGGCTACGAAATTCTGAATGTATAACTAACCAGTGGGATTGCAGACGCACCTGTCCATATGCAATGCTGCACTGCACGTAATCAATTAACAGATCCAGCCGACAGGTCAAGTGGTTGGAAGTATTCTCTAATCTCAAACCGGGTGTGATAACTGAGTTATCAACCAAACTTTGCCCGCTAAAAACCAGGAGTGGATTTTTGATTTTTTGTGTGGTCCAAACGAATGTTGGATCTGACCTTTGAAATGTTTATTTTAAAGGGAACTGCTGAATGGTGCACTGCTTGGACAAATGCATTTAGAAGTAAACTAACGACTAAAATACTCGTCTCACCATTAAGCCAAATAGGAAAACATAAAGGAGTCAGTTTCAGAACACCTCCTGTAACTTGCACTTTTGACATATTAAATTTCAGCCGTAGATAGATAAGGGGAGCCCTCAAACTTAAACAGAGAATGAACACTGAGTTTATGTACCGGTATAAGGCTTGGAAAAAATCAATATGGCCCAACGAAGATGGTAAAGCGATGAAACTGACTGTTCTGAGATTACAGAATAATGGGAAGTTCACTACACAGAGGGATTAATTGAAGAAAATAAAATACAAACTTGCACTGCACAAGACTTTTCATAGATTTTGACAGCTGAAAAGGTACTAATATGGCATCTTTTTTTTAAAATAAAAAAACAAACACTGATTAATCCTAGAAGAGCAGGACATTTTTAGACCATCTTAACAGCAGAAAATATGGAAAACTATAACCTGGGAAAAAATACCGCTGGGTCTGGTCTAGGGTATTGTCTACATCCAGCATGAGTGGATACCAGGGAAGGTGATGTTGGAGTAAAACAATATGCAATATGAACTATCAGGCAGGTTTGAAGTCCGGGCCATCAAACTGTACAGTGCACATGCACGGTACTGGTACCTACTATATTCTAATTTGATTTGTTGCCCTGGGCTATAACACAATGGAGACATCCTTCTATTAAATTTTACTTTTCTGAAGTCCCTTGATTCGTTATTCCTGCATTGCAATCTGGAAATTTTGTCACATACATCCCTCCATTACATTCTTGATTGATTTGTGGTCATTCTTTGCATTTAGCCTTGCAGGCTGCCTTTGTAAAACACTTCGTGGGGTCAGGGTTCAACTGGAAAACCTCTGGGGAAAAATTACAAGCATGTACTGTGTACTGAATAACATTCTCGAAGTTGTTGTTCTGGATTGGTAAGGGTTCCTAATGTACATGTACACCAAGAGTCTCTTCTGCTGTTTCCATCTACCACACACTCCGGTGCGGTGGGCAGGATCGTAATTGCGACTGCACTTTTGCCGGACCCACTCCACAGGCCGTGGCTGACATCAACACGACGCTAACGAGCCACATGATGAGCTGCCGGATATATAGGGGAAAAAAATTCACTGAATTACTGACGTACCAACAGTTCCAAGGATAACAGGATGCCAGTCAGGGCTTACCTTCTCTGCTTCAGGAGAGAGCATTGAAAAAAAGAATTGTGCAGGGGCAATTTGGAGACTGATCTTCAAACCAAAAGTCGTGCTCGGGTTCACAGGCAAACAAATTACTTCCAGAGCTGAGCATTAACAGAGGTATGAAATGAAAACAATGGATGCTGTTCAACTGAGAATGATTAATAGCGAAGACTTTATACAGGGTTTTATTTGTTGGCTGGAATATCATACACATCACTGACTGAGATTTCCGGTTGCTTCTCCTGACTGGCGAATACTTGATCACTTGTACAAACATTTGCCAGATACAATGTTGATGAAACTATCCTAATTTTAAGCAATATGCAAAAGTATTATTATGCCATGTTTATAAAAGATGCAGGTACTACAGAATGTGCACAAAAGTATACAACGTCCTGTACATGCGTGCATGTATGGAATAATTTCCCAAATGAGATGGTGAGACCTCATCAGGGTGACATTAGATGCATGTTGTACTATAGAAGATTTTATTAATTTGTTAAAACATGTATAATTCATTGTTTGCATATTGCCATGAATATTCTGTTGTGCTGTTTTGTGTTGGCCGAATAAGTAATAATAAATCACATTCATTTGAGTCCTATGGTGTATTTGATTAAGTGAGCCGGTTTTTTTTTGGGGGGGGGTAATTTTTGTCCACCTTTCCTATTTGATTTCTGTTCAGCGTTCAGTGGTTATTTTATCTGGCTCCTGGATTTGAAATGGGCATCACGAGTAATGAATGTTTTTCAGTTGAAGAAGAAAACAGGAAAAAGAACTTAGCCTTCTGAACAGAATGAGTGCCAGCACCTGTAGGTTTTTTCAGCAATGTTACTTCTGCCAGTCCAAGTGCATGTACACCTATGTATACATACACGCCATTATATTAACGTCAGGGCAAAACCAGGTATGAAATGCACTGATGATGTACATGTACATGTACAATGGTTCGCAATTGCGCTTCTCGGCACTCATCGCTGCTGAAATACAAAGCCGACTTTTCGAGTGCAGGAAACAGGGTTATCAACAAACAAGTGAAAGCATCTTGACAGAATGCTGAAGAGGAAGAGGAGATTCTGCACAAGGTGTTTGTCGACTCCATCCATCTCCCAAGTCCCACATATACTGTATATCCACCCCTGCTCGCTGCAGCCAAGGGATGAGGCAAGGTCCCAGCGGACCCACGGCCAATAACGGCCTGGCACCAATCTCAATCCAATCAGTCAAGATTGCAAAAAGCTGGCTCCGGTTACAAAGACCGCTCAATCTCCCCGGCTAAGGTGGCCAGCAAATTGTCAAGATATTTCCTGCCAGCGAGGTACGGTACACGTACCCAAAACGAGTACAGAGAGGTGGCCCCTGCCCTTGGTGTTTTGTGACCAGCAATCCCTGGCCCATGCGCATCATTGTAATTTGTGAGATGTGGTTACACGGGATATAAAGCATCTTGGGAAAAAAAAAAGAAGTGACGTTTAAATACCATCAATGGATATTGTCACAAGTAGGGCCCCCCCCAAAAGTCCCACAAGGGTGCACTTTCCGGGTGGATGTTGGACCCAAAATGACTTCTGATCTGCAGATGTTGTCACTTCTTTACTGTCCTTTTCCATGCTTTTGGGCTTGTGCTGAACTGTCATGTACATGTATGCTGTACCAGAGGACAGACCACGGAGGGAACAAAGGATGTCTCCCTGTCCTCAGAAGTCAGTCTATTGTCCTCAGTGGCATGTAAGTGTACAGGGTAGACTGCATGAGAAATAGGGGAATGTTACCAAAACCATGTTAATAATAAGAGGACTATTGATACTGCATTCAGCTTATAACAAGGAAATTTTAGGTTCCAATCCTTTGTTCTCCAATTTTCACTCCTGATAATATAAGGTTTCTGTTACACGTACATGTAATCTGTAAAGTCCAAAGGACCTCCTATTAATGAGGTTTGACTACACCCTCTCTAGTACCAAATTACCAAATCGAATCAAGCAAAACTGTATGTGTACATGTACTGGATGTTGAAATGTACTTGTGCATTTGATCCCCCTCAAGTGGGCAAAACAGGACCTGTAACCCAAACTCAAGTTTGCATCAGTTTTCAGAGCAATTTAAAAACCACGGCAAAACAACAGTGCCCTCACCGTACACCTACGTGTACCTGGCAGCACCGAGCAATAACAGCGTGGCCTCAGGCTCTGTTCAACTCATGTACGCATATGTGCCATACATGCATGCACAAGAAGTCCATGAAACATTAACTCCCAGCTGCAGCGTGTCCGACTTGAAATAATATTTGTCGGTAATCCACACGAAAGAGAATCTTACTATCAGTCTCCTCTTCTGACCAGGGAAAAAAGAGAGAGAGAAAAAGGAGAAACACGATCTTCCAGAGCTGCCTTCACGAAGCCAGTAAAACTCCCAAGGACCCTTAGGTTCTTAAATCAACAAGATGTCAGACGCTGCGAATCTTATACTTGCAGACGAGAAGGGACATGTTTTTCTCTTTGATCTTTTTTTTTTCTAAAGTTTCCTGTCCATTCCCCTCTTGTTCTTTTCCCGAAGCAACAGATTCAAGGAAATTTTTAAATGTTAAGTCTGCTTGAATTGGCCTTGTTTTAGGCCAACCTAGTGCAGGATGAAATCCTATAGCTGCTGTGTGGAATGCATTACAGAAAATACTGCCCATGGCGATTCAGGGTATTCAAGAAGAAAATTAAGGGGGGGGGTTGAATCAATGCCAACAGATTACGGAAATTGCACAGATGAGATCAATACATTTGTTTCTCTGTGATTAACGTGCACAAAGTTTTAGATCTTTGTTAGTGGGAGGGGGAGGAGGGAGGGATAAACATTGGTGAGAAGTGCTTCAAAAGTCTCCCAATGCCGAATTGTTCTCTCCAAGAACTCAAGATCAAGCTTTAAGAAAAAAAGTGATGCCGGCAGTTTACAGTGTTCGACGGTGGGGATGACAGAAGGATCCGACAATCCTTAATGTGAGATACCATCCCAAACAAACAAGCATAATACCGGTTGGGTATATGAAATTGCACTCCCGTTAACAGCATACATCTACATGTATGTGTACATGAACTGGTACATCATGTGTACTTCATGAAACAATGAGAATGCGAGCATGCCTGGAAAGATTCACTGTACATTTACGGCACAAACAGTGAACACGTACAGTATACATGTATTTTCTAGTACACACGTAGTATGCAGTACATGTACATCCGTACACAGAGTAGGATACTACACAAATAATTCTGACAGCCTACATGTAGCTATTCCAAACTTTATTAATAATCATGAAGTTCAGTGGTCTGAACACACAAGTACAGGTACCATATACTAAACCTTGCAGGGGTTCAATAGTTCTTAAGTGAAATATGGTTTGTTAATCACACAACATCTGGAATACCAGTCCAGCGGTTCATCATGAATCTTCGGAGCACTGAACCCTCAGATCTCCGGACTATCAATCTTTGACTAATGTCTAAAGTGGGAATGAGAGACCAAAGTCTGTCACTGTTTCAAGGCAATTTAGGTACATGTAGATCCAGAGAGATATCAAGAAAAAAAATCTGAGGTGTTTGGGTTTGAACAGCAAAAGCGAGGCCACTCTTAAACTACGTCACCTCTTTTAAAAAAAGATAATCAAATGGTTGAAATGCTGGACACTGATCAACACGGTTATTAATCTTTGAGGAATTTTTGAAGAAACAACAAGTTAGCCTGTGAGGCTCACCAGACAACTACTGGTACATGTACATATACCTGTACAGTGTACATGTACAAGGGAACAGGCTCACGCATCTACTGAAAACGGTTTCCACAGCGGCGCCATCTCAATCAAGGGTCTAATCACCCGTCATATTTGCACAGTTGATGTCACGAGCACACTGCTCAGATTGGGAGGGGAGGCAGAAGGATTTCCAATTAAATTACTGTACCAATTTACTAGAGACACTAAAACCCATCCATCATGGGTTCATTTTTCTTCCTAAACTGGATCACATCATGGTCCCTGGAGTGTATTAACAAGGCAATGCAAATCAACAAGAAAATTGGCTGCACAATTTAATAGGTTGAATTCGGACACGAATGCTTTGTTTGGCGAGGGAAGGGGAGAAGGCTATTTGAAAGCAGGGAATTAAGACAATGAGACATCCACTTAATGGAATGGGGGTTTGTTAAATCATGTTGAGCAGTACAAAGTGTGCCCAATCTGTGAAATGAGCATATTTGAGGGAAGAGTTATATTTGAGGGCAGAAGACCTGACAACTTAGAGGCCCGCCACACAGGTACATGTACATTGGAAAATTGCAGTTCCTGCAACATCGAACAAAAACCAATACCTGCACATGTAATTGGGAAATATCAGACAAAATGTGCTTTCTCAATAAATATCAAAAGCCATTAACTCCTTAAACGACTGTCTAAAGGATAAATGTTCAATTCAATGTGCCAATGTTCATGACATAGAGGGGTAAGTACAGGTATATATGTACATCTGAATACATCACACTGCAAATGTAAGCAACCAATACCTATGAAACTGATCTGAAACAAATTGTTTCCTGCATGAATACCTTAATGTTTTCCCTGGTAAATTCATTTTTCTTCATGATTTGTTGCAGAAAGAGTTCCATACTTGTACATGTATACGGACAACCCTAATTTTCCTTTCATATAACCAACTAAATATATAACTGCCATCAGAAAGTGATAACATCTTAAAATGAGGTTTTTTAGCAAGCTCTCGGACAAGCACTGAGCATACAGTGCTTATCAATATACGCTGAGTAAGGGCAAAACCTGTTATATACATGTATAATTAAGATCTCCCCAACGCAAAAATACATCTTGAAAATAGTTCGCTGTACCCGCTGCTTCATTTGACTCGGACCGGCCAGCCGACCCCGGCAAGCTCAGTGGTCGAGTGGTTA
>NW_019091451.1:994090-1030437 GCF_001949145.1 Acanthaster planci
TTAATATAATGCTGAGAAATCTGCAACATAGCGGCTGGCACCGGTGTTGCCAGAGCAATAATCCTGGACAAGTTCCTGACAAGATTCCCTACGACTGGAACACTATCAAGGGTTACTGCAGAGCTCTTAAATCTAAGCAGGCTTTGTTTTACTTACTGGATCCAATCTTTATATTAGCAACTGATAAATAAACAAATTGCGAAAAATGGTACTGAAACAGAGAATTTGTGTAAGGATGCTCAGATATATATTTGAATGCTAGCACGCCTGTCTACAAAATACTGTTTTGAATTCCACTGTCTAACAAGATATCGGTAGTGAAAGTATACAGCTTGTAAGCTACAACGCAAGTCAGCGCTCTGGAAAAAAGTCAACCACACAAACTGTAGTATCCAAACGACACCTCAGATTCTTTTTGGGCAAACAGTCCTCTACTCAGCCAAGCTGTGGCCAACGACCCACCTCCTATTCCACTGAATACAGAGTTTCTATCAGACAAAGTGAAGCCTACTAGAGAATATTCTGAACTGTTCACGATGTGTCCTTAACAACTGAATGTACCACACCCTATTGCCCGTCTTACCATCGACGTCTCCAAGAATGATGAACTTCTGTATAATGTGATGTTTTTCCTTGGACTGCATCTCAACAATCTGCAAGAAAAGTAACAAAGGAATTCAAATTTTTATAAATTTAAGAAAAAGGCAATATTTATACTCCATAACCCAATGAAGGCATCGGACGAGTCACAAGTTAAGTGTAACCAAATCACGTCTGATAAACCTCCCTGACCTACTTTTTGAGGACTTTGTCAGGGCTGGTGGATTTTTGAGCCCATCTTGTCATCACTTTCAATAAAGACCAATGTACACAGAGTGCAACTGGTTTGCAGCGCAGCATTGAATTTTGAAGTGTTCCAGACGGTTTCACTCAAATGCGTACCGGATCAGGCTCAACAAGTAACAAAAATTTATTTATTTTTCCTTTCTTTTCTCGCTTTACCTGTCTTGGGTGGGACTGAAGCTCTTGAAAAATTCTTGACGGTGAGAGCCTGAAAAAAGATGTAAAAGAATGCATGACTTGGGTTTGAAGAGCTGAATGAGTAGTAACCGTGAAGCACTTAAGAGGTTTAATGAGGACCCCTGCGGCTGACAGCAGAACAAGATAAGAATGCCCACAGTGTTTAACCACTTCCTGCCGGGGCAGTTATCAATGTTGATGATGCTGGGGCGGGATATTTATCATTTTTTTCTGTTTTCAAAATTCTTGTCTAGTTTCTTGAGGAGGGAACTGATGAGAAGATATTTCGTTCCCTCCTGGGCAGAATCAAGAATCATTACCCACTTTGGGGTACTTCCCAGCTGAGCTGATGCCAACATCCAGTCCCACTCCTAGGTGGAGAGAAGCAAGTAGGGTAACGTTGCTTGCTTGAAGACACATCATATGGCCAGGGGATGGATGTGAACCGGTGACTTTTGAATCCCTACCACTCAACCCCAGCCAACCTTGCCAAATTTGAAACAAACAAAAAAAATTGGTCTAAATATGGCGACGGCCACCTACTCTTTCTCATAGTAAGCGTCTGGCAGGGCTTCCAGCTCCCGGCTCAGGTTCAGCTTGTCCCGAATCTCCTGCTCCACCTGGCGATCCACAAAGACCTTGAAGTAGGCCCACAGGCAGTCATCCCAGCTATCGCAGGCCGGCAGGAGCTGGGGTGTGAACAATGCAAGAACCCAAGACAGAGAAGCGGTGAATGGAGGTGAAGATAGGATTGTGGTTAGAAAAAGTTGAGGATGGGATTGGTTAAAATTTCTCAGACAACGGGATCAACTCACATCTACCGTGGAGTATTTGCGTCAGAAAAGGTCATTTTAACTTTGTGATTGACATCTCGCATGCAGTATCCTACAATTAACCATATGCTGTTCAGTATAATTGGATGATCGGAAGATTTGGTTTTGAGGGTTTAAAAAACTCATCATTGCCACAAAAAACAAAATTAAACTTGTGCACCGAAAGACAAAACAGCTGCCAAATCCTTGCGCGACTGGTGCACAAATGTCAACTTTGTCACAGTGCATAGGAAAAAAAATCGCGCCTGCATGGTATACTCCGGGCAATGCACTGTATTCAGAACAGACCTCAAACATACTGACGTTAAGCTTTGTTTACGCGCGTGCTTTCCTATGGGGGCTTGACAGATCATATTCAAACCTCGTACCTCGTACACAGTGCATGACATCATTACGTTATAGGTCTATTGTTCCCACTGGCAACTGACAATAGGTGGAGTGCTCGACCAACAAAGGATCAGTTGCCAAACTGCCCATGAACATTGTCTCACCTCTTTGAGATTCCCACTGAGGGCGGCATAGATGGCCCGCTCGTACACATTGAATCTCTCGTCCTCTGCCATGCGCCAGCACACCGACTTCCAGATGTCACGGTACTTGTTGCCTTTAATGTGCTGCAGCTCCCCTGTGGCTGGCACTGTGCCAAGAAAAAGGCAAACGATCAACAATTTTACGAAAGTGGAGAGTAAAGCTGTGGAAATCCAGTGATGACATTTTAACCGGATGCAGTGCAAGAAGAGTTCTCACAATGTTATCATCAACGCTGATGTCTGAAAAAGTTGCATGGAGATGGCAAATTTAAACACTGTAGATATGAGACCTGTGGCTTACATAGCCTTGATCACTAAAGCATTTACACTGCTGCAGTCGAGTCTAACACGGGCACTTTCTAAAGTCCCCGCACCAGTCCTTTCATAAGACCAGTTGTGGTTACAGGTGAAAAAGACAAAGGAATGCTTGTCACAGCTCGTTTGACTAGCTCTTGACTTGGTTTAGGACTTGATATCTTGTGACGGACTTGCTGGGACTTGTGATAAGTGCATCACTGTAAAACACTTGACTCCCTTAGGCTTTGGGATAAAAGCTTTCTTTTGAGGCAATCTTCTCGAAAACACTCAGAAAACTGAACACCATGGGATTTTCAGTGCCTGTTGTTGTCCGACGCTTTCAGAATGTTACCAGTAGAAGGTGCCTTGAGGCACTCATTGATATATGGGTTTACCTTCGCTGATGTTGGGATCGTCGTACAGCCTCCAGCCGTCCAGTGTCGCTGCCCGCCACGACTGGCCGCACTTCCGGCAGAGCCGCTGCGCTTCCTCCATCCGCCCCGCCCGGATGTTGCCAAACACTTCGCGCAGGAGACGCACTTCATCCTCCTATGGAGATCCCCAGTGAAAGAGCAAAAAAAAAAGCGTAAGTACAGTTTTACCTCTGAATAGCCTACTCCACTTTTAGCAAAATAAAGTGGAACACTGGATACAGAAGCAATGCAAAATAGGAGTAGCCTCGGATTATCAATGAGCTAGTTGCAAACAGACAGGGCGTTGGGCGAGAATAAGTCTTGAACTGCATCATTCCAAAATCTGAAACCTGGCACCTAAGTTTGCGGCTCTGCTGAGAAATTCTCCACTGGCGACCACCACTCCGTCCTTGCAGCACTAATACAGAAAGTCCGCATGAACACCGACAGCACAGAGAGCTTTAGGGGTATTCCACAGAGATTAGCAGCGATTTTTGCATGCATTAAGTGAAGCTGTAAAGTTGGACCGAGGTGGTTTATCTAACCTTATAAATACCGCTGCACCCTGCAACTGAAGTCCAAATACAGTTCAGGTATAAAGAATTTTCAACTAGTTGAATGCCCGATGGTGATCTTGGAGTCTTTAACAAGGAGAACACAAATTCGTGAAAAAATGTTCATGCTGAGAATTTGCAGAAGTGGAACATCTTCCAACTTGCGTGGATCTCAACCTAAATGCTTCCTGGTAAAAAATCTGTTTTCCCGCCAAGTGCACACTGGCTTGACTACTTCCACAATTAGGTTTTTTTTTGTGAATGCACCTTGTCAAGGTCAGCCAAGGGTTTGCTCTCTCTGATGGGGGCATCTGGGTCCAGGTGAGACAGTGAGGACTGTCGCTGGCCAGTACCAACCTGCCGCTTGAGACCATGGAGAGTGTTCTCCCTGAAATATGACCACACACGGACTTCTGAATCAAGGAAGCAAAACATAGCAAATGAGGAACATGGAACTGAGCAGTGCCACTCCACAGGTTGGTCCAAATTCAGAGGACTCTGATAAGTGAAATTCATGAACGTTTAGCAGGGTCATACATATTCTGAGACTTGGTAACCAATGTAAAACAGGGAGCAAATCCATCAGACAGATGAAAGTAACAAGGCAAGAAAGCATTATAAAATGTCCCCATCTGAAGGCTTCCAAGGAATATGTACAGCATTGGCCAATGGAAGCTTGAAGTGAATGTGTACTGAATGTAACAAAGGGAATGATAACCAACTGGAAGTTAGAAGTTAGTTTGCCAAACCTTGACCAATGTGGCCCTTGGTGAGCCTGTTCTTAGATTTGTTCACCAGATTCAAGGGGGGATTCATTCCTACCAGCAGATGGACTTAGAGTAGAACTCGGCCCTGTCGTAGCCGGATCTCAAGACATCTTGGGCGTTCTCCTCCAGCCAGTCCACCACGATCTGGCTCTGTCGGACTTCGCTGTTGCCTAGAAAGAAGGCCTCCATGATGTCCTTCTCACTTTGGCTTGGTGTCTGTCCGGAGAACCACCACATTTGGGTTTTAAGAACATGACGCTGAACAGCGTGGAAATGTGCACCTTTCAGAAGACTTGGCTTGAGTGGCAATAGGAATGTCAGTGCTGACATGTGACGCTATAGCAAGTGTTTGCACTGCGAATCGGCGACACACAATGCTGTGTGACAACAGCATTGCGATCCTATTTGCCTTCACCAAGACTGTGAGATGGCCTTTGAAGATCTTCCCAAAAGGATCCACTCTGCTTTTAAATGCATCTAAAATTTATACTTTAAGTACAACACATCTTGCAAACTTTGCAGTCGAATGATCGGAAGTGTCACCCAAGGAGCGCTGGCAAACTTGCCGAAGAGCTCCCTCTGTGGTTCCTACCTCTAAATTGACGTCCATATCCTCTTGGTCATCCTCCAGCACGCTCTGTCTATCCTGATATAACGAGCCAATCAGACGCCACGAACATTTCTCCTGGTCAAGCAGGCGCAAGACTTCGACGGTGCGGGCGAACCTTGGCCCAAAAATTTTTTTAAAAAGTTAATCAAAAAAGAGCAGCGGTCTAAAATGGGTGGACAGTGTCTCAAACTGCAGAATTAGAAAGTTGGGGAAAGGGTTCGGAATGTTAGTTTTTGTTCAAGTGACTTACTTCTTGGGAATGCCATAAGATGACGTCACGCCTGCCTTCCGGACAAGGTTATTGAGCATGTCCACTTGTTCCATGCACACCTCCTGGTACTTGGCCACCAGTGTGAAAACATCAGTTGGTGACTGGTGCTCGGTGAAACATTGCATGAACTTCTCAAAAAGTCCTTCCGAAGCTATATACAAGAGATAAGACATAACGTGGCTAAATACCGTCAGCAAAGCAGGAGACTTAGAAAGTCAAACACACTTTGTTGTTTTTCACAGATGTTGACTCAAAGAGGACTGAAAGCAGCTTAGGATATAAAGAGAATGAGTGAAAAAAATTCATGAAAAATCCAGGTAAAACTGTCCTGATCATTTGACATTTTGTATATATTCCATTGATTGTTGAATGTTACAAATATATACATTTTTTGAAATTAAATATTCAGAGGTGAAAATCTGTGAAATAAAAAAAAGGAAAAATTTCAATTACTTGGTAACCAAATTGCATTCTAGAAGCATACTTTGAGGTGTTACAAGTTAACTTTAAAGGCTGAGAGCACGAGACCAACAATAAAGCCAAACATTTTTCCCCTTAATTTTCTATTCTCACTTTAAACCAAACATGTAAATTTCTTCCCTGTTTTTGTGGACATTTCGATTCAGCTGAATATGCAATCAAAAGGTTGAATATTCAAATATTCAGTTATTCCAATTGACTAAGCCTTAGCATTAGACAAATAGCTTGCAATGTTGAGCTTCTAAAGGAAAGCAGCCTTCGTGAAAGAAGGCAACGCCAAGACTATCGTCAGTCTGAGCTTCTCAACAAATTTGGTTGTCTTTCAAGATAAGAGTGCAATGCTGAACATGAAAGTTCCTTTCTGTACCTGCTATGCCTGGGTCTTCCGCCAGTAGGAGGTGGACATTGGTGCTGGTGAAGTCTTCCGTGCTACCCCCTGGCGTCTGAACGGCAGTGGATTCCAGGTCTGCCGCAGTGGGCTGCCGGGGTGTGGCCAGGAACAGGGAGGTGTTGAGGCGTGTCTGGTCGACCGCTGACAAGTTGAACTTAAGAAAGTAGAACGTTCAGGAAGAAGTAACATTTCACACGGAACCGCTGCATATTGTTTGATAAAGGTATGATTGTGTTATTAATGAGCATTTTTCCACAAAAAAATCTGTGCATGTGTACCAGTGTGGTAGTTGAGACTCCCAAGACCATCTCGGGACCCCATCACAGGACCAACACAAGACCTCGTCTGAATTTTGGTCACAAGCAATTCAAGTGAACTGCGACAAAAGCATGCCTTTGCCACTGTTCGCCATGCTCCTTTGACTGGTCTTGAGATGGTCTTCACTAAAACACCACTGAGTGCAACGTGTCCGTCATACTGGAGGTATCTCATAAATGCACGGGTCCACAGTGTTCAAGACATTTTTGAAGCAGAAGCTGTTTTGATATCTTGTACACCAACAGGCAGTGCCAACTTACCGTGGGTCCTGGAGTCATGAGGGACCGGCTTGGCGTCTGGCCCATTAAATCCGAGACATCGAACTGGGAGGCTGTCGGAGGGCGTCTTGGTGTATCTGCGGCCAAAATAAGAATGTTATTACTGAAACACGTATAGAAAAGAATATGCACAAGATTGAAACTCCTGCAGCAATTTTGTTCATCAGATGAAAGTGTCTAACAACCTCATTCCTTAGAATCATTACTCACATGTGCTATGCTTGAGTGCACTGCCTGGTGTGCGGGGTACAGGATGCCCTGGGGTGGTAGTTGTGCCCGTTGCTTGATCAAGTAGACCAATGGCTGCTGAACAAGTTACGGTTCAATCTTTCAATTGGAATCTTCGGTAGACAGTTTTAATTCTTAAGTCATGAATCTGCACTGAAAGTCACTGGTAAACAAATTTGGGGAAAATCAATGTGATTCCTGCCACAGCAGTCAAAATTCGCATCCTCAATTGTTTGTGCATTTTGGCTCTTCTCCAGCCCAAACTCAAAAGATTTTCCTGCTCATTTGAGACACAATCCGGCGGCTCTCTAAGGAGAATAGGGTTTGAGAAATAAATGAGCTCACGCAGCATTTTTGCTAGAGTTGTGGATGTTAAATGGGCATTCTCAGTTTCGTTGTCTTAAGGGCGGTTGGGGCAATTGACTCTTTCAAAACTATTTCTGTAACTATATTTTAAAGATTTTAATAATTATTCCGTTCTTGTCTTGTCTTTTCATAATAATTTAAAAATCAATATTGGTGTCTTTAGATCTTGTATTTCGTCACCAACCCCACGAAGTAACACAAATCTACAGATGTGTGTGCGCTTCAACGCGTATTTTATAGAAATGTGATTTTTTTCGTTTTCACGAAGAGGAACAAATGTCTTGCGTTACGTGCTCCGTGATTTGCCCTATTCAGAAATCGATGTTCTCCTTAATTTACACAGTTACGAGTTTTAAGAGCATTTTGCTTCAGTTTAGTCACCCATTTACGGGGAAAATAAAATCATTTTAGACATTTAAAGCTTTTTTTCTATGCTATATTGACAAAAACACACATTTGTGCTTCTTCATGAAAACGAGATTGTTCGATAATGCATGAGTGTACAATATGCGCCGCACACACATTTGTGTCACTTCGTGAAACCAAAACTGCTCTAATCACGCTTTTCACGAACTAGCACAAAAGTGAAGACGTGTGTCAGTTCATGGTGTTGGTGACGAGTTGTAGATATTATGACGAGATCGATTTTTGTAGTGTGAGGTGAGGGCCCAAATGCCTCACACTACAAAGGATGGGTTATCCTTATTTAGGATTGTTTTACATACACAAAGCAACCAGCAGACAGCATTAGAACATCAATTGACAGTAAAATCTTTATGTTTGGTAAGGATACATCTCCTGATGTGCTCTTGGTTGAGGGTCCGACTCATGTGTTCCTCTCTGGGTGCTGGGGAGTTGGAAAATTGCAAACTGGGAAATGACAACCGGTTGCCTGGTCTGTAGAAGGCATAGCAAAGGAGAGAAAAAGTCATTTACAATGGGTCAATGAGCTGGAGTGTTCAACAAAACTGCATTTAGGCCTTTTCACAAGAGACAAATCTCGGGGTTGATGACTCATACTTGAAAATTTTCAACCCTGCGTCAACCCTGAGATTGATTTCAACTCAGACTTCAACCCTGTTCCAGGTTGAAAATTTTTGGTGCTCATTTCAAGGTTGAACTCACCCTGAAACACCGGGTTGAAAGCGAGGTTGAAAAATCAAACTTTCAACCCAGGGGAGTCACAGATTCACCTAGGGTTGAGTTCAACCTGGGTTGACAGGCTGAAGTGTGAAAAGGCCTATTATTTAGGGTGAGCGATTAGGGGAGGGGTTCAAAGCAGGGTAAAAACTAATCACCTCAGGCCTTGACGAACTGCCCGTTTCCTGTCCACAGATTCGTTCATTGTTTCCGCATTAAATCCTTGACTCTGCCCCTGTGAATACTGAAAGCAAACAAAACATAACAGGACTGCTGTTACACTTGCTGATCACGTGTGTGTGTACATGTACATAGATATGGGGAACGATTGTTTGAGCCTTGCATTTGCACTGGCTCTGGACTGTCAAGAGAAGACTCGGCCCTACAAAAAGCTCATTGAAAATTGTTAAAATCGCCACGGCTCAACACGGCTCGAGTTTCTCAAGCAAAAAGTAGGCCACTAGGGATGGTCAGGACTGGTCACTGCTCTATTCTGGTACTGGGACAATGGATTCTCTCAATATCTAACACGGTGCAATACCAAAAACGTGGTGCATATCTACACAATCTCCTCAGCAAGGTTTACTCAACTGAAATATGTGCACGAACCCTGTTCCACATTCCAACTGGAGATTACATCAAAAGGACGTAATGGAGAACAATATGTTCCAGTGACTGCCCATTCTATTCAAATTTTAACTGGCACAAAATAGTCTATCGATTTAAAATCTGACCCAATGCAATCATGCTCTTTTTTGGCTACTTAAGTTAATTAACATTTCCCCGACACATATCCCTGATGCAAAAGTACATGTCTTGAAATAATTTGCAGTGCAGGCTGCTACATCTGACTTGGACTGGCCCAAAACTCGACTCCAAAACATAAATGCAAACAGCTTTGCAAAAAAACCCAAAAAACTAGTGACTTACACTGACAGTTATGTTCATGTCAGGTGTCACGATCATCAAAAGTAAGGTGTGATGTGACCACCGGTAGAAACTCAGGTAAATGTTAAAAATGTCAAAAAAGATTTTTGTAGATCAGCTGCGCTAAATTTCCTGCAAAATACATCATCCCACGGGCGTAGGCGTATTCATAATATTTAGTAATTTCAACACAGCATTTATGGAATAAACCTTTTTCCACGTTTGCAATGCGTTAGGGGTTTGGTAGACAAACAAGCAGTGCATTTTATGCACAACCCTATGGGGGAAGTGAACCAGTCAGAAATCAGTTTACAGTTTTCGACTATATATTTTTATGTATCTGCTTAGTAAGTCACAGATGTATGCGTATTACCAGATTATACAAGAAACATTTTTATATACGTTTTCAAATGTTTGTAAGCAAAGAAATAACCCTTGGTTTTGTCTTTTTTTAAGGGTACCAGTCACTCTATGGGCTGGTGACTGGTCAATGCAGTATGAATGAGCTACAAATCGTGATTTTGATAGGACCATAGAGCATTAATATTCATGATCTTAGTCAAAGTAGGGTCCAAGACTACAAGTGGTGTTGTTGGATGGGATTCTCCAACTTTTCCTTCTCTGCCAAGCTTTAAACTTCGAAGTTTGTGAATATCTTCATCCCAAATCAATAATGCAACACGTTGTCAGAAGGGGGTGGCTTGAATTGGAGTATGAAATAAAATGGAAACTGATTTAACATTTTGCAGGTGCACTTCTCCCATACGGTTGTGCATAAAATGCATTGCATGTTTGTCATCCAAACCCAGGTCTACTGAGTGGAGCGATAGTATTCCTCAGGGATCAGTCATACTAACGCTCCGCGGCAATACTTCGTAAAGTGACGACGGTTGTCAAAAATTCTAGAGACTCACCAAAGCCCTTTTCACCACCTGTGCCTAGTGGCTTTCTGAAATAGTTGTCACTGTACTAGATCATATGTTATGTCGTATGACCGATCCCGTCCAAAATTCGAAAAAGAGGAATCAAACACTCCAAACCTATGCATTTCTAACGTCTGAACATTGAAAAGGTCTATTTGGCTCAAATTTTGGGATACATGCCATAAATGGCACTTGTGAACGACATTTAAGCTGCCTCCACCAGGTAAAACTGTGAGAAAAAAAAGTTGAAAAAAATTTTGCGATGGCAGGAGGACTTCATCGCCTGGGCGTTAGCTGAATGCAATGCATGGAAACTGCAATGTAAACGACGTCCACTGGGCTAGTTGAGCATGCAAGCAGCTGCAGCATGCATTTGTTGTCTGTACTGTAGCTAAGGCATGCAGCATGGCATTGGCAGGCAAAAATCAAACAAGAATAGAAAGGTCTTTCATGCCTTCCATATGTAGCCCAATGTGGTATCAACTGGTTCCTGAAAAGACACAGACAACCGATCTCCTCCTTCAGGTCTCCTCGTCTGGTACTGCCCGTGCTCAACCGGCGACTGACTTGTCGATGTCCAAGGCTCACACGCTTCCTTTCTGACTCCCGCCATTGTTATTTCATCGCCATTTCATTATAAGCTAGCCAGCTTGGCGCGCCGGCGCGGCGCGATCGAAATAAAATAGCTTTCACTGTACATAAATTTTCATATAAGAATGTTTAATTAAACTTAATCTGATAAACATTAAAATACTTTTAAAAACGTAAAGGCAAAAATCTATTCCTTTTTTTTTTTAAATTTAATGAACACTGAAGTTAAATGCATTCATCGAGGCTAGAGGTTAGCGATTGACCCAAGCAACGCAATACCAATGCAAATTTCATCCAATGAAAGGTTAAAGAAATTAGTCATTACTAGTTTCAGTGTGGGTACGAACACAAGCCTAGTTGTTCGCTGCAGTATACCACGCCGCGTGTTCACGAGGTCGTCTAGATACCTGGGTACGTTACATTTGACCGTGAACGTATGACCTACGTGACATGCATGATTATGGTGTGACCCTGAGACCGAAAAGCGTAGCCGTATTGTCTAAGTAAAACTAAAAAGTCTTCAAATATGTCGCGATTTTGTCAGTTTATACCTACAAGGTACGGGTGTCCAAAGTTTGTTGACAATTGTCTTTCAGTTTCAAGACTCAAAGGTACGTAAAAACTTGTGATCAGATTCAGGAGGAGAGAGATATGATTCAGTCAAATTAAGAATGAATGAACAGGATGAAGCTCGCTTGAACCATGGAGGAAGGAACACTGAACTTCAACTTAAGTTCAAGTTGAAGATCAGTCCAGAAGTCTTGAGCATTAGCCTATTGTCTGGGCCATTATGGAGGCCCTAGCCGCATACCCCCTTAGCCTACCGCGCCTGGCTGCGAGTGTGCGGTGATGTTGGCAGTGACGGTTGGCCCGACTAACTGACTATATGACGAACATGACATCTTTAACTTCATGTGGCATTTGTATGGGGCCCAGTATTTAGTCGTAGGCTAGCATTACAAAATACACAAAGTGACAAACCCTGTGAGACTGATCTGAAAAATTCTAAGCTACGTGTTCTCTAAGTAAACGACTTGGTTTTTTTTCTTCCCAAACTGAATTTTTCTGGACATATTTTTGCTTTCTGAAGGATAGGCCTAGGTCACTGTAGGGAATAATTACTGGTGTCTGTATATGGAACTCTTCCCAAATATGATTGCATAGCAAGTAATGATTTAATGGTTTGGGTCTATAAGCAGGTCAGGGACCAAACCGCAATCTAGCGACGACACCAGACTATGCATACGCTCCTCAATTATGCAACAGTGGTGTAATTTCTGAACTATTTTTAGATCACGGTTCACAGATGACATTGCTCTCTTTATCGGCTGAAAACTTCAATACAAATTTCTCTGATTGATCAAATTTATAGGAAACATGCTACCTCAGATCTAAATGAAACTTTCCTTTCATTTGGTACACGTATTTCTAGAAGTGGATCAAGGAGATTTTTTTGGTTGAATCTTGCACTGGAGGTGTTGAATTCAGTGTGTAGGCGAGTTCAATTCTGCCGATAAAAATGTTTACGCAAAGAAAATTAAGCTTTGCCAAAGTTCACTTTATGCACGAAAATGTTGCCATTAAAAACTTCCATCGATTCACCGTGGCACATTTTATGTTTACCGTGGCGATTTTCCAAAATAGTGGTTGGAAATAATTTTGTCGTATACTCTGATAGTAATGGCAACGGCAGCCAGCATTTAAAATCTCGTTATTTTTCCTAAATCTTGTGGGAAAATAACATTATCAAATGACCTGATAAAAATGATGTCATTGGAGCTTGAACAAGCTACAGTGTACGTAAGCAGAAACTGGGGACGTCACTAGTAAACTTTGTGGTTTGGTCCCTGACCTCATAAGCAGGGGCTTTTGAACATGGAATACAGACTCCACTTGACACCCTGTGAACAAACCCTGTGAGACTGGACTGAAAAATTCTGTTTTCTCAGTAAACGACTTTGTATTTTCCCTCCTAAAATGAACCTTCTGGACGTGTTTACCCTGTTGAAGTTTGCCTTAATGGGTACTGTGGCCCTCTCACTTTTTTACAATCACTTTTTACCATCAGGAGTTTTGTGCTGTAGTTTTAAAGATTTTGTAATGATAGAAAGCTTCCCATTGAAATGGTATTTATGTGTAATATGTAATATTATGTTATAATTACACTACTAAGGACAATCTTCCTTGTTTCTGACCACAATGATCCCAGCAGTTGGGGATGGATATGCAGCATGATGGTGTGTGAGTTGGTTTGAATAGGTACTTTCTGTCCATACTCTTTGTACTGTGCAATGGGCCTGCTGTACCCAATCAAACAGAATCACATAGGTATTAAAGGGCAATTCTAAGGAAAACATGGTTTTTTTTATTTTTATCTGTTCAAATAAATTGGAAACATTCAAATCTAACACACTGTCGTTTGTTTTCAGAGCTCAACTATAACAAGCTAAAAGGGCTTTTTTCCTGTTCATGCCAAGATGCGAATTCTGAACGTGCTGAATGTAGATTGCGTCATTATGAGAAAACAGAGAAAACGAGGGGAACCCTTGTCCTGTGTTCATAGTGGACAAACCCTTGGCCATTGTTTGGCGTGCACAAGAGAATTATCCACTACGAACACAGTACAAGGGTTCCCCTCGTTTTCTCTGTTTTCTCATAATGACGCAATGTACATTCAGCATGTTCAGAATTCGCATCTTGGCATGAACAGAAAAAAGCCCTTTTTAGTTTTAAAAGTTGAGCTCTGAAGACAAATGATACTGCGTTCGATTTCTCTGCTTCCCTATTTATTTGAACAAACAGATTAAGAGAAAACATATTTTCCTTAGAGTTGCTCTTTAAGACAGGTGGAGTTTGTGTGATTAGGGACTGTAAGGTAGGAGTTTGATTTCAAGGTGCTGGGGTTTGTGTGATTAAGGAGGGATACCACCAACAGTCCTAGGGCAGTTAGGGTTAACATGCTTAAGGCTTATCAATATGGTAATTTTGGCCCATAAAAGTCTTCCTTCACTTTACTTCTTTTTTAAAATCACTTTGGCATTTTTCTGCCTATTTTGACATATCCTTGGTTGTGTCCATTTATCTTGTTTGATTTCAGCTGGGAGTGGACCCTGGATTCGGGCTGTTAGTGCTCTACCAAATATATTAAACCATGAACAATACAGGTATGAAAAATAGTTTTCGATATTGAGCCCTAATTATGTGTGGCTGTAGTTAAATGTGAAAGGAACTCACAGAATGTGGAGCCAGTTGTGTACTGGTGGTTTTTTTCGCCTACCCTATGTCATCAACAGAATACTTTGGCCCCTAAGCAGTTCACGCATGACCTGTCCCCTGACAAACAAAAATGTGACTTGACCTAGTGAAATTAGCCGCAAGTCACCAGAGCCAATTTTGGGTCGAAGCCTCTCGAAAGAATCTTGTACAATGCAAATAAGTGGGCTTCCCAACATCCTTCACTCTCAAAAAAGTGCATTTTTTTCAGGGTGCGAAACTCAGTGATGTATCAAACAAGGAGCTGAGTTCTTTTCTTCACAAATTTCTGGGGGGGAGGGAAATTGGCTAGAAGATACATTTCATTGGATCTGGTCACAGATACATGTGTATTGGGGGCATAACAAATGCAAGAATTTACTTTAATTAACATATTTGTTTCTTTCCAAGAGTATATCACTGTGCTGCACCAATCAATCCTGAGCTGGTACCATTGCGGAGACCCATACTTTCATCACAGATCAGCATGTGCTGTTTATATGAGTACCAGCAGCCGAACAGGACTGTGCCTCTCGGGCGACCTGTACTTAGGTACAGCACGACCGTTTTATATTCAAACGGCAGGACTCGCTTGCCGCACGAACGAGGGTTCCACATATCCCGGCCTGCTTGGAAAGAACTGGATGAGACAGACACCAAAATCGAGCAGGCCGTCAAGGTCCTGAAGGAGAAAAGGAAAGAGAAGGAGATTGCCGAGATGGTCAAGACTATGATGCCGTCTCCCGAGCAGGCGGCAGACCCGTCCACTTCCCAGGAGGTGGCCCTGCCCAAGAAGCCCCTGATGACCAAGATCATGGACGAGATCAAGCATTACTGGAACGGCTTCCGCCTCCTGGGCGTGGACCTCAAGATTTCTGCCAGGTTACTCTGGAGGGTTTTGAATGGACACGCCCTAACGAGACGGGAGTACAAGCAGGTGCGTCGCTTGAAAAGTGCATTGTGTGTCCGGATTGGAACTAATTTACATAAAAGGCACTGTACGAATAATCATCTTTATATCTCCTTTCAAACTGTGGCAAGATATGCTTGACCGTGTTAAAGTGATGTATTGGCTGAGTAGCACTGTGCTTTATGGGGTACGTTACTTGTGCGTAGATCTTAATACATGCACTTGTGCATGTGGGACATAATATCTCTAAGCTTGCTAAGTGGTGTGAAATAACAACCCTGACAGGGTCACAACTCATGAGATCTCAAAATTGTCTTTATTGTCAAATATGGTTCTCTCATGTCTACGCTGTTGAATGCTACAGCATTAGATGTATAGCTTGTACTGTAGGTTAAAGAGACAAAATTGTTTATGGTAAAATCTTGGACAAAATAGCTCACCTGCGTTTTACTTGTAATTTGTTGTAGATTTCAACTGAAGGTTTTCAAATTTTCTTCTCTCTCTCAGTTCACGCGGACGGTCTCAGATCTCTTCCGCATGGTTCCCTTCTCCGTCTTCATCATCATCCCCTTCATGGAGTTCTTGTTGCCGGTTGCCCTCTGGCTATTCCCGAACATGTTGCCCAGCACATTCCAGTCCCGGTCGGACAAGGTGAAAAGAAAGCCACCCCTAAAGACCAAAACATTTAACCTCACTGAGAAGCCGTTAGCCCTTGTCGCAATATGAAACCTTTTCGTGGTTTAGACCCGTTAGTTTGCAGCGAAGGTTGATGTGCAATTTGTAGCTTGAAATGTCTTTCTAGTTCCTGTTTACGTTGGTTGTTGATGAAAGGTTTTTGTGAAGCCTTGCTTTTCTTGTCAAGTTAGATTAGCACCCTCTGGAGGCAATTAGTGGGTTGATTTATAATCAAATGTGTGAATTAGTTTACTTGACAGTTATAGGAATTGCATTGACTTGTTAGCCGCTTAGTTTTATAGTTAGCAGGTAATCAGTGTGGTCGTTGGCATCCCCGCAAGTCGATCACAGGTCACCAGTCTTAATCTGTCTTGAGTCAAGTCACAAACTATTCAAGTGAAATGTGACATAAAACATTCCTCTGTCATTGCTCACAATCCTTACGGCTGGTCTTGTGAGAGGACTCGTGAAGGGAAATTTGACAGGACTTGTTATTGTCTTGACTTGTTATTGGCCAACCGTGCAGTGACGGTGACTTTGAAAACTTGTTGCATTGTGGTATCTTGCATACCCCTCTTTGGTTTGCTGTCACTCTGTCTGATGTTTAAATAAAACGGACCTGCGTTGTGTTTGATGTCCCATCGCGGGTGCACGAGGAGAGGCAGATTCGTTTCCAACATCTAGGATTGTCTTCTTTTCCCCGGTCTCTAGGAGAAGAAGCTGAAGCAAGAGCTGAAAGTGAAGCTGGAGATGGCCAAGTTCTTACAGGACACGATCGAAGACACCGCCCTGCAGAGCAAGAAGCCCAAAGCCACAGAGAGGGCCAGACAGTTTGCACACTTTATAGAGAAGGTACAGGCCCGACCCCAGGAGTTTTCAAAAGGCAGTGGATACGTAGCCGTCACTGGCAGATTTAACCAAATGATATTTTGCCAAGCACATGCGAAGTAACTTTTTTATGGGGACTTATAAATTCTTAATGTGACAAATCTTAAGTGAGACAAATTTGTGGTAACGCCGTGTAATAATACTATCTCTTTTGTGAGAGTGGTTCTGAGAAGAACCAGTGTAGTGGTTTTTCTCTACGTTTCGAACAGCGTGCTCCATTTGTCATCAGGACATCAGTGACAAATCTTAGTCGGGTTCTGTGCCACCATAGTTGTTGTGACTTAGTATTCGCAAGATGAGAACCTGACCACTTTACAATTTTTTACTATTTTCCTTCAAAAATTCTCCAGAGCCATGAATCAGAAAAAGAAAATGGTGTACTCTGATACATGACTTAAAAGATTACAAAAGAAAAATTCTTAATTTTTTGGGACCCCCCAAAAAGGACGACAGCTGGGGATCGAAACCAGCTTGAAGCTTATTATGCCATCGCAAAATGTGTGCATTAATATTTGTTTATACGTCTATGAGGTACGTAGATGTAAAGTGGAAACTTGCTTTTGAAATTGGCAAGGCTGTGTTTCTTGAGCAAGAATAAATGAAAAAAATAATCCAAACATCAGCCAGACCACATTATTATGGAAGCTCAATGCGTACACGTTTCCTCCCAACCAGATACGCACCAGTGGGGAGCAGGCCAGCAACGAGGAGATCATCAAGTTCTCCAAGCTGTTCGAGGACGAGCTGACGCTGGACAACCTGAATCGCCAGCAGCTGACGGCTCTGTGTCGTCTGCTCAGGCTGCAGCCGGTCGGCACCAACAACTTCCTGCGCTTTCAGCTGCGCATGCAGTTGCGATCCCTCATGGCCGACGACAAGGTGAGAGGTTTTTTTGTTTCTTGTACACGCTGCTTGCAATTTTTGTCTTCTTGTTTTTGTTCTTTTTTTCAGTTGCAAACCATAGCAATATCAGCGATTCAGTGTCGTAAATAAGGGGGGGGCACACGAAGGCTACGTCGTGCCTCCTTCCCCATGGAAATCCAAGCTTCCCCCTTTTAGATTTTGAAATGTACACAGCCCATGCACGAGCCACAGTTAAAATTTCTTTCAGTGCACCTTTGAAAAAAAACAAGAACACCCCGCATTCCCCTCATTTCACCCTAGTTATGCCACAGCAGGTAATTATTGACAAAAACCATTTGCTGGTGGGGTAATCGAATGGTTGCCCTTACACCTTTGAGATGGAAATAAACAAAAAGTAAATACGTTTTGTCAAGTGAATAGACAAGTCGCTCAAAATGGAGGAGAAAGATGCATCTTTGCCCGACTTAGTCTGAGTCCCTTTTGTTCTGCGACCTCTTTGTTTTCAGATGATCCAGAAGGAAGGCGTGGACAGCCTCACTGTGTCCGAGCTGCAGGCAGCGTGCCAGGCCCGTGGCATGAGGGCGTTGGGTGTGCCGGTCGAGAGACTCAAGTCACAGTTGCAACAGGTGAATTCACGAGATTGCAAACTTAGGCTGCATCCGAATGTCTTGTCTAGAGCTAGAGCTCTGGAAGCCCAGTCTTGGACACGGCCTGTATATTCACTTTGGGTGTTTCATAATTGTGTGACCCCAAGAGTTTGTAATGCATTGACCAATCGCACTGCGTGAAATCTGTTGACCCGGCGTGCGTTTGGAAATGTATGACAGATTTTGCACTTTGCGATTGGTCAATGCGTTGCAAACTTTTGGAGGCGCAGTATTGTGAATCGCCTGTATTCCTTATGTAATCTATTATTGTGATACTTCTGTCAGAAATGTCTCCCAAGTCCTTCACAGATTTGTCAAATTTAGGATTTTCTGTCAATGTGAGTTTGTGTAAATATCATGTAAAAGAAACATCAACAAAACAAGCAGCCAGTGCCCTTGTTACAAGATGTTATTTTAGACTTTAAAAGACCATTAAATTTGCGTTAAACCACCTCCATAATTTGAGATACTTGACTTTAATTTTGACAAGAAACTGTGTACTTACACTGTCCTTGTCAGGTTTCGGAGAAAAAAGATTCATCCAAGAGTTCATCCAAGAGGAATTAAGTTTACTTAATGCTTTGATCTGTGTATGGCCACAGTGAAGTGTTTTTAACAACCGGTGCTTTTTTCTAGTGGCTTGATCTTCACATCAACGAGCAAATTCCGACGTCGCTGCTGCTCTTGTCGCGGGCATTGTACCTGCCGGAAACGCTCTCCACCCCTGACCAGCTCAAGGCCACTATCGCCTCTCTACCAGAGGCAACGGTAAGTGACATCCTGGACCGCGAACAAGAAATCAGAAGAATCCTGATAATGCAGTAGCAAAGCCAGTGTGCCCAAGGAGTGTGATCTCTTCAGATTTTAACTAGATTCCGGACTTTCCCAAAATTCTGTACTTTTAGATTTTTCATCATTCAGGTTTTGCTACTTCGTTGGACTTTGTGCAAAGGAGCAAAGTGCAAGATTCATTGCACTGGCAATAAGAACTCATGCTTGTCAGCTCGTAAAAACCTGGATAAATTACATTGGTTTTTTTTTTCTGCTAGGTGTTTTGTGAAATTCTCTTCATCCCCTAAGATCTCCCCCCAAGATTGCAGGCTCAGGTGCCAAGATCCAACTGTCTCTTTTCTTTGTGGAATTGTTGAGATGCAAAAGGATTGAAACTCCAAAATTACATGCTCATTGAACAAGAATATGCCAACAACTGGTCACTAATAGCATAACTCACCATTGATTTTCTTTGAACAATATTTTTGCCATTATAGCATTTTGGCATAGATTCCCCGTGGCACGCAAACTTGCACACTTGTCCAGTCTTAGCTTCTTAGTCAGAGATGGAAGATAATTGAAAGTGCTGTAATTGGAATTGTACAGGCTGAAGAGGCCAAGGTGAAATTGGCCGAGCTGGAAGGCGAGAAGGTGGACAACACGGACAGGCTGAACATCATCCGCAAAGAGGAAGAAGAGATCAAGAAGGAGATGATGGAACGGGCAGAACAACAGGAGCTGGAGAAAAAGAAGGTAAAATATCGGAGGGAGGGTTAAGGGAGGTTTGACAATCCATTCCTCATCCAAGAATTAGGTTTTTTTTAACATCAGGTTCTATTCAACCAGCAGTAATTAAACGAAATCAGGAGATGTCAAGAGTATTGCTTGTCTTTGTGATGGAAGGTGAAATCTGCCTTCATTTATTGGGGGAGAGCCACTGTTCTGGCATATATTTCCCTTTTATCCACCCAAACGATTTTGTATTCAATGTTTTCTTGCCTGAATGTTCTTTTCCATGTGCTTTACAGGTTGCCGAAGCCATGGCAGCAGAGGAGTTGGTGGACGACGCCAAAGTTCAGGCGCAGCACGTCATCATGGTCCTCAGAGAACCTCAACGGGTAAGGCAGTTTTTATCTCTCTCTCTTTATCTTTATATCTGGCGACAGCTTGAAGGTTCAGTCGTGATTTGGTCACTCCAGATTTTTGACCCCTTCTGACTCTCTTTGTACCAGTGAGAATTAACATGGGGTGCATATACATTTGAAATGTCATATCATTTTATACACGTGCCTACATTCAAAAGCAGCTTTATGTTGCATTCGGATTGCGGTTAGTCGAAACTCCTTAAAACCAGAAAAAATGATTGCCAAATACCTGTGCTAGTTTCAATCAAACATGTTTTGCTCTTCCTCGTATGCTTATTTGTAAGACCATGCTTGCAAATCAACAAATTTCAAGTCACAGAACCAACATGTACTTTTTACATTGTCTTGTTTGTTGAGCGGTAAATTATAAATCAACGGCCTAAGCCTCCATTTTGAATGCGTCCATGTGTGCCCAGTAAGCTCACGTGTGCTTGCTGCCAATTTTGTTTCAACTTGTAGATGGAGGAAACTACTGAAACAGAGAAGGTATGAAGTCACGTGACCGAGTTCCAATTATTCATCTGCTTGCAAAGCTCGCTTGTTATGCATTTTCATTTGGATTTGTGTTATCATTTTCCCAAGCTTGCTTTGGCTTGTTTCATTCAAATAGATCACATTTTATCACCACAAACATCGTAAATTATGATCAAACGCAGTCGAGCGTATCAGTCTGGTCCTGCAAAACGGTTTCCTTGGTTTGATGGTTGTTGTGATGGTAATCTGCTTATTTGAGATAAACTGGTCAAGCATGCAGAGTTTGCACGTGCGCTTGTAAGGTGGTTGAAGCTGCCCGTAGGAATATATGCGATCACCGTGGCCATGGCGGTCCACACGTGGTGGTATTGTTTACATTTAGCGCAATCCAGTCATGTAGGTGAAAAAGGTCTATTAATGTGTGGTGGTGTTCCCTCACTGCCAAGATATCTTTCCTCTGCCTGCTTTACTGCTGCTGCCCCTATAGTTCATTCAACAGGGAACGTTAGAAATGGGATACCTATGTGGCCCAGTAAAACCGTTTGGTTATATCACTATTTTCTGCAGTTATTTCAATACAAATAAACATACACATGTATATGGGTAATTCCAGAAATTAGGGGTCCCTTTTTTTTCGTGTCCCTGTCACATCTGACATATGATTTTGTCTTACATATGCTTTTTCTAATTTCCAATACATATAGGGATGAATTAATCCAGATTACCTGCCAAACAAACAGTAATAGTTTGAAATCAATTCTGGTGATATTTTTCCATGTCAAAATTAACAACAAAGGTCAGATGTAACTGGGATGCCAAAATGCCGCACTTTTCGACCCCAAATTTCTGGAATTACCCATAATTGAGAACATTGCTCGTAGTGCATTGGATAAAATGACCACACAAAATAGTGACATGACTGGCCAGGTTTTCCAAACCACATACGCATATCATTTCTAACGGTCGCTGTTATGAAGGCTAGCCATGCAGTCGTTGGTACATATTTGCAAGTTTTTACAGGTTAGTTATTTGATGCTTTCATCGCTGGTTGGTTTCTTGGTTTTTTTACAGCTGCTTTTACTTTAAGAGGCTTGCAATGTGCTTGCTACTTCAAGCTACATATTTTGTTTATTTCCGTGCAGATTGTATTGGCATCAAGATTGCTTTTGCTTAACATGTTGACTGCCATGCCTAATTTCAAAGGGGCGTTCCCATTTGTCAAGTGTTGTACGCATGTGCGCATATTTAATAGGTACCTTGGAGGTGTCTGTTTGAACATTAGCACTGCCAACAGCGTGTTTGTTGTGTTTTTCAGTGATGCCGGTGTATTCAAATTGCATTACAATAGCTATTCATTTCCTACGAGTATATTCGTAGTCGGCCGTCAACGTGTTAAAGGAGGTTTTGTGTTGTGATGTGCTTTCCTCCCATGATGCTCTTTGGTCATGCAATATTTATAGGCTGTTATTGACCTACAAAGCTCTATGCATTTGATATGCCTTTTCACAGCATCATTTTTCCCTGTTTACATGATTTCATGTCCGCTAACACTTTGGCTGAATTTCCTGTTTTTTGAATAGACCCTCTGAATTACTTATCAACTTGAAATAAGTTGAATCACAATTCTGACGTCACATTTTGGCATTCATCATAGGACTCTGCCAAGATGGTTGAAATTTTCACGAATGCAAGAACTTAAAAAAACCTGGTTAGTTCATTCCTCTTGCTCTTCCTTTCTCAACCTGTCTGCATCGTGCAGGCAGACGAGGAACTGATGACCAAGGAGGACCTGCAAGACCTCGGGGAGGTCATCAAGGAGATTGCGGAGGAGAAGGAGAGCATGCTATCCGAGAAGGGTGAACTGCAGGAGCTGAGGCAGGACGTGGAGGAATACAAAGAGGTGGGCATTAAGAAAAAAAAAATGGATTGATTGAGTCATGTGGGGTAGTAGCACAGTGGTATCTGGGAAAAAAGGTTGTCAGATTTTTTTATCCTGGCCCTTCTCCGAGGTGCTGCTGCAGAGAGCAATTAATTTTTACAGGGTTCGGGCATTCAGTCGCTAATGTCGTCAATTAGGAAATGTTCACAAACTTTGCCTATTAATCTGAGCAGTGGACAAGAAGAAAAGTTGCATTTAGCACAGCGTAAGAATAGTTTGTGTTTAAGCACACAGATTGTGTGTTGAGCTGAAACTTTGCATATTGCTTAGACTTTTCCAGCAGGAACCCTATATCATGAGAGAGCCTCTCAAGTCCATGCAGATGTGATTTTTCACTATAGCACTGTCAGAACCAGTGGTGGGGCAAGCGTTAATCTGTGACAATCCAGAGGACAGTCGCTCAGGGTCCATGTCTGAGGAAAATCTAATAGAAAGCGAGAGCTTCGGAAGGCTGCCCTCTGATTTTTAATAATTCCTTTACTATTTTTTTTTTTCTAAGTTGTGCTTGTCTGCCTATCCGATACATGTTTTTGAGATTCTCTGGATTGTTCCGTTGTCGCGGCAGGACCTCGCGGACCTGAAGAAGGAAGTGGAGGTGGACCAGGAGGACGTGCCCAAGCTGGTGGAGGCCAAGTCCTCGGCCCGGCTTGGCAAGCGGGTCAACCGCATGGTAGCCCGGCTGGAGAACATCGTGGCCGAGCTAGAGGTTGAGAAGGCGGCGCTGGTGAAGGAGAAGAAAGAGCTGAAGGCGGACTGGGAGCTGCGGATGAAAGAGGAGCTGGAGCCCGACGCTGAGATGTCCCAGAAGATGGAGAGCCAGCTGGATCTCAAGAAGTGAGTTGGCGCGCTCATGCAACCCCCCTCAGTGGCACAGAGAGAGAGAGAAAGATGCTGGTCAGCGATCATGGGCACCTGGTGCCAAGGCGGAGACCACAGACTGCAGTAGAAATATGGGACACTTGCTCTGCCCCGTATGCGCCAAAGTTGTGCATGTACATGTACGTGGTGTTGCCCCCGAAAACAGGATTTCACTGCTGCGATAACCACTTGCTGCCGGGTGCCTTTGGAAATGCAGTGTCTAAAACCGGGCGATATTCAATATGTTCGGTGTTCAAAAATCTTCAAAAATTCATATCTTTTTTCCTGAATACCTAAACCCCACTAAGTGACTGTCTGGTGGCTACTCTTATCAAAACTGGCACAGTGCGCTGCTGGTGTCTTTTCAATAGAAGCCAGATTAGCGTGCAGCGGTATTGTATTGCTCAACACTGGAGTGCTGGAGCGCTTTTGTCCTTGGTGGTCATTCGCTCACACTGAATGCCACAAACAGTGGTGTAATCTTTCAAAACAATGAAATAACACTAGAAGTTCAACTTGGTACATACACAGTTTAGCCCTACAAGATCAACACCTAGAGAAACACAGTACTTGCCTTGATAAATTCGGAGAGCATCACGTTCATAGAGAAAGGGTAGAGGGAGGAAGTCTGAAGAAGTGTGTTTTGATTCCCTGTCAACAGAAAGAGCATCCTTAGGGTGGAGGAGCTGGTCAACGCCATGCAGAAGTTTGGCAAAGTGTCGGATGAAATGAAGCTGAAACGCATAGTGGAGGTGCTGGACGAAGACAAGGATGGCGTCATCAACATACAGGACGCCATGAAGGTACGATCCAAGGATGATGAGTAAGAACAGAGGGCTTTGCAGGAGGGGGGAATTTGTTATGTCTCTCCATTTTATTTTTGTTGTTGTCAGTATAAGACTGTTGTCTAGTTGGCAAAAGAAGCAGGCCAGAAACGTCATTAGTATCAAAACCTGTAAATTACCTCTCACTTGGAATGATACAATCTGGTGTTGGATGATTTTTATCAACATAGTTTCCTCATAAACTTTGACTGCACTCCCCTTCCTCTGCATCTTGGCGTTAGGTTATTGAGGTGATTGCCAAGGAAGACATTGCCCTCAGCACCAAGCAGGTTGGGGAGATCATGGACCTGATTTGCAAGGAGGAGATTCTGGCCGAACTGGAGGAGGCCGTAGAGAGAGAGGAGCAGGCTGCCACGGAAACCGCCAGCGAGAAGAATGCCTAAAAACACGGGTTTAAAAGTTGTTATTTATGTTTTTATATTTTGAACATTCGACAATTTATATTGATGTGTCTGAGGGTATTTTTTAGTCAGACTCGGCAGATGAGGTAAAAATGATTGAAGCTCGTGTCATGCGATTTGAGAATTTTGGGTTTGAACCCTACTAAAGGACTTGCATGATTATCCTTGAGCAAGGTACTTTGCGTTGTCTGCTTGGTGGAAGCTGAAATCTCAGATTGAAGTTCAAGACTTGTGATTGGAAGGTTAAAGGTTCAAACCCTGCTGAAGGCCACAACTGGTTATCCTGAGCAAGGTACTTTGCATTGCCTGCTGGGTGGGAGCTGAAATGTTGCACCTATTGGCTCCTTGTAAGAGCTGCGTAAGGGCCGTGCTTGCCATGGCACTTTCAGTAACAAGGAAAAGCCATTTTCTGGGGGGGGACACTCTAAGTCTGGTCATGGTTTCAATGACCTCAAAGTTTCACCTTTTTTTTCTGGATGGAGTGAGGGGAAGATGTTGGGGGTTGCTCCAAGTTGTTTCTTGGGTGCTTGAGAATGTCTGGCTTAATTGTAAACTTTCAATCTTAGTTTTTTTTTGAGTTGATGTATATTGTTCTTATATTGTACTGGATGATCAAATTTGAATATTTTTTATCCATAAAGTGGTATTTAGTATATGTAAATACGTGTACCTATGAAAACATACGTAGGTGGACTCCCTTTGTTGGAAAGAACAACCCTGTTTGTTTCTGTGTTGAAATAATGAGAATGAAAACAGATTGAAAACATGACATAGTTCACATAATTTGAATATATTATGTATTCGTAATGTTGCAAGGGTGCTTTGCTTGTTAGTATGAGGCTGTGTCCAAACTAGAAGGGGGCGCTTTGCAGCCTTAAGTACAAAGATTGACTGTGTAGTGTGCTCACAAATAAGACTCGATCCAGTGATTGGAGTCCAACTTGAGTCACCTTGGTTTGGCGACTCAACTCAAAGTCCCAACAAGTAAATGACTCAAGTCACTGTGAGTTACTGACTCGGCACAAGTTGCTATGTCAAAATGACCTGACTTGACAGCGATTTGTGTCGAGTCATTTTACTCACAGTGACTCAAAATTGAGTCATTTACCCATTTGGACTTGAATAAGCCAAGAGCATATAATTACCAAAGCTTTTCGTTCGCATAATTCTTGGACATTCTCGACAGTGATACTTTTCTTCCATGAAGGAATGTGTTTGGGAATGTGACTGTGGACTTGACATGACACACAGAAAATGGTAAAAGAAGACTGAAGAATATTTTTGAAATAATTGTTTTTTGAGTGTTTGAAATGAAATGTAACAAAAAATATGCTGCATACTTAATGGAAATCTTCAAAGATGGAGGTGTTGCAGTGATTTTGTTCCAGTTATGCAACAAAATGATGTCTGTTATAGAAAGTCTGTCTCTCAATTAAAAAAATAAAAACAGAGATAAATGTACTTGAGAAATCCCAGCATATGGTGGTACATAAATGATGATTTGGACAGATGGTGCCCCCCAAAAAGGTTGAGATAAATAAAAAACATGATTGATAAAAACCAATGGCTATGTTGAAATAATCGATTTCATATACTTTGAAATCCTTGTTTATCCTTGTTATAATAATGTTTGATTTAATCCTTTGAAAAGATCATCTTGTTCCTATTTCCTCCTCTAATTCTTCATCCTATACTGTTGATATCCTGGGTACAGCATCTGAGGAGCGCAACATATCTCAGAACACCAAGACAAGCAGTGCAACTGAAAAGTGAATTGAAAACCCATTAGTGCTTCGGAAATGTCAAAAGATTCTTTTGCATGTGTTTGTTATGAATTATAGCACAATTAGCCTCTTGATGCGGCATTTCCCATTCTGTCACAACTTCAAAGTGGTTGGATTGCTTCTTGCAATTGCTTTAGAATTGTGGGTTTTGTTCATTTTTTTAAGCATGCAAAACTGCCACAGAGTACCGAAGTGTGACGTCATTTTGAACCAGAAATTGTAGTGCAAACAAATAGTGTACACGAGCATGTTGGTTCACATGCTGGTTACACACACGTAATTGTGCACGCGACGTATTCACTCTATGTTTGAAGAGGCCTGTTTACTGATGACATTGCACTTTGTTTTAAAACCTGTGTGCTTTCCCAAGGAGCTTTGAATCCATTATCCCCACATGGAAAAGTGCACAGGAATAAGACGTGTGACATCATCGGTAAATAAGCCTATTGTGGCAAGCTTGCACATGCGGTGAAATGCGATATGGTTGGAGGTTATAAATTGCCTCAGGTGCCGTTTGAGATATTGGGGGTGTGCCTTAGAATTGATTGTTTTGTTTTGGGTTAGTTTCATATTAGTTGTTTGGAATGAAAAATTTGATGTTTCTTCGTATGCAGCTCCTTGCAGTTATTTGTTGACGGAAACGTCACGAATGGTGCTGGGATAAAGATGTGCGATTTGTGTTTTTATTTTAATCCATGAAAAGGCTTTGCACATTATGACAATGCAAAAAATCTCTTTTAAGATTCTGAAATAGGTAAGCCCAAGCAATCAGTGATGTACAGTAGAAATGTCCAGTAATGAATTATATCTCAGACACTGAAGTATGTGCTATGAAAAGTGGTTGCACTTTTGTTATGTGAAACAGCATAAATAAATGTATTGAAATGAAAGGACACGGTGTTTGGAAGTCAATTCATGCCTCTCTCTCCGCCTTGAGCAGAAGCACCTCTTCATCGGTTGAAAGGGCCATGTTTGTCGGGAATGTCCATTTTGCTGAACCAGCAAAGTGCAGTTCTGACCAAATGAGCTGCCGTCGCCAGGAAAAGTGCACCTTCTCATGGTCTGGTTTGGAGCTCATAGTATTTTGTGTCAAATAATAGGATATAACTGCTATGCAGCAACAGCGGGCGTGGCATTTTTACACCTTGCGCTCTACATTTTACAGTGGAGTAATATTCAGCTGATGAGTGCAGTGATAGTATGCCAGGACCTCTTCCACGAGGCGCTGAGTGTCTGGAGGATTCCTCAAGCCCCGTCCCTTCCACTATAAGGTCTCTTGTTTACACATACATGTACATCAGTTTGGAGAAGACTCTTGTTAACTTGCCAACACTCATTACGCAGACTCCTTTATCTATCTGATAAATTTCTCTTGCATATCTTTTCTCTCTCCTTTGTGCATTTTTACAGAGTGTGAGATGATTACCCAAACAACCTACGAGTGACGCTGACTACACTGCTACACTACACTGCAGGGCACCAGTCTGCCGTATGTGCCATTGATCTACAACAACAGTGATAGAACATTCTGGAATCTGCTAGCTGCCCCGGTAGCTTGTTAGGACTGACTGCCGTGTTAAAACTACAAGATTGCAGGCTCAGAACCCAGCTGAAGATTTTTTTTTTGTTTTTGCAATTCTTGTAAGATATTAACGGTTGATATAAAGCATCTTTGTGGATTTGGACATTAGTTTCGGAAAGGAAATATAAAACATGATAGCCCGTCTTGCTTTGACCATCTTTTACACTGTCTTAACAAGCAGTGAAGATATATGTATGGCAAATTTTTGTCTTTTTTTCACTGTTTGAATCCAAATGCACCGATCGGAAAGATTCACGGCTGTGCAAGTGTGACGTATTGATACTTGTAATGGCTCTTAACAAGAGGGTCAAGGGTTCCAATCCAGCTACTGCCAGCTCTCGCCCGGGGGTATAAATGGGTACCGACACGAGCTGGGGCGCAACTTGTGATGGACTTGGTTCCCATGCGGTAAGGAAGAGAAATATTCTCAGCGGCTTCATGACAAGGCAGCCGCAGATAAATGCCGGCCTAACGAGCCAAATTGGCCCATGACAGACGTTGCTTTGCACCTGCAGTTTTTCTGCTGGTCGAAGAAAAAAATGGGACCAAACGGAAGCATTCAGAGGGTAATTTGACTGTTTCAACATGACTTCCTGGCCATTGGTTGGACATTCTCCTTGAACCATTTGAATTTGGAAATAGTAAAATGACAGCATGTTCCTTGTACATATACACAACAAGGGCCCTCTCCATGTTACAATGACTTTGGCTGGAATGCCACGCTGAAAATCAAAACAAAATTGTGGGGATTTTAGAGGGAGGCGATCTAGTGGTCAAAGGTCACATCCTGCATCCTGGATGGTCACATCCAAATCTTTGAACAAACCTGAACAGAACAAACATGCAACACAGCGACAATATGCTGCCCAAATCTATAATCTGGTCCCTTTTTCTGTCCATTACACATACAGAAATGCATAAACATGTTCAACACTTGTCATCAATTCAGTACATGTACAATATATGAAAATATATTACGCTATTTAATCCGTCATAAATGTGCATTAGAAATTATGAAACATACAAATACAGATAAAAATATGACTGACTGTAAATTCCTAATCACCATATTGCAACAATGTACTTATACTTCATACTGATTATACAATGCACAACTCTGCTTGGAAGGAGCAAGACAGACACTGGTACATAAAAACATGGTTTTTAATCAACACTATAGAAGCTGTTACTGTTCTCATATTAGAAATTTAAAAAAAACAATCAGTTTACCTGATGCAACTCCAATGTCTTGGACATTTAAATTTATCCCAAAAAAAATGCAGTAACCACCACTTAACCAATTCCAACAATATGTGACGTGTTACAATAACCAGTTCATAGAAAATAGTGAGACCAAACAATTAGGAAGCCCTTTAAATATATTACACTTACAATACAGGCAATTCACAATAGTGTACCTTCAAGAATTTGCAACGCGTTGGCCAATCACAACGTGCAAAATTTGTCGACCCTTTCCAAACGCGAACTGGGTCGACAAATTTTGCATACTGTGACTGGCCAACATGTTGCAAACTCTTCGAGGTGCACTTTTGTGAAACGCCTGTATTTATCAGCCTTATTTATTCAAACCACACCCCTATAATAAGTAATCATAGTACTGAGAAATGCTCGATCTTATGCATACACGTAGTCCGTTTTTTTCCTGAATGCTTGAATCCGAACTGTATTATTTTCATCAACATAAAAACACCAGTGCAGAAAAAATCAATTTTATAACTGGTTTTCCAACATTTAGAAAATCACCAGCTGTTTACAAGAAAAGACTGACAGTGGGTAGTAAGAACTGTTCACTTCTTATTAAACATGTCATTTCTTGTGGGAGCTTTAAACTTCATTTCTGACCCAACCTCTGAGCTGATTGGCAAGTCACCAGCATCATTTTCTCGAGTGACGTGACCTTAATATTCCTGTCTTGAATACTATATTTTCATTGGTCCAGAATGATCATGTGACTGGTCAGTAAAAATGCATATTTATACCCTCATCCAGATCATTTTTGATGTCATAGACTAGTCCCTGCCCCACAATCTAAGCCATAATGCAGGGGTCGCTAACCAGACTACTTGTATCTATTGGAGCATGTGCTACTTTCCCTTGTACAATTGACAAAAGTTAACTCTAGAGGGAGCCGTGAACCAGCAAATGATCAACTGTTAGAATGCTTTGTCAAGTTCGAGTTCATTTAACGCAAGTTTGTTTCTTCATACAAATTTCTTAACATGACGTTTGCAGAGATTGATGACACACATCCCCCCCAAATGTTTTTTAAGAGGGAAAGACACTGCTTTTGAGCAAGACATGGGCGACAAAACAGAGTCCATACATGTCAGGCAGCAACCGACTGAGATACTTATCGCTTCAACTGACGTTGAAATATTCCAGCTGAGGACAATGTTGCCACAAGGAACTTATGACGGAGGTATAACACAACACTGACGGCTGTCTTGTGGGACGCCATATTTTCAACACCCTCAGGGCTACATATCACCCCCTTCAGGTGTTCAATTCGAATTTCACATAACATCAGTCAATAATTGTTTAACAGTCCATGTTCCCATCCAGAAATTGTCTGGATTTAACAGTGCACCAGACAGGATGGTGCATCAATGTGATTGAAGGGGCGAGGAATGTTGTTCTACAGCATGAGAATACATAAAGCTATAAAAAATGCATCCCACACTCATTTTGTGGGATTCAGATACTTTTGAAAATCTATACAATTTAAAATTACATGTTCATTTCCATACAAGCATTTTATAACATCAAATTTCAACAAAAAAGGGTTGCTTCTAGTGTAAAGATTAATACTGCACGATAATTTGCATCCAGCAGAATTTTCATGGCATTAAGGCCCCCTTACTAAATTGTTCAAAATGTTTCTCGCTATCCAAAAATTTTTGGGGGCCATTCTGGGCTTCACGGAGAACACATTTTTACTCAAAATGTGGTTGCAACGGCAAGAATTATGCAAAGAGAGTGGAAGAACTTCAAATGCACTGAAGCTGAGTTGAGTACTGGCCAGTCTGGTTGAGCAAAGTGTACTCTGGGGTCAATTAGGACTTTCACAGACCTAATTGCAATATGGGCAGGTCAATTGCAAACCAAAATTAAGCAAGACTAAATAAAAAGTGTACAATCCAAAATTTGTATTAGTTGACAAGTGTGCTAACTCCTCCTTCCCTTTGCAGAGATATTTTGAAGCTGTCCTGAGCATAGATATTTAGAATTCATGTGCATGTTTGTAGAACATAATGAAATAGGATGGAACAAATTCGGAATAATGTACTCTATTGTAAAGGGCAGGTGCAGTATTCGTGTATTACATAAGTGCTTTTCAATTGATATAATATATCTGCAAGCCTTACTTCACAAATGCTTATTAAAGTGATTGCACATTTGATATTTTGGTATACCAACTGTGATGTCACATCATTTTTGAGAATACACGCTCACATATATGCAAACAGCTTTTCAAACAGCCACACAAATTCTGAGTTTTCCAGAAGTTTATGCACAAATATGGATATACCCACCAGGCTTTGATTTTGCACAAGGAGTTGGTGCACTTGTAATCAGGTCCCCAACTGATACCTAAAAAATGCTGGAATATGGTCAACTTCATGAAAATAACCAATTATATTTCCTTATTTTCAATAACACTATGGAATAATTAAAAAAAAAAAAAAAAACACCAACAAAACCTGCCCGTCACAACAGTGCCCTCTACAATCCCGCATAGATGGGGGCGCCATCCTTGGAGACTGACGACAAGAGCGACTTTTCCACTTCCAGCTTGGCACGTGAGTGCCGGAGGCGTCTCACGACACATGCCAGGGTAACGACAGCCACCACCAAAAGTAGGCCGATCACAACGTAAAAGGAAGCCTCAGGCTTGCAATAATTCTGAATGCAAAATGAAGCAAGGCTAAATATGAGTCACTGTCTAGAGAATAGAGATGGTCGGAACACAACAGAAATTACAAGAGCCTGGGCCCTTTCCTGGTACACGTACATGTATAGAGACATATCTGACCACGGCAATGCCATCACTGGTAATTTGCACTGGCCCCTTGTAATGGCGGCAAGTATTGTGAGAGCTACTGTACAGAACCACTCTTCCGTGACAGTCGCTCCGTACAAAACCCAATGCAATGGTTACCACTACTCAAATGGCCATCAGGAGTACCCGGTGAAACGCCAGTGGCTTCGTCTATAACATAATAGTACCACAGCATTTGTAAGGTGCACAATATCTCACAGTGTCTATCTCTCAAAGGCACTGATGCATATAGTGGGCTCACAACATCTGAACATTCCTGATCTCAGCTTCCTGGGGAGGAAACTAGCTCCAGCCATTTCAAGATGTAAATGGCTGTAACACTTTGACCATATCTGCCCTCACAGCTATCCATTTACTCCTGGGTGGAAAGAGGCACACAGGGGTAAAGTGACTTGCCCGAGGTCATAACGTGTAACCACCTGCCAGGATTTGAACTCCCGACTCTATGATTAGAAGTTACAAACCCTAACTAATAAGCTGCATATCCCTAGCCTCTAAGACACAGTAGTCACATGAAACAATCTCAAAACTTTAAAGAGCAAACTGGAACATCTGGTTGCATGTGCCAGTGTTGTGACCGAGACTATAACAAAATCCAACACAAGACCAGACACAAGACCGGACACAAGACCAGACACAAGACCAGACACAAAACCAGACACAAGATCAGACACAAGACCGGACACAAGACTGGACACGAGACCAGACACAAGACCAGACACAAGATGGACACAAGGCCGGACACAAGACCAGACACAAGATCAGACACAAAACCAGACCACTTGAATGGCTAGGGACCTGAATGCAGACTGGAGGTTTAATGCTGGTCTTGTGGGGATCTCAGCCACAACACTGTCGTGGTTTTGAGTCACGATCTCAATGATTCAGAATCTAACAAAATCTAACAAAACAATTAATATAAATGGCACTTCATGAATCTGGAAGAGTAAGGATTCATTTACAAGTACCAGATTTGAAAATGTCAAAATGAACATTTGAGTAGTTTCTACTTCTGTGTGAAACATAGAAACACTCGAAGATCTCCAAATTCTAATCGATAATTTAAGCCGGGGAGGAGGGGGGAATATCTGTCACAAAATTTTTCTGAATTACCTGAGGTGTTTTAGAGAACAGAGGCGAGCAGGTGAGGAACTTTGGCGTCATGCTCCCTTTGGGGCAGTAGGCCTCCGGGGGACATTCCAGGGGCTTGCAGTACTTGCACTGAAAAAGAATGGATCATCCATACCAAAAAGAGGGAAAAAATTCATGGAGCGAAAATTCTAATGTACCTCCGGCAATTTCACTGTCCTTATTGGTTGGAAATCTGTCACATGGACAGTGTGCAGTAGGCCTTAGTTAAATAACAATAATTGTGGATTCTGAGAAATCTTTGGCAAGTGTTGATACAATTCGAGCAAGCAAATTTATGACATGACCTGCCCTATTGAGCAAAAAAAAAAAAAAATTGTCGCGGCCTGCGACCGAACAAGGATTGCTCAATGTGGCTGCGTGTGCGGTTCTGGTAGGACCAGGATAAAAAAAGTGAATTTCGACCCCTGACACTACACGTTACAACTCTACCTTTTATATAATATGGCAGATCAAACCTGGTAATGGCAGAACGGAATTGATTCTGTTATGACATTTTGTCCAAGCACTTTTTTGGTCTAATTTCCCACTCTGGGTTGAGAGTTTGTCACATTAAATGGCCATTAAATGGTTGATAAAGCACCGTCCGGCTTTGCACCACTCCATGCAAAAAAGGTCAAGTGCACGATGATCTTTAGACAAGGAGCTTGTTCACGACTCCTCATGCGAGGCACGTGCTACAACGTGTCTAGAGGGATGTTTGACAAAAATGCATTACAATTGTCGAACAAAATCGTTGGAAACTCATAATTTTTTAACTTGTTTTGACTTTCCGACCCAAAAAGTATTAAGAATGGGGATAAAATACATGCATGTGCTTGGCTAGTCTCTGGAGAACTAATCCTCTGATACAGCTCGGGACATTACTGGCATCCATTCTCCTGACAGAACCCAGCACTTCTACACTGTTTCACTCACAGGACAGAAGTACCCAGCAGGGCACTCAATGCAGGTGGACTGGCCGGTCTTGTTCTGGTACCATCCATCTCTACACTCAGTGCACGCATGGCTACTGGCCACCGGCTTGTATTTGCCCGAGTCGCAAGGGGTGCAAGACTTGGCCCTGTCCTTCAGGGATTCGTGGCCAGCCGGACAGTTGTAACAGCTGGGTGGACACAACAACTCGGCTTGATTAAGATTCAGTCACAGATTAATTGTTCAGTAAAAGGGTGTATTTTAAAAACCGTAAAATATTGTTTAAATACAGAACACACATTTTGATGAGATTATGTGACTCATCAACAACATGATGCTCTTCAAAGGCATGTTAGGAATACGTTTAAAGCAATACTGAAACAAAAGCAAATATTCTTTCAGTGAGAGCAGGAAATATTTTCTTGAAGAATATTTTAAAATCTGTTTTCTCTATCGTGCAATTTATTGCAATTTCCGAAAAGCTTCAGAAACTATCTGAAAATTCTCTTCATATAGAACCAATAGGTGTGTAGGAAATTTGGGGAAAAAAGTTGTAAAAATCTGTCTGCGTGCCCAAAATATTGGTGAATCTTTTCAAACAAAAAATACACAGAAGAGGAACCACATATTTTTTTCTCTTTCATAAAAACTTGCTTGAACAAAACGGTTGCATTCTCACCTAGTGCAGCCATTCTTGGCACAATATGTCCCCTTGGTACATGGTAAGCACTCTGAATGACCTGCTAATCCTTGGAATGTCCCTGCTTGACACAGAGTACAGTTCACAGTCCTCGTGGTGTCCGACGACGAACCTTGAATCAAGAAGAGCCAATCAGTGCAGTGGATTTGTGAGGTTCTGGGTCGGACCTGTTGCTTCGATGCAAAGAAATGGCTGACAAGACGGACACCCCTTGTTCCCCGGCTTGAGATGATGGTCTTACACATGTAACCCATACATACGATATCGCGGCAAACCAAAGGAATCTTAAGTGAGGACCTTCAAGTGAAAAGCCAGCATCAAGAAGGTGTATAAAGAAAATTGAGGCGGCAATGGCTTAAGGAAATGTGAAGTAGCAAAATCGCCGACTTTGCTATGTAAAGCCACAAGCCAACCCCGACTCCTTATGAACACTTTTCTGACTCCGCTTAAGGAGGCGAATGATTACAGGTCCCCAGCTGGCTACAAATCTGCACTCGGGGGGGGGGATTTCTGTCTCCAGAGATTTCCAAACAGAAATCTGAAATTGTTATCTGTCGTCACTCAGTGTGATGTTAAGATCAAGAATTAAGAAAAGAACAAGTGTGACCAACCATTCCAAAACAGGGCTGAAGGCTTCTTAGCGGTTATCTGGACAATGACGCCAGTCTTAGCAATGTCCACTACTTTCACTGCCTGCGACTACCACAGCTTGATCACTTTGAAGAGCAACAATCAGGAAAAAGAATTGTCTATGCCTATTTCAGTCTGGTTTTGAAGTGGTGAGTCACAATTGACCGTGATGATTAAAAATCCCAGGATGGAAAGGACGGGTTTAGAGTTCTGATAGTGTTAGATTTCACCGATGACTCACCAGGCGGACAGGGCAGGCATACTGCACTACCAGAAACATTGGCATAGGTACCAGTTGGACAATTGGTACACTTGGCGCAGCCGTTTCTCCTGTCACAGTAAAAAATCAATCAAATTCAAAATCAAATCAAGCACCCACAGCCGAATATTGCACCATAGAAGTGAATGGGCATGAGAGGCTGGGCATGAGAGGCTGGCATGAGAGGCTGGGCACGGCAGTGTTCTGCCACACAGGGAGGAGAGTTACACAAAAAGAAGAAAGGCAATGGGCATTATGTCAAGCCTCCACAGACCAGAGTTGTTGTCAAAGCCTTGTCTGAGTCACGAAGCAAACCGAAATATAAGATAAAGAAGTGGGAATCAAGTAATGAGGCAGCATCTAGAGAATGGCGCTAGCTACAGTGTACCTTTACATAATCCACTGGGCTTTAGTATAGCATACGCAATGTTATTCTGATTTAATTTCAGATAGGTGTGATCACTGCTCGTCGTGATTAAACAGGTGATCCGTTGATGAAACAAAGTATCAGGGGACTCATTGAGCATCGGCTGAGTTACCCTAAGATAAGAAGGAATGAAAGTGTCTGCATAGACGTTTTTGCAAAACACTTGGATATTTCTGATATATCTTTTTTGATCAAACAAACAGATTCCTGTTCG
>NW_019091451.1:1030770-1091693 GCF_001949145.1 Acanthaster planci
ATTCCTTCTTGTAATCAAATATACAAGTGTTCACAACAGGATGTTTCAGTTTTAAGCTTGATTCCTGCTGGATTAGCTAAATTTTGATATACATGTACCTCTTGGACACGGCCAAAATGATTTGACGATAACAATGAACGTCATCCATGCTGAAAGGGTATCAACATGTGCATATGGGTTGTATAGTCCGCTCTGAGCAAGAACAAGAGAGGGTGTGTATTTACATAGCAGCGGCAGCCCTTTGGCAGGAACTCATTGCATGCACGCATAGGTTCATCGGGGGTGTTTGCAAACATGCTGAGGGAGCATGACCAATTTCTGTCTGAATCACCGATCTCTGTCCCTGAATGGTCTTTGCATGTGAGCTCTGGTTGGAAAACCTTCCCACCGAGCTGTCTCCCCTGTGCCGGTGAGGGGTTCGCTTCAACACGGGGTTGGAATACTTGCCTCGCTTCCGTGCCAGTTTCACAGGGCTTGCAGCTGGCTTGCCCCTCCTTGGGCTGGTAGTACCCCAGCGCGCACTTGGTGCAGTTGGACGCCGCCGTGGTGTTGGAGAACGATCCCGGCTGGCATAAGTAGCAGCTAGGGAGTCTGGTTACGTTGGCAAAATGGCCTGACATGAAAAGATGGAGAGAGAAAAAAAAGGTTATGCTGTCTGTGAATATATCTTCTCTTTGTCTGGACTTTGTACTAATCATGTACACATACTTTAACCCTAACTCCCTAGGGTGTGTGCAAAATCATATTGAAATTGGAGGATTCAGGGCTGTTAGGGTTAAGCTTGTGATCAAAAAGTTGAAATACACTTGCACTGTAAGTGTCTACAGTAATTAAAAGTTTTCAGTCTGTCTCTAATCATGGGAACCATTCCTTGCTAAAACTTTTCATCTACGACATCTACTCTACTTTCAATACTTTACTGATAAGTTTATGCAAGTAAATTGGGGGTGTTGGCTGGTCAGCTACAGAAATAGAACAATTACCACAAAGTGTCCGAGTCTTAAAAACTTCAAATACTGTACATGCAGATCCTTTCTGTCCAAGCGTATAAAAATAAAGCATTCAAACTCCACTGCAGTAGCAAACTCTTACCCCACTTCATGAGACAAAGTGTCTGAGATATCTGAACATTATTGAAAGTTGTTTCGGACTTGGCAAGAGTGTTTATCTAGCAAAGGGCAAATTATGATGAAAAACACTAGTACATCATCCTTCCAAGGAACTCATTCAAGAAAGAAGAAGAGAGTTGAAGGCTTACCATTGTACTGCAATCCTGGACAAAGGAAGTTGGAACACCTTCTGGAAAGCGCGGTGACAAGATCCCCCTCTCCCCCATTTAATGTTGCGGTCATTTATTGCACCAAGATTCGGCCCAGCTTACCCAATGACAAACAACACTGACAGGGGGCGAGGGGGAGGCATGTTCCAATGAGATTTGTCCAGAATTGTCTCTTAAAAGTCCCCCTAATCCTTATAGGGAGTGCGTACATCCCGTTCTTAAAAAAATGCTGCACATGTGAGCGCGATAACAACCACAACGGTACACCACCTCAACTGAACAAAAGGAGAGTCACTCACATCCTTTTTCTTTCTTTTTGGTGGTTCACCATTGCAATGTTTCATCTGAAACCCAACCAGAAAATGCATAGAGCTCAGACAGAATTGTGTGCTCCTCATGTAACCATAAAGCCCTTCACACCGAATAAATAACTTCATTTGAGAGAGATGTGTGCTGAAATTGTATGGTGCACCGTTCACGATGCGCCCAACTTATCCCATTTCCAATGGCCAACTTAACTCTTGTTGCTGATACCTGCGAGCAGCAATCCCATCCTCGCGAAGTTACTATGAACGCTTCCACTGAAACAAATCCCGTACCGATGGGTGATCATAACCCATAGCTGTTGTATCACTAAATATTAAATAACCATGTATTTAAAGGTACTTTTTTTGGGGGGGGGTGTATTATGCTCTTGACAGGGCATACTACCACACCTTGCCTATAAGAGTCATTATTTATTCCATTCCATAACCATCTGATGCTTACAGCATCACATGGCAGTGCCCAAAACAGAAACGCGGAAAACCCCCCGCCCTCCTGGGTAACACAGACCCATACTCATGAAACCCACTTTCCACTAAGAAACTCAGACAATCCTGGACAGTTGTGGCAGTGTGAATGGCATTCTTGAGTAGTGCGGTTGATTCAAAAGAAATATCGGGTTGAATTTATGCACGACTGAGCAAGAACAACACATGGTCTAACCCACGCCCTTCACTCATGGCATCCTTCGCAATCAGCCATGCACTTTTGCTGTTCACTCTCAACCCTCCCAAATCCGCCAAAATCGCACAAAGGATTTTGGAGGATTGAGGAGGGTTAGGGTTAATAAGGGCTTTGAACTATTTTAAAGTTGAAATATGCAGAATACAGAGGAGCGTTCCTGGCAAAATGCAAGGGTAAATGCAGTTAATTGCTAAAAGAGCCTGATCACTCAGAAAACTTCGAGCATGTCACATGTGATCTGATCTTGTTCTTTGGTGTACATTTGGCAAAGCAAGAACAACGTGTGCTTATGATTGTTTTGTAAAATCAAGTCCAACCAGCGAATGAGGCAAGAGCTCACCCGGCGTACAGGCCGTACACTTGGTTTGCCCGCTGTCTTTCTGGCTGTGACCTTTTGGACACTCCCTGCAGATGCGGGAACCCGTCTCGTTGGCGAAGCTTCCCGGCCTGCAGGGCTTGCAGCCAGGGGCACCAGTGATGTTGGAGTAGTGGCCCAGACTGCATTTCTTGCATAGCTGGCTCCCTTCCTCACTGCACAAACCAAAAAGCACCGTGGGGAATGTTAACAGTGGAATGCTTTCAAATGAACACTGATGGGGTTGAACAATGTGCATGGTTCAACTCATGGGTGTACTAGACACCATTTTCAACATCAGGAAAGAACATAAGGAACCCTAGTCTAACATCAGGAACAAACATTTCCCCATTAAGCAGCCCCAAATGTGGATGCACTGAATATCAGATCTATTGATGAAAAATGACAATGTATTTTATTGGTTTTCTTTATCACTGTATTCGTTGTAGATAGTGTGAATGTGAATGACTTCTGGGAAATCCAATTGTTTAGTTATGCAACTCAGTGTCCATTTCTGGTTAAAAATCTCTGCTGGAGAATCCACACCAGGGATGAGCAGCCGCACAACTTTTTCAAGGCTTGTGTCAAATATACAAATACTCCAGAGCAGGGTTTTTATCTAGGACCTGTCCTCTCCCAGGAAAAGCTTTGAAAGTGTCACCCCTAGGTGCTATCTGAGGCCATATTTCCACTACAGCTGGTGTTTTATAAGGAAATGCAAAGATCTTTTCACCAGTGTTGAAGATTTATATGACAAATGGGGGCTTGTAAATTTTGAACAAGCAAAAACTGCCTGTCTGAATTTGTTTTTCCTGTCCTTGGGATAGGTGGACTGGTGGCCAAATGAAACAGTGCTTGAAAGACGGTCAAATATTCCCTTCTTTTTTTATTCTTTGTGACCAAAACATCTTCTTAAAGCGCAATCCAAAAAATGAAAATAACAGTTCTGCTTTCAAGTACCAACTAATCTCAAGTTATTTTTGTGATTACATTTATAATGAATTGTTTCGTGTATAATTTGTACATTGATACCCTGTACAAAAGTGTTTCTAGGGAGGCTACGTGCACTCGCCTGAAACTGCACATTACAACTAAATACTGGAACATTTGATCAAATGTCTGGTCAAATATTGAAATCAATGCAATGTAACTCTGCCCTTGACAACTTTGCTTGCTTACTCTGTGTATTCTCCCGCCGGGCACATTTTGCAGATGGTCTGCCCCGGGTCTGGCTGGTAACTACCCCTGCCGCACTCATAGCAGCCGTCATCGCTGCACTCTCCATGCAGCTGGGCCTCGGCACAACAAAAACATTCCTCTGTACCTGCCATCCACCCAAAAAACGCTATCAGCTCTCAATCCATTTTCAGACTATTACAATTTTTCGTGTGCCATTTTCTTCTGTATTGGTCCATCACAATTCTCTAGTGGCTTGAATACCAATAGGGTATCCCCCCGACTTAGGAGGATTTTCAAGTGAGGAGAAGGGGTTTGGTACATGTACATGTTCATATACCTGGTGGCAACAGGTTTCGATAAAGCATTAGGCTCACTTTGTTGGTGTTTGTGACACTTGCAAATTGTGATGGTCCAACATGGAATGTTATCCTTTTCTTTCATGTGCTCTGAGCGTCTTTGGGGAATTTACCATGAGATATCTTCATCCGGTTGCATGCTTACATTACAATTGTCAACTTGTATTCACAAGATGGAATTCAGTTCTATTGCAATTTCAGCTTTTCCTCCCCTTAAAAAAAAAACCAACCAAACGTCCAGACCTACGGTTTACAAAAAGAAAAAGTGAATATCACGCAATCTAACCTATGATCGGACTCAAAACAATAATGGCAAATGTTGTGATTTTTGGGGTGGTAAAAAAAGAAATTGGCAACTGCAGGGTTGTACATGCTTACCAACTATGCTACGCAGTCACTCCCTCTGAAGTGGGCATTTAGTAAGTACATAAATTCAACAACAACGGAATAAGGTTGATAAAATGTGCTCTTTTTCAAGCATTAGGAAAAAAAATCAAAGAGAATTTACTTGTGTTGGCAGCTGTTCCAGGCCGACAGGCTTTGCACAAATTTATTTTGAAATCTGTGCAGTTAAACTGTTCAAACTGTGCTTTATTCCACAGGTTGAACCACATTGACGCCTGCACGATAAGTGCTGCAAAGGATCAAAAGTAAAAAAGAGATTTCAAGTGTTACATGCATCAGAATTAAAGTTAATTTAATGTGGGGCTACAGATATGGAAGCTGTCACATGACTTCTAAGCTCTCTAGTTACGGCACTGCACCGAAAAAAAAAAAAAAAAGCTGAAATCCATTCATCATGTTCTTTTCTGGTTCCTGTTTTCAATAGTGCAGACTGGTTAGTTAAAAGTAGATAGCAACCAGTTTAAAGTGCTGTAACTATAGCAACTGAGTAAAAGAACAAAGATTGTCTCTGCAAAAGTGTAACACGATCTACATACGTGTACCATCCCAAACTTAATTCATAATTCGTCTGTCTGTAGCCATATTTGCAGGAACTTTGTGAATGAAGAGTGTGTGACTATCTCACATGTACACGCAGTAATAATCTTTGCTCTCTGCTATGACAATATAATCAGGGATTATGGAATGGAAAGCATCCTATACACGGATATAGTTAGTTTCTCTCTGCAGTGTGGTAGATCGGCCATCAGAAATTGATAATGAATTCACATGATCTAAAATGTCCAGGTAAGCAGGGAAAATATTGAAAAATTTACTTAGAAATATTTAAAATTATCAGACCGGTCAGTCCCAGTCTTATGGGTTTGTGCACAGGGTGTCAAACGATGTTCATGCATGCAACTCTTCCAGTACTGGTAACGACAGCCTTAATCATGTTAAGACTGCCCCCCAAAAAAGTTGTTGATTGTCCCTGCCTGATTGACCAAAATACTTCGACCCCACTCCATCTTCTTCTTTTCCAAAACAGTACATACGGTGAAGATTCAGATATCGCAGGAATTCAATTCGGGGTACAAAATCATATTCCACATATAAACAGACAGTAAGAGGACAGACAACTAAGAGTGGGGGCCTTTTTAATTATTTACAAGGTTATATTCATATTAACATTACTTTCTGTATTGGTTGTTAGTAGTTTTTAATGCCATGGAGTTCTAGGGGTAGGCCTATATGCACATGAAATTCACACATGATTCCACATTCACATCGGACTTTTTGGAAAGAGTATACGGACAACACTTGATGCCCATGTGCACAAACCTGTGAGACTTGTCTGAAAAGACCTTAGTGTTTTCTAAGCATTATCGTTAATAACAGTAGAGACGCACATCACAACTCGGGAGACTGTCCTTGTACTTGGAGAAGTCCCTTTATTTGAGGACAAAATCAGTCCGTGGAAAGAGAGAATGCCCCTCTGTATGGGGTCAATTTTTTTTAAGCGGGCTTGGTGATCCTACCAATGCTCTGGGGATCCTTTTAATGCCTTAATTGGATTCAGCAGAAGAAAACACCTAAGCCTGCTTTTAAAAAAAAAATTCTACTAATTACTTTTAGGATTACAAGCACGAGCCTTCAATGGCACATAAAGGGTGGGAAGAAGACGACATGAACACAATTTTAGAGAAAATCAACTGTTTATGATATAGTTAATCATGTGACATGGCACAACCTTCATAAAAACAACTCAAATAACTAGGCCTAAACATGAATGGAAAATATGAGAGAAAAAATTGATAATAGCATGTGGATATTTTTGACGTAAGCCCACTTGGGAAAAACCCGCCTTTTAAGGAGACATTTTCCTTTTCAGGTGACTGGTTTAGTCCCCAAATAAAGGGACTTCTCCAAATACAGGGACAGTCCCCGAGTTGTGATGTGCACCTCTACTGAAAGAGTACATGTACATGTATGAGTGATTTTACGCGATGCTAGATAGGCATTGTGGGTGGGACAAAGGGGCAATGTTTCCATGGCCTAGGCCTAGTGCCTTTATGGCAATATGGGGGAAAAGAGTTCCATATCCGGACATAACGTGACACCCTGTGCACAAACCCTGTGACTCACTGAGTGTGACCATGGAGGAAGGATAAAGATAGTGAGACTGACTAGGAGCATTTTCTAAAATTAAGTAGGTTCACCATTTTCGGTGCCAAATTTGGCTTTTTGGGACATGTTAATATTCTCTGATGGCTCTACCGCAAAAGGGAAAATTAGTGATGTCCATATGTGGCACTCTTAGTCTTAACATTAACAAAAAACCTACCACCTAATCGCTGTGTGTCCAGGTGTCTGTGCGTGGCGTGGAGGAATTCCTCCAACCATGGTCTGTGCAAATGCAATATGTACATGTACCTGAATGCTGCGTCATGACTGTCCTTATTTATTTACATGTAGTTTTACACAGCCTGTATCGCCATAGTTTTTTGTATTTTTACCCACCTTGAACTAGAGATGAAATGAAAATGATCCACACGATGGACAGAAGCCGTGATGACCTGACAAGCTCAGCCATGATAAGTGGAAACTTCCAATTCCATCATTTTCCAGCTAGCTGTAGCCTAGGCCTAATCATCTTTCCGTAGACTCCGTATCGCTCCGTGAAAAAAATCATCTGATTTCAGCCAAACACAGTAGACTGGGTCATTGCTCACTTGTTTGTGCACAGAGTATTATAGAAGGCAGGGTTTCTGTCAGGTGGGGTGTATGCCGTAGACATACGTTCATATGCCGTCTAAATTTATTGGCTACGGCTGGAGATAACGTGGGCACCAATGGAAGCCGCTCGTTAGCGCTAACGGCTGCCTCTATTTCCAAGGATGGACTTGCGCCGGGGAGATGTTAAAAAGCACCTCTAAGGAAAACACGTTTTCTCTGATTTTATCTGTTAAAATAAACATGGCACCATCCAAATCGAACGCAATGTCACTTTTCTTCAGAGCTCAACTATGACAAACTAAAAAGATCTTTTTTCAGTTCATGCCAGTATGCGAATTCTGAATGTAGATTGCGTCATTCGGAGAAAAATTAAGCACTCGACCACCGAGTTTGCGGTGTCGTTTGGCTGGTTCGAGTCAGTGGGTACCGCAAACAACTATTTCCAAGGATGGATTTGCGCCGGGGAGATGTTAATTGTGCGGGGGGGGGGGGCAAATTTCCCTGGGGTTGTCGGGACGCCGGAATTCTTTACAGTGGGGTAACCTTAGCCACCACCTTCCTGGGTTTGCCACAGATTTCTGGGCAGTTTTTAGCCGCGTGAGGAAACGCCTCTAAATTGGGTGAACATTTTGTGCCAGATTAGACCATAATTTCTTTCTGCGAGCGACTGTCATGACATGCCTTTCAAACATAACAGAAAACCAACCAGGAACATCAGATTATAGACACCCACTGGGTCCCTTCACAATATGATATTGGGGAAAATGTCTCCAGGTGACAAACATTGTAATAATCGCTTTAACACTTGTTTTCTATTTCCCTCTTCCATGTAGTTATGGTATGTTGTCCGACTACTGCCACGCTGAGCCTGCCTTTTAGTTTTACTGGTTTCTTACAGTTGTTGTTACAGTAGGCCTTTAGAAAACTGCTAAAGAATTGACTCTTACTAATTAGGTATCAACACAAAAGCAGCAAAGAACAACAGTACAGGCAACAAAAGCACGTGTTCATTTTTAGCCCTTATATTGCAGTATTTCAAAGGATTTGATGTTTTTCTTTCTGGAGTTCTCGGTTCGTCACCAAAGCAACCTATGCAATGTATGCAAAGACATATGACGTCAACGCACAAACGTTCATTGTAGGAGTGAAATTCCAATTAAGAATATAATCGCGTACTTTTTACATTTGCCGATAATTTTCTCGTGCAATGACTCGCAACTTGATGTAGCGGTGACTTTGGTTTCTCGATTCATGAATGAAGTAGGCATAATGACATGGGCAGAGTACGTATAACTTAATCAGCTCAAAACAACTTCTCTATTTTATTTTTATGAAAAACAAAAGGATTCAGAAAACTTTTGCTTTACTCTCCAACCGTCACCAAGGGTGCCAGTAAATCCAGGAGGGGGGTATAATCCCTAGCCTTTTGGCTAACGATGAGCGATGGGATCCTTCTTCCCCTCCTTTTGGTGTTGAGAAACAAACAATGCGTACATTCCAGTTGCAGAAAAGAGGAATAACAAACTGCAAAAGTTTTACGGAGCTTGCAAATACACGAGATTAAATTTGTATCAGAGTCCAACTCTATGGACAGTAATTACGAACAGCGCCCCCTATTGTAGTGTGGTATCTATAGACCCCCCTCCACTTCTCGAATTTCCTTTAGGTAATTTTGATCAAATTAATTGGGTAATAACACGGTTAACCCCCACCCCTAATATCGGAAACGAATTTACCCTTTTGTCTTCAACAATTGTCAAAGTCAGGATTTGGTGTTTTGTTAGCTCTTGGGCGAGAATTTGAAAACAGTGGTTTGGCAAGGATTTGGGGTCACCGTATTATTGTGAACCACATCCTTGCCAGTATCAGTGTGTTCTCCTGTCTTCGTATTTCCTAACCAAGTGCATTCTACTACTCTGACCCCCTTACGCTGGCCGCGCCACGTTACTGGCTTGATAACAGCTATATAACAGTTTGTGGGAAATCTGAAAAAAAAGGCACAATGCATGAGGATTTGCATAAAAAATAAATTTCAATTTGCATGTACATTAGAAACCCAGAATGGAAGGGTTCCACATCCTTAGCTTGTTCAGAGGAATGTCAGGTAAGCATTCATCATCAAGATATTAAGTAATGATGATGTCAGTTATTTCTTTGAGCCAGTATTATTCTGAAGAACAATTTAATCCGCACAAACCATCATGAATCAGCGGCTGTCATTTATCACCAGCACCCGGTGAAATAGGCGTGGACGGTGGTGCGGCTGAGATGAAACTTGGGATGGGGGACTTAATGTAATTGCCTGTAGTTTTGTCATTACCCTGAATAAAGGAGCAAAGGCTAATTAATTATGCAACCCACAAATGACATGGTGCCTTTGCACTCACCAAACCTCAACATCTACCGTAGCAAATAGTTTTCTGTGAGGGATTCATAGTTCATGTCTCCATCTTGAAGTATAAATTATTGATTTGTAAATACTGCGTTTTTATAATCCACGGTAATTCTACTAGTTTGTAATGGTTGGGACAGAGGTGTGACATGTAATTGTCATTTTTTGAATGGCGGAGTGATATGTCTCGTAAGAATCCTTACTTCAGACACGGCCTCCAGGCGCTAGGTAGGTCGGCCGGCGCCGGGCGACGCTGCAATTTGTACGAGAACGTGTGTGTACGTACGTACGTGTGCGTCTTTTGTTTCGCCGCTGGTGCTCGGGCAATGCCCAGGTAAGAAAGTTTGCCCCAAATTTCTCACATCCAGTAACTTTGTCTTGTTAAGTGCCCTAGCTTGACTTGCATCATTGTGACTGCTAATCATCCTAGAAAATGTTAGTTGATTCCATACTCGTGGATAATAGTGTTTTAGTCCATTTTGGGAGTGCTTTTATGACCACATTTGTGGGACTGCTTTTGCAGTAGATTTAACATTCATTGATACGTAACGTGTATAATACGTAAGCCTACATTGCATTAATTAATGCTGTATGTGACATGCATGTACGGCGGGATTTGCGTACGACGCGCCCGCTGTTCGGGACACATCACGTGGGCTTACACCTACAGACTTTAGAAGCATGGTGGACACTTTATAAGAAGGTGCTCTTTGAAGTGGCTGATAAAAGACTAATGGGCGTGGCATGACAGCGATTATTACCCATCAGTGTTGTAGTCGAGACCATCTCAAGACCAGACACAAGACCCACCATAAAAGTAACGGGGTGAACATAGGAATGCTTTTGTTACGGATCATGTAAATTAGCGTGTGACTTGAATTCAGACAATAGGACTACAACACTGTTTCCCATGATTGCTGATCTATATATTGGGGAGTAGGCTCCCTGGGGTTCGTGCAGTGTGCATTATCTAGTCTCCTTGCCCTGTTTTAGTATTATTTTATTGTGTGTACTTATTACATGTTGGTAGCTCCACTTTGGCAAGTTCTGCAACCCTTGCTCATGGTTACATGTGGGCCAGCCGTGGTGTATCTAGCGAAGGGGGAGGGTCCTTGCGCCATGGTTACATTTAGGCCAGCCAGTGGTGTATCTAGCGGGGGGGGGGCTCTGCTATCCTTGATTCACGGTATGGTTACATGTGGGCCAGCCAGTGGTGTGCCTGGTGACGGGGGGGGGGAACTTGCCCTCTAGACAGATTTTCTTCAATCGAATATTAATTAATAATGATATTTTATTTACCAAATAATAGCACCAAACCTTAAGGAAACAGCACCACGAAATAAAAGCAATGATGTCGAGAGCGTGTGTAAGGCTTTTAATATGTTTCGCCCCAGCATTATGTTGAATAAGCCCGAAGCCACATTCGCTTTCAAATTTGGCCCCATACACGGAAAAGCTTGATACTCTGAGTCCAGCCAACCTCTGACAGTGACAGCCTTGTTAGAGTCAAAGGCTAAGGTTCACTACCACACTGGAATTAGTTTACCTAAATGTAAATTTATATTTCTATCACGACTTCCCCCCCCCCAAAAAAAACGTTAGTTTATAAGTGTATATTAAACATCAAACGCTTTTAACTTTCAACTGTAGGTACATGACATGATTTTGCACACGAGTATATTTACTTTGCCAAGCGAGTGAATCATCAATGAAATCACCTGATCATACACCTGGGGTGTGTGACTTTGTCCTTTGGGGTTGTATACTCTGTGCCTCTTCGTCAGAACCTAGTGCCCCACTGTAAATGCCTGTAGGCCTATGTCGAGAATTATATCGGCCGATATGTCAAGAACTAGGGCAAAAACGAAGGCACGTCTGGGGATAAATTTGTTTTTTTTATTATTTAGACTTGATACATCTGCCTCGAGCTGAAGCACCCGTCGTTGGTTGAAAAGAGCCGCATTGGTCGGGAGTCTAATTTGTTGGTAGCAATGCGACCGTGACGCGTATATTTCTTTGTCGTTCGTGAACCAGCGAGATTCAGTACCGACTAACGGAGCCTTCGTTACTAAGAAATTCTCTTGGTCCTGCTCGGGGCTCATAGGTCGAGCTCAGGCGACCTGTTCTTGACACGGGTTTCTTGTTCTCGCGCTTGAACGGTGAGAACACGACACGAGACCCAAGAACACTGTTCTCGGAACAGGATCACACACCACCCCGTCGCCAGGGTTTTACAGGAACACAAAGAAAAACTCGTGAGATTTTGATTTTCAAACAGCTGCAAGAAAAGCAAAACGGTATAGGCCTACAGTGTGGAGTTTTGCTAAATTAACACCAATAGTTTTCCATAACACAGACAAGAATGTCCCTTTTAAACAGAGAAGAATTCAGCTTAGTTCCGGCCATGTTGCTATTGCTTGCCACTAACTACGTTCCAAAACGTTGCGTTCGAGCGGCCAACCCACGAACAGCAAATCGAGCTGTTTTGCGAACATACGAGAACAAGCTGCTCAAACTCAGCCCTATACTAATATAATTTGAGTAGACGCCGTAACTGCTTTGACACCGCTATCACACCTTGACGCGTGCTTGCATTTGGGAAACCACGACACCGCATTGTTCGAAGAAGCATCTGCAGTAATGGTTTCTAATTCTGGTTGTCGAATTACACAATTGGGACTTGAATTAAAGTTATCATTTGAAGGTTTTGTTTTTCAAACTTTTTTTGATTTTCCCATGAACAATACGTCGTTCAGACACTAAAGTATTTCAGATAGACAACATAACCAGGGATCAACAGTGCCGATTTCTGTTGTTGATGTATTGTTTTTATGTCAGATTTGTTCAGAATACGAGTGACGTGACCCGAGCATACACTGCCAGTAACTCTAACTCTGACGAAATGACTGGACTCAGTCGAGTCGTAAAATTAGGAGGCCTAAGTCAGTTTGGTAACTTGGGCGCCTTTCCAGAGAGAAATCCTTCAGATCGTGGACTACAGACAAGATAAGACGAATCACACAGAATGATGCTAGTGCTTTTAATAAATATGCGTACATCATGAAATGTCATTACAATGTATTAAGTGTCAATTTTTAGGAGTAAATTTTAAATCCACATAATTTAAATTCTGCAAAGATTAAGCTGGTGATGATCGCCGGAAATTACGTGAAGTTGGGTAGTTAAGTTCTTGACATACTTGTGGTATCTCTCCTTTGTTTCTTTCACTGCATTAAATTAGCTATCGCTTTGATTATAGTGTACTAGTAGATGCACTCATTTTGGGCGATGTATTGTGTGCAACGCACAAATTTGTTAACAATTATCGATAATACAGAAGAAAGTGTAACAGTGTACACATATATTTTGGTATATTTTGCATATTTGTATTTGTATTAGTTATTTATATTTATCAAAGGTGCGGTCTGCACTATGAATTTGCATATAGCGCGTAACAAAGTACAGCATACGCTGTGTCAAATGACCTTGATGTATCAGTACGTGTGGACTATGCTAAAGCCAAAGCAATAAAATTCAATAAAAAATACACATGAATAAAACATACATTTTACTAAATAATGCCATTCAAAAGTGGTACAATTTGTGATGTTTCCTCACAAACTCGACGCAGCCCTGAAACCAATAAAAAATTCCTGAAAATGTTTCCTTATGAGCATTGGCACATTATTTATAGTGGGAATATGACATCACGAATTGCAATTAAAGGTGATGTGGTAGGATTAATACATGCTCTCGAGCTTAACAGTATTCAATTATCATAGTACACAGATTATACTCAATACACAGCCCACCAGAATACCTTAACAGACGAGTTACCAACTATTTTCATATTATAGTATCGATCATCAGGAGTATGCAACGATTATACTTAATACAAAGCTTACCAGAATATTTTAACAGACGAGTTACCTACTATTTCACGTATGCTATTATAGTGTCGATCATTTGGAGTAAGGTAACAATTATGGCATCAGCTTTCACAAATTAAGCCAAAACATCCCCAAACTTCAATACTCTCCAGGCTGCAGTATATGATATTACAGAATATATCTTTTTTCTTAATATTTAAAAACTTTTTTTTCACAGAAGTCAAGAATGGTAAAACGTATAATATTGACTGCAAATTATGTATAAGCATATTATCGCAGTTTTGGTGAAAACAACACGACATATAAATGTAGTAGACGCTTACATGTCACAGGTACACTAATTGCCAGTTAATTAACGTTGAAATATTACTGACGGATGACGTGATGTGACGATGTATAGTATATCACGACAATTTCCCACGATAAAGTGGCACGGTGTAACGTATTAATTTAATTTTATTAATTAAATGCCTCGCAGCCGCAACGCCAAAAAAGAGGGACCTTTTCTCCACGCGGAGAAAAGCATCGACACATCATTTCCCGGAGTTTCCGGTCATGCCTGAACATGTAAGACTGTTTTATGTTAACCAATACATCCCACAGGCCCCCTCTCTAACTACATTCCATTATGCTGCTGTGGAAGTACATTTGTAGCCACGCCCCCGAAATAACTCCGATCAGCGAGGCGGATGTTTTTACCACCAGGTCATTTCAGGGTCATATGGGCGTCTTGGGGATACTGATCTTTCACAAATTCTTACCCTGCAGTGGGTGGGGTCTGGCCAATGGAAGTCTACAGGTTTTTGGTGTATGGCTTGGGGGGATTACACGGAATCTTTGCCAAATTGGCCCATTGGAAAAAGGTTATGACCATATTAGGTAATATGTGGATACTTTCATCAGCGGGGCTGCCATCAGCATGCACAGTTGTGACATTATGCTTCACATCATGTCATCCGATGGCGTGTGATGGTGCATAATATAATGTCAACCATGGATATGCAGTACAGTAACAGCTCTAATGGCACGGTCAGACCAACCCTCAAAGAGCCGGATTATGTTGGACCACTTCACAGCCGGGAAGACTCGAGTCCTCCCCACAGAACCCAGCTCACGTCTGATCGTTTTAAAGTCTAGTAATGGTGTCATACACTCCTTATTGATGCAAATATAAAGTTTAATATTTCTTTATTCAGCATAGGGTTTTGATGTCGTAGTCATCAGAAGTTCATGGCCTCACGCATGTTGATTAGCGCGCATGTATTAGACTGCCTAAAGAAAAAAAAACTTGTTGGCCGACCCGTCTCGTCGTTGCGTGAGAAGGACTTCCCGATTTTACAAAAATTGGTCTTTAAATAACCGCAAGGAGATGATTAAAATTCCATAGGCTGGGAAAATGTTTTGGAGGCAGATTCTGCCCCGGATCTTTTTGGGTTAAATTGTAGTGAAATACATTTATACATTTATGCTGCACGTTAATGTGATTTATTGAAAAATAATGGTGTTGACATATCTTATATCATACTGTGATATGCAATCAATGGACAAATGAACGTAATGTTGGTATTACCATATACGCTGGCATTAAATATACATATACTCCAGTGGCAGGTAATGCAATATAGCTCGTATTAAATGCTGAGCAGAATAATTAACTAATCTTAGCGTCGCACCAAGACGTTTGTGCTCAATAACGGATGATGGTCCGGCCTTAAATAGAATAAATAATAAATAATATGACCAGCACGCGTTCTCCACCGAGTGTCTTTTGAAATCCGTTGCAGTTGTTTAACCTTTTCCTTGGACGATCGCGAAATGGCTTGTTGTCAGTCTCACGAAGATTGGAAACATACGCGCTACATGCGAAATTCATCTGTGAACTGTGGGGATCGGTGTATAGGGGTGTTGCTGCATGTAGTTGTCGCCGTGTGTGATGCTTTTTCATCCCTTGGTCTTAAATACCGGTATTTTACATGTAGAAATAACATCCCATATGTTTTATACCTTTCAGGGGGTCTTCCAGCCTTAAAACGCAGGCCAACAAAATGACAATTAGCGGGGGAGGGGGTTACCTCAACCCCTGGATCCGCGCTTGTCAAGCACGCTAACTAGATATGCAACACTGTGATACTAGGAAACCGTCCTTTGTTCAAAGGTATTTATATTTACACTGAAGGTAAAACGGGTACGCCGTCGTTAATGCAAAATTCCCAAGACGTTTTATGTTACAAGCATAGTAAAAGAAAAAAAAAGTTGCGCCAGCAAGTGCAACCATTGCTTTGGATCACTAACTTCTTGGACTGAGACAAAAATTCCCTTTTCAAGTGACCTCTGCTTGACCTACAGACTAAATCAAATCAAATCAAATCAAATGTAAACAACAGATCGACAGAAATTCTAAAGTACAACGTGATTTTGGAAGCCATTTGCACGACTTCTGCTCTGTAGACTTCACACGTGCTATCACATGGGTTGTAATACTCAAGATAGCGGGGAATTGGGTAAAAAGTGCATCCCTTGTGATTAATTTGAGTATATTATTACTGTACACAAACATGAGACGTCGTATACCGACATCTAATCTTAGCAGGTGAAAAAGAGATAGATATCAGTTTTACTTTGATAAGAACATAGCTGAAGATTGTTGCTGGTAACTTTATCAATACTGTTACGGGCAAATCATGTCTTCTTTAAAGGGTTCAGCATTTTACGTTACACGTATCTTTATGTGTGTCGATGCAATTCTACTGAGATAGGTCAGTATCGTGATATCTTGCAGGTGATTTACGTGACAAATAATCATATAATATTATAGTGGGAAAAAGTGGACTATGTCGTTCTCATTTCAGTGATCACTACCCAAGCCATTCTCGGATAAATAGTTCTTTAGAGCAAAGCATGTCGCAGATAAAGTGATTTTGTGTTATGTTTTATCCATCTTAAGCCAGTTCATACTCATTGCAAATGCTAAAACAAAGCGAACTTCACGAAACGTTTCTGCAGCAAACTTTGCTGGTGTTGAAATTGTGTTCAACTTTTGTTAGATCACGGTGTAAATATTGACCTGAAGGCCGTTCATAATACAGGCGAATGTGAAAGCGAATATTACGTCACGAAAGATTTGCAGAAAATATTCGCTCGAGTTGATACGTGCTTAACGTTTTGTTGACAATATTATCACCTCAGAGGAATGTGAAGTTGGAGATCAGTTCAATTGTAGTTTTGTGAGCCGAATGGTTGGTGCGAAACGTGTTATGTTATTCGTACGAATTATATTGTGACTGCGTTTTTATTTATCCTGTTTATCTTTGTTGCTTCAATGAATGTAAATGAACATATTGTTTGATTATCAATGTGAAGCTTTCTTACCATATAATGTAGGGATGGCGTCTGAGTGCATTGACAGACCGATGCTTTTCTTACAAATTTCAGAAATTAATAGCCTAATGGAAAGAATAAGATTTCAGTATGTGCTGCACTAGCTGTCTTGATGATCTCCCAGTTCAAGTTTACATGCAGTGTCGAGAGACTACTGTCACCTCCACTTATCCCCAATAGAGCTACTCACCTTCCCCTTCAAGTTCTTGCCACTCGATTACTCTGGTTGTACTTTAGCTCTCCCGCAACTAGCCGAAGCAGCAGTTGAAGTCGTTTGACCCGATAACCCGGTATTTGAAACTCTCCACTCGCTAACCTCCACCTCTCGGTCTAGCTGGATTGCGTATAACTTCGGAAGGTAGACGCAGAACAGCGCCAAGAAGGCATTGAGCAGTATGGCCACGCACAGCGTTGCGACCTTTTGCAGAACGGTGGTGGCCGTGATGTAGACGGGGACGGCCGCCATGCCGAAGACCAGCGTAGAGTACACGCTGATGGCGATGAATCTAGACTCGTTGTAGTTGCTGGGCACCTTGCGGGCCTTGAAAGCGTAGTAACAGCAGGCCAAAACCAAGAAGAGATTGGAAACGAGGGATGCCAAGAAACCGTTCCCAAACTGGCAGAATACCTCAATGTAGTTACGTCGAGGGTAGAAATACAGTTTAGCTGGTAAGGTTGGGTTTGCTAGGGCACCGGCCACGGCGACTACAACCTATATCAAAGGGCACATTCACATAGTAATCGAATTACAAACCACTTTTTAGGTGGATAATGCGTTCATGTATTGTGAAGCTACATTTTATGACATTTTTACCTGTCAAAGTAGAACGACATAAATCTTTAAATTAGTGGCGTATCTGGGGGTACAGTTTGCAAGAGGCTCGGGGAGGGGGTCTCATTTCCTAGAGCGGGTTAGTAACCCCGGGTTACTTAATGGGTTTGGTGAGATTTAAAACACTGACCAAGGCGGATCATCACGTGTTTTATTCTCTAACTTCTGAGCGGGGGGAAGATATAGGCCTAAGGCGGTGCTCCAAACGACTTGCCCAGTGAATTATCTTTCTTCCAACTGTGTAATATAATATTAAAATTTGATTACTCGTCGCTAGGGCTTTGTCGTGCACGTCCATTCTATTCTTACAAAAATGATAGACACTGTCATATAGTCTCAACACATTTTTTTGGCAAAACTAAGGAATGTTGTTTTATGGGAAATTTTCTACTGATAAAATATCTTCTACAGGTAATAATAATAAATCCCCATTGCACCCGTCTCAGGACTAAAGCATAGGAACGTCAGCATTTTTTATCGAAGAAAACATCCACAAAACCATAAAACCCCACGTAAACTTCATATTTTGTTTCTGTACTCACCATCGATGCAACAATACCTAGAGCAAAGATGAGTTGGACCTTGGGACCAATGTAGCGAGGACACTTGTTGGACTTCCTCCCAGCGTCGAAAATCCTGTAGATGCGATTGACTTTCAGCAGGGTCGGGGCATACGTCAGAGTGAAGCACAAAGTGATAATGATCTCTGATGCACGGCACGAGACAGCAGTCGGTGGAACCAGAAGTGGGAAGGGAGCGAGGAAGGCCAGCGTGAGCCCTAAGATGTTGATGCTGCTCAGTTCACGACTGGCGGCTTTGATCAGCACGTGTCCTCGGTAGTAATAGATTCCGAACGCTGCCAGAAGGGACAGGAAAAGTCCAAATCCGGATAGGATCAAGACGGCAATGACTGTGGGCTCGCTCCAGCTGGGCGGGGTCGGTACAATGGGTTGACAGACTTCGAAATTCTCGTCTGGCCACTCATCCACAGAGCATGACTTGCACTTTTTGTCACTAACAATGGCTTCATCTGGACATCGTTGGCAACCAAAGCAGCATTTTTGCTCCAGAGGTACCTCAATGTATCCTGACGAGCAGATGTCTCGACAAACTGAGACTGGTGGGTCGAGCGTTCCATCAGCCCATTGAATAGCAGATGTGTTGATGTTGAGGCGATTGTGCGCCAGCGCATCCCATGTCCCTAATTCAGCCATTTCGTAGTCATTGTTACCTTTAAACTGAAAGTTAAATACGCCATATTTGCCGCTAGGGTTGCCATCTGAGTCGAAACTGTAATTGCTTACCAATCCCTCAAATTTCAGCCCGTGCAAATATGGAAGTAGATCGTGACCATAGAGGGCTTGAAGTGTTGCGTTGCAGTCGTCACTGTTGTTACAACGATCAGTCAAAAAATTTTGGAGGGCATAAGCAAATGCATAAACCGCATCGACTATAAAGGGAGCGTTTCCATAGATTTTCATCGGACACTGGTTAAAATCGGAGCAGTCATATTTGTTAATGATGTGACGTTTCAAATCCTCGAACCATGGAATGGAAGCCTTCCCACTTCTTTGTAATAAGAAACGGTAATAATCGTGGAAGCCAGGAACGACCTTGTAGACTAAATTGACGAAAATGGTTCCGTGCATTAGGGCGAGGTCAACTCCGTATTCAAGGAGTGAGCCTGGAGTTGCCCATCCGTCACTTCCAATGAAAGTAATATTAAGCGAGGCAATGTCTTCCTTGCTTGCGATTGTCCTGAAAATCCTGTTTGCAATGCCAGTGTCGCCGAATATCACCACCACCCTCGCTTTGCGAAAGATTGCTAGTTTGGCAACTGCTTCTTCAAGTTCGCCTGTTTGTGCTTCTGTGCGGAGTGCTACTGAGAATGCGACGCATATGTCGCGCTCTTCTGTGAGATCTAGAACTCCCTGCGCACCGTGAATTCCGTAAGCACTCAGCTGGAAGTACAGTCCAATGTACTTCCATCCGAAATGCTGCAGGATATCAACGATGGCCGACGCTTGGAGACTGTCTGGGGGGACGGTGCGGAGGAAATACGGGAACCGCCGCTTGTTGCTGAGTTCGTTGCTCGTTGCGAACGGAGAGATGACAGGGACCCGATACAGACTGGCGGCTTGTGCAGTTGGAATTGAGGTTGAACTCGACTGCGTCCCGATAATACCAATGAGCTTGCCGTGAGCCGTTCCAAGAATGTTTGTAAACTGGATATCCTCCTGTGGTTTCTCAGACGTGCTAGCCAGGCCGAAAGCAGACCACAAGGACACAGCCTCCGAGTAACAATTGTCGCGGATGTCGTAGCCGATGGTGACATTTGGCAAGAGGTCGGTACGATTGTTGATGCTGTCGATGGTATATAGCACCAGGGCTGCGCACTCGCTTCCATATGTCAGAACGTTTCCGCTGCAAGCAGGCAGGTTTGGTGAAGAATAAGTATGGAAAGAGAAGGACGCCCCTAGAATTACATCTCCAGGGCTGTTCAGACTAATATGAGCCGCCTCCGGAATGATACCAGACATTGACAGCCCAAATGTTGTAGACAGGAAAATCAGCAGCAAGGATAAAATCATCTTGTGTCCCCGCAATTAAACAAAGTGTTTCATCCAGAAAAGAAACAGCGTGTGTCCTGTGCTAAAATTGGGCTCTGGAACAAGTGAGGTTTTAGTCGAACCTTCTCATTATTACAATATAGAAAGAATGTTAGGAATAATAAATACCTGTCTTTGAAAAGAGACGCCCAGTGTCGTTTATAGTCTGACTTGATTTTTTTCCATTAGTATGTGACCATTGACAATTCGGATACACTGTGCTGTGTGCGTACGATACATTCTCCACTTATACGGTCTACTAGCTTTTACCACATTTAAATCGCCGGGGCGGAATAAGAAAAGTGCTATAAGACTTAGAGTGCTTTGCCCCAAGGAGGACAGCTGCTCACTATCTGTGTTTTTCTGCTTTTCAGGCTGAAGAATGGGAAAAAAGCACGATTTGCATGAACACCTCTGTTAATTACATGCCCATTAAAGTACACGGGGCTGACGTTATCACAAGCCCCGGACGTGATTACACAGCATAATAATTGGTAATGCATGATTTGGGTGGCAATTCTGGATATAAAAATGTGAAAGGAAGTACCGTTATTTTGATGACAATTATAAATATCTTGTCTTAACCGTTTTTCTCACACGCGTGTATCAGGAATGAATTAAAACGTTTTTTACAATGTACGTGGTTTTGAACAATTTTACTTATGAGGTGTTTCTCCTCAATTCTTATGTTAACTCTCTGCATAATGCAATCGACTGGCACAACGCCTTTAAATAAGTACTGATACAGTTAGATAACAAGCCAAAATAATGACGATAGCAAATGATTTAGAACCCTAAACTGAGTTGTCTATGTTCTCTGTCGATGTCTTGGGCGATTTTTAACGTAACTTGCTTGCAAATTTCAATTTGAGTGAGCGTACTTAAAATTTGACTGTCGTTTTCCCTCCAATATGACAATGGAACGTTTTAATTAATGTGGAACTATATTGAAATATGCGCGAAGAGTATGTGACTCCAGCCAATTCAAGAGATCACCTTTTCAAATGAGCCAAAAAACGCATTATGACATGCGTACACAACTGCTTTATCACTCGCTGAACGTGTTTTACACAAATGGTGGAGTGATTTTGAAGTGGCAGGTCTCGAGTGTAAGTAAACAAAAAGTTGCTTGCAGGTTTAGAGTTTCTCCGCAAAACAAAACAAATAAAGATTGTTTGGCAGCATAGTTACAAACAGCCTGAATAATGCAAATATTGAGCATAATTATGTGAAATGGTACCCAAACAACGTTCTAATATGATAATACACCTGTTGTGATCACACCACCCAATTTTCATGCACATCACTTTCGGTAGTTATCAGAAACTGGCTGTACTTTGATAGTGCTGGACGCAGAGGAAACGGCGGTTGTGCCGGTGACATCATCTCGAACCTTCCATTCGCTCACCTGAACATCCCTGGCCAGCTGGATGGCGTATAGCTTCGGTAAGTAGACGCAGAACAGCGTCAAGAAGGCATTGAGCAGTATGGCAACGCACAGTGTCGCAACCTTCTGTAGAACGGTGGCGGCCGTGATGTAGACGGGGACAGCCGCCATGCCGAAAACCAACGTAGAGTACACGCTGATAGCGATGAACTTGGACTCGTTGTAGTTGCTGGGCACCTTGCGAGCCTTGAAAGCGTAGTAACAGCAGGCCAAGACCAAGAGGAGATTGGAAACGAGGGATGCCAAGAAACCGTTCCCAAACTGGCAGAATACCTCAATGTAGTTACGTCGAGGGTAGAAATAAAGTTTAGCTGGTAAGGTTGGGTTTGCTATGGTACCAGCCATGGCAACTACAACCTACATGTAAATCAAAGGACACGTGCACAATTATTATGACAAAACTAAGGACTGTTTTTTAAGAATTCTTAATATGTAAAAGAATTTTAAAGAAATTCTTTTACATATTAAGAATTCTTTACAGATCGTGGAAAAAGTCCCCATTTTACCCATCCCAAGATTAAAAGCGTGGATATTCAAGTAGTTTTAACAAAGAAAACGCCCACAGAACGATAAAACACCCATATGATATTCAGATTTTGTTTCAGTACTCACCGTCAATGCAACGATACCGAGAGCGAAGATGAGTTGCACCTTGGGACCAATGTAGCGAGGACGTTTGTTGGACTTCTTCCCGGCGTTGAAGATCCTGTAAATGCGATTGACTTTCAGCAGGGTTGGGGCATACGTCAGAGTGAAACACAGAGCGACGATGATCTCTGATGCACGGCACGAGACAGCAGTCGGTGGAACCAGAAGTGGAAAGGGAGCTAAGAAGGCCAGCGTGAGCCCTAAGATGTTGATAATGCTCAGTTCACGACTGGCGGCTTTGATCAGCACGTGTCCTCGGTAGTAGTAGATTCCGAACGCTGCCAGAAGGGACAGGACTAGTCCAAAGGCGGACAGGATCAGGATGGCAATGACTGTGGGCTCGCTCCAGCTGGGCGGGGTCGGTATAATGACGCGGCAAGCTGTGAAACTGTCCTCCGGCCACTCGCCCTCGGGGCATTGCTGGCACATATTGTCGTGAACAATGGCGTTATCAGGGCAACTTTGACAACCGAAACAGCACTTTTGCTCTAAAGGTACTTCGATGTGACCCGGTGTGCAGACCTCTCGGCATATTGAGGCTGGTGGATCTGGCGTTCCCCCCACCCACTGAATGGCGGACAGATTTATTTTCAGGGGATCATCTCCAATGGCATCCCATTCTCCCACTGTAACATCCTGAAATCCACCATCTTTGAACTGAAAGTTATGTATTTTGTATTTCCCACCAGGGTTACCATCGGAGTCAAAAACATAGTTTCCAGCCAGGCCTTTAAATCTGACTCCAAGTAAGAAGGGAAGGAAATCGTGTCCCCGTGTGGCTTGAATTATTGCGTTACAACTGGTGTTGTCTTTACAGCGGTCGAGTAGGAAATCTTGGAGGCTGTACGCGAAAGCGTAAATGGCATCCACCAAAAAGTTATCGTTGCTAGAAATTCTAATTGGACACTGGGAGAGATCAGTGCATTTGTTGTCTTTCATCCATCGCTTTTTGAACTCTAAAAACCATGGGGAAAAAGGTGTGACTCTTGCTTGTAGAGAGCGGTAGTATTCCTCAAAACCTGGAATTTGATTGTACTTGAGCCCGACAAATATGCTGCCTTCCAGTCCCAAGAGATTGACGCCATAGCGATCCTGCAGTGTATTTGGGAAGGCCCAACCATCGCTTCCAACAAATGTAATATTGTGTGGAATGCCAACAAGTTCCTCGATTGTGTTCACGACAGCGCTTGCATGTCTGGTTTCACTTATAATAACTACAACGCGGACTTTGGGGAAGCTAAGTAGTCTACCAATGGCGTCTTGAAGTTCAGCCTTTGTTGCGCCCTGGCGGACGGGAACGGAAAATGCAATGCATATCCCATGCGGTTCCGCGAGGTCTAGCAATGCCTGGGCGCCGTGAATTCCATAAGTATTTAGCTGGAAATATAGACCGACATACTTCCACCCAAATCGCAACAGAATGTCAGCGATTGCTGTGGCTTGGAGACTGTCCGGGGGTACAGTGCGAAGAAAATAAGGGAACCGGCGCTTGTCGCTCAGCTCGTTGCTCGTCGCGAACGGGGAGATGACAGGGACCCGATACAAGCTAGCAGCTTGAGCTGTGGGAATGGTAGTTGAGCTTGTTTGTGTCCCTATGATGCACAGTAGACTGCCGTTGTTTGGCGGGCTGATCTTTGGGAACTGGACGTCCTCCTGGGGTTTCTCCGATGTACTAGCCAGGCTGAAAGCAGTCCACAACGATAGAGTCTCTGAGTAGCAGTTGTCGCGAATGTCGTAACCGATGGTGACATTTGGCAAGAGATCTGCACGATTATTGATCTGTTCGATTGCAAACAAAAACAGAGCAGCCAACTCATTAGCCCAACGACTGAATGATCCGCTACACGGAGTCCCAGAGGTACTACCATGAAAGGGCAGAGATGCTCCCAGGATCACATCCCCAGGGCTGGTCATGGTAACATGAGCTGCGTCTGGTAGATTTCCACCATCGGATAGCCCCAAGGTCATCAAATATAGAACAAGAAGTGCCAGGGTTGACATTCTGCTATAGTCGTTTCTTAAACTACGTTGAAGAAATGTTAAGACAAGGTGCTAGTCCTGGTTAGTAACTTGCTAAACCACGGAAAAGGTTTGTGCCTATTAATCAAACCAAGTCATGGATCCGCAGATGCTGGAGTAAATGCTAGATTTAACTTAATGGTTTGTCTTATATCCAGAAGGAAGGCGCCTTGACTGTCGGCACGTTCCGTTCATTGATGACGATGAAGTCCCCTGTGTGTGTTTTTTTTAAAAAGCTGCGCTCAGGAATTCACTGACAGGAAAAAAAAGCCTTGTATTAACGGTTGTACAGGCGCTGATTCTTTTTTCTGCCGATAATAATTGGCGAAGGCTAAATGCTGTTCCTTGATTGTGGCGGGGGCCTCAAGAATTCACTGACAGGAAAGAAAGCCTTCTGTTCACTGTTGTACAGGCGCCGATTCTTTTTTTCTGCCAATATTAATCGGCGAAGGCTAATTGCTGTTTCTTGATTGCGGCGGGGGCCTTCTATCGTTTAGGCAATTTATAATGCTAAAAGAAGTGGTCGGGAAAAGTAACGAGAGCAAACAAAGTCAGCACAATGGCTAACCTTCAATAAAAGCTGAAAAAGAAGCAGCAAAAAGACGCTTTCAGCGCCTCGTACAAACCTTACAAAGGTAGACGTCAACGGGAGAATAAATGCTTTTAAAGACTAGCTTATAAATAATTAATGGACTTTTGACTTAATCGTCACATGAAATTGAGTGAATGAGGATAGAAGAGAATCCGGGCGTGCTACCACTTTACCTTGGAGAGGTGCGGCGCAATGGCCTGGAGTCTATTTCCAATGACCCCTCTTCAGGGTATGAAAATGACACCTTGGGTAATGGCAAAATGTGTTTGTATACATTTATTTTTTAAAGTGTTTCCCGCAAATAGTGCTGCTAGGACATCAATTCATAAGGACACTGTTCACAGTGCCTTGATCAAATTATTAATGCAGTATTTGCTGATTAGACATGGCTACGAGAAACCTTTTTTCACTGTATTGTTTTCATGTTGCCATTTACTACACATACGAAAATCCCCAAAATTCTAACAATTGTTAGTATTGAAATGGCTGCGTAACATTGAAGTTTGTCCTGAATCGTGTACATCGCGTTGGCTCATAAATACAATCACTTTTTTGTTAACGTAAAAAAGCAAAATCCCATAAAAGGGAAAAAGGAACAAAACAGAATGTAAGATGAAATGGGGACACTAATGTGACAGTTGCACAAGGTTACTCATAGGCCGTGGGCCCTTTTTTTGTACATTTGTTCTCAGGTACCCGTCAGTAAATTTTGGCTAATTTTGTTGCATCAAAGGAACATGATCGATTGTACCTTTTCAACTCGCCGCGGCGAGAGACAGCACTTTGAAAAGAAATGAGTCAGTTCGGTTTTTCAAACAGCGAATGTCCAAAACGAAGCGTGTCCAAGGTCCTTCGGACGTTCGTGCGAGATCAGCTCTAAGAGTGGCTCTAAGCGAATTGACGCGAGTACTTTGCCCCGAATGACCATACCTTTCTGAGATATCAAACTGACTCATTGGTTGTTGCCCTTCTGTGCTTCCGTCGGAGGGCAACCGTGTAGCAGTACGATATTTTTAGCCAGACCTCATCACGTCTGTCAAAAGAGTAAACGTGCGGAGTAGCGCCAACCTACGTACTTCTTCTGTCTGGCGAATAAATAATCTCTCGCTATCTGGAAACAGGCTCTTATAAATAGGCTGCTTAGGTAGTATTTTTTCTTAAGTAACGATTGCAGGGGCTGGCAAATGCCAGTGCAGGTGACTCAGGTGCACATTGTATATAAATTTATCATTTGGTTGTTTGTAAGACAGCCATTGTGCCTTTATTGGAAAACAAATACAGGACGAAACAAATACATGTTGGCCAAAACAAACAGGGATAAAACAATTGTATGACGCGAGAGAATGAAATCACTTATACACCGCAAAGACTGAAACCAATGTATATAGAACGGAACCAAACTTTAGAGAACGAAAATAAATATAGAACTAATCGATTGAAAATCATGTGTTTGCATATATAAAAACGAAGTACTACCCATGACGCTATGTTGCGAATATAGAACGAAGCATGCTGCGATGAAGGAAGCGAACGTCAACTGTTAAATGAAAATACGGTACTCAAGGTACGGACACAGTTTCACTGTAATATAGGCGGCGGTTTTTGATTTGTGAATTCAAGCCTAAAGTCTTTTAGTGCCAAATCAGAAAGAGACATATGATTTTTGATTTCCCTTGCTATTTCCCACATTATCTGAGCATGCACTCCATGTGATGGACCTTTGGAACCCGCAGAATTTGGTAACTTGCTAATGTGTACATTCGTTAATTGATTGTCCTGCCCACCTGTTACCTTAACACTCCGTAGGTTACACATTATATTCCTTCTTATTTCTTGTCATTCGACGATTCTGGTTGTACCTTGGCTATTCCGCGACTTGACGAAGCGGTAGTTGATTTAGTCTGATCTGGTGCCCCAGCGCCCGAGACTCTCCACTCGCTAATCTCTACATCGCGGTCTAGCTGGATTGCGTATAACTTCGGAAGGTAGACGCAGAATAGGGTCAAGAAGGCGTTTAGCAGTATGGCCACGCACAGCGTTGCAACCTTTTGCAGAACGGTGGTGGCCGTGATGTAGACGGGGACGGCCGCCATGCCGAAAACCAACGTAGAGTACACGCTGACAGCGATGAATTTAGACTCGTTGTAGTTGCTGGGCACCTTGCGGGCCCTGAAAGCGTAGTAACAGCAGGCCAAGACCAAGAGGAGATTGGAAACGAGGGATACCAAGAAACCGTTCCCAAACTGGCAGAATACCTCAATGTAGTTACGTCGAGGGAAGAAATACAGCTTAGCTGGCAGTGTAGGACTTGCCAATGCACCAGTCATGGCAACCACAGCCTACAAAAAGAATTTGTATAAAATATCCCCAAACAAAGAAGGCATTAGGGAGAGATAACAATTGTGAGCGAATTTACAAAAAAATGCAGACTTTTGTGTTTTTGTGATTCGTACTCACCATCGATGCAATGATGCCGAGAGCGAAGATGAGTTGGACCCTGGGACCGATGTTACGAGGACGCTTGTTGGACTTCTTCCCGGCGTCGAAAATCCTGTAGATGCGATTGACTTTCAGCAGGGTCGGGGCATACGTCAGAGTGAAGCACAAAGCGACTATGATCTCTGATGCACGGCATGAGACAAGAGTCGGTCGAACCAGAAGCGGAAAGGGAGCTAAAAAGGCCAGCGTGAGCCCTAAGATGTTGATGCTGCTAAGTTCACGACTGGCGGCTTTGATCAACACGTGTCGTCGGTAGTAGTATATTCCGAGCGCTGCCAAAAGGGAAAGGACTAGTCCAAAGACTGACAGGATCAGGATGGCAACAACCGTGGGCTCGCTCCAGCTGGGCGGGGTTGGTACAATCGGTCGGCAAATTTTGAAATTCTCGTCTGGCCACTCGTTTACAGGGCATCGTTTGCACTCTTTGTCACTAACTATGGCTTCATCTGGACATCGTAGGCAACCAAAACAGCATTTTTGCTCCAGAGGTACCTCAATGTATCCTAACGTGCAGATGTCTCGACAAACTGAGACCGGAGGGTCGGTTGTTCTATCAGCCCATTGAATAGCTGATGTGTTGATGTTGAGGCGATTGTGTGCTACCACACCCCATGTCCCAGCCTCAGTAATTATGTAGCTGTTGTCATCTCTGATTTGGAGGTTGAGTATCCTATATTTTCCGCCAGGGTCTCCATTTGAGTCGAAACTGTAATGGCCTCCCAGCCCCTCAAAAGTCAACTTGTGTAGATATGGAAGGAGATCATGACCCGAGAGGGCTTGAAGTGTTGCGTTGCAGTCACTCGAATTGCAATGATCCGTCAAGAAATCTTGGAGGGCATAAGCAAATGCATAAACTGCATCGACTATGAAAACAGAACTACTAGTGATTGATATTGGACACAGGTTAAAATCGGTACAGTCATGTTGTTCCATCCAATAACGCTTCAATTCCTCAAACCATGGGCTGAAATTTTTCCCGCTAGCTTGTAAGAAACGGTAATAATCGAGGAAACCAGGAATGAGAGCATACTTGAGATCAACCCAAAGGGTTCCACCCAGTCGGGTGAGGTCAACTCCGTATTTGAAGAGCGTATTTGGGCTTGCCCACCCGTCACTTCCAATGAAAGTAATATTAAGCGAGGCAATGTCTTCCTTGCTTGCAATTGTCCTGAAAATCCTGTTTGCAATGCCAGTGTTGCCGAATATCACCACCACCCGCGCTTTGCGAAAGATTGCTAGTTTGGCAACTGCTTCTTCAAGTTCGCCTGTTTGTGCTTCTGTGCGGAGTGCCACCGAGAATGCAACACATATGCCGCGCTCGTCTGTGAGATCTAGAACGCCCTGCGCACCGTGAATTCCGTAAGCACTTAGCTGGAAGTACAGTCCAATGTACTTCCATCCGAAATGCTGCAGGATATCAACGATGGCCGACGCTTGGAGACTGTCTGGGGGGACGGTGCGGAGGAAATACGGGAACCGCCGCTTGTCGCTAAGCTCGTTGCTCGTGGCAAACGGAGAGATGACAGGAACGTGAAACAGGCTGGCGGCTTGTGCAGTTGGAATTGAGGTTGAACTCGACTGCGTCCCGATAATACCAATGAGCTTGCCGTGAGCCGGCGTGTGGATCTTTGTAAACTGGATATCCTCCTGTGGTTTCTCAGATGTGCTAGCTAAGCTGAAAGCAGACCACAATGACAGACCCTCCGAGTAACAATTGTCGCGAATATCGTAGCCGATGGTGACATTTGGCAAGAGGTCTGTGCGATTGTTGATGCCCTCGATGGCGAACAGTACCACGACTGCACCCTCGTGGTTCCATCTCTCGATCAGTCCGCTGCAAGTGGGCAGCTGCGGAGAGGAGTATGCATGAATAGCAAAGGATGCCCCAAGAATTACATCCCCGGGACTGTTCATACTAACGTGAGCTGTATCGGGAATGATACCAGCCCATGATAAGACAACTGCCGTGGAGAGAAAAATCAGAACCAGTGATGACAACATATTTGGAGGTAAATTAAAAGAAACAGTGAATTCCACGAAATGTTCAAACAATTCTGGGGCTAGATCTCGGCTTGTCCTGAGCGAAACTAATTCGTCCACTCACAGGGCCAAAATAGCCAAAGAAGGTTTGAGTCTCTAAAAGAGTTGCTGGAAAATCTGCGCTCAATACGGTCAAACTCTATAGTTGATGACGTGAACGACAATCCTTGGACGTGTGACCGCTGCTAGTCTGGGTGTAAGTGTGTTATGTAGGTACGAACAATTCTGACTGAAATACATTCTCAAGAACAGGCCGCCGCCCATGCGTAGTCGCTGGGTACTGAGCAGATAAATTGGCATTAAACAGAAAGTGCTTTGCCCTGCGCAAATTTTTTTCTAATCTGGATTTTTTCCCTATTTTCTGCTTTTATTTCTCTCTGCCCTGTTCCGCTTTTCAGGCTGCATATAGAAAACGTAACAATTAAACGGTAAGATTATGCCTATAAGCAAGATTGGAACAACTCACCTTATTGTTTGCCCGTTACAGTACACAAGACTGACGTTATCGGAGATTATATTAGTGTGATTTCAAAGGCCTAATTGGCAAAACTTTATTAGGAGGAGATTCACAACAGTGAAAATTAAAAGAGAACACCTTTATTAGTAGTACTATTATTACCTGTATTATTATTATCAGAACTTGCTAATTATTTTGAAGTTAAGGTATTCCATCTTTAATTAATCAGAAATACAGTTGAATTAATTTGGGGGATGTGCGTCTTCGAATAAGATTAAATGGTATTCCGGCTTCAGTCACTGTTTTGATATCCATTGTAAGCACAATATCAATGAGCCAGTTGGTATTTCAAATACCCAAGATCTCGACTTTGCGACTCGACTATTCATTGCTGTTAATAAACAGGGTTTTCACGTCAAAATGCCAATTTTCGACCATCAATTGTCAACCACTGGTTGATTTTACGCGGTGCCTTTTTAGGTTAATTTGGTAAAAAGAAAGCATTTTGAAACAGGAGATCGCATGATACGCTCCCAGCTGGATACCCAGCTAGCTATCGACGTTTTTGTCCCGAAAATTTAAGAAAGATTTCTTCGATTAAGTTTAAATTCACTCCAACATTTTCATGTAATTACAGAGTATTGCATTTTCTTTTTCTGATTCGTGGCTTCGTAAAAGTTTTCATGAAGGAAATTAGTCGAAAATTGTAGAATGGTCTGATTACCACATCTTCCGAAGTCACAACGACTTAAGTCCTAAAAAACAGTTACTGTGCTTGTGTCGGGCTAAATATGGTTTAATTAAATTTCGCCGGTGACGGCTGCAAAAGGATGCAAAAGGAAGCGTAGGCCAATAAATGCCACCTGTAATTTTTATTTTTTTTAAAGTGGTATCTCACTCTGGCGAGAGAGTGGCAAGTTGGCAAGAACCAACCCAAAAGCGGGAAGGGGATTGAACGCCTTGGCACAGTTCACCTTTGGGTGCTCTTTGTAATGAGTACATCCGGTGTGCGCACTTTAACGTTTCGTGCCATAAATAGAGCATACTACGATTTTTTTTCTATTTTCCACAGCCGTTTAGTCCTCTCCAGTGTTATGAATATAACACCTCAGGTAAACATTGAATGTTTCTCAGCTTTTCCTGCGGGTGCTGCTGCTGAGACGTCATTTCACAAGGACACTGTTCTTGTGTTACGTATGAACTGAAACAGATGTATTTAAGGTCGAGTTCGGGCGGCTTGTTCTTCACACGGGTTTCTTGTTCTTGCGCTCGAACGGCGGGAACACGACTCAAGAACACTGTTCTCGGAACAGGATCACACACCACCTCCTCGTCAGGGTTTTACAGGAACACACGGAAAACTCGTGAGATTTTGTTTTTGAACAGCTGCAAAAAGTAGAGAGATGGCTTCAAAGCCAAAGACAATGGGAAGTTTTGTAAAATTAACAATAATTATTTTCCGTAACACAGAAACGAATGTTCCTGTTTATATATATAAAAGAATTCAGCCCATCCAAACATCAACTCTCGAATAACGTAGCCTACATGGACGCCGCCATGTTGCTTGTCACTAACTACCATCGATAACCGATTGCTTGTTCCCGGCTTTCGAGCGACCGACCCACGAACAACAAATCGAGCAAGCCACCCGAACTCGGCCAATGAGTGAAACATGAGACCATGTAGAAATAAATAAATTTAGAACCAACACACAATATAGAGAACACGAGCTGCAATATTTTTAACAAAGTGCCACCTATGTTGATAGGTTGCAGTGTAGAACGAAGTTTTAATCGCTTATTGCATTTGCAGTAAGGAAGCGATCGTTAAATATCGAACGGAGCGAGTTTCCAATACATGAGACGAGGCGCCATCTACCGACCAACCAGCTGTCTAGCTGCCGCAAGCACAAACTAATGTACGTGAAGAGTGCAGTCAGAATCTTTGGCCAGCTAATTGGCATTAATTTCCCCCACAGTATCTTTTGAAAAAGGAGGTTTAAAGACTCCTAAAATGGTGAGATTGTGTAAATCTTTGCCAGGATGAACTCCCTGGGTTTGGGACTTTCTTCTGAGAGTAGAATGGCTAAAAAACACGGTTGAAAAATGGTCCTAAGTGCCCAAGAAAGTTGAGGGTTGCCACTTGAAAAATGTCTGCAAGCGGACTTCGGAAAAATCACTTATCGGAGGGTAATTTTGATTTGTGGGAATAACTAAAAATGTAATCGGTAAACCCACAAAAAATTTAAAATGTTTTGAGAGATTGTGGACCATATAACAATTTAACGTGTGTTTCATAAACCTCAGGGATGTTGGCATGCACGTTATTGGGCCCTGAACAATGCTGATTTTACACTATTTTCAATGGGGCTTGAATTAGTGGACTACACCCTGTGTGAACATTAGCACGGTACATCCACTATCACTTTGATTTGTTACATGGTGGTTACCACATTATTGCTGGGGCTCGAAGTACAGTACGGTGCTCTTATCCGCAATGGTAGCTTTTTGGATCTGTTGCTCGCGGAGCCGGTTGATTCGGACACGGCGTATTAACAGCATTCTTGGTAAGGTGTCTTGCTATGAACGCGTGCCTGCGTAAACTAGCTCCCACCTCAAAAAAACTAGACTCTTCTGGACACAAATCCAGAGGGAACTGCTGACTATTTTCAGCAGGTCGCATCTTGTTTTCCTTCGATCAAAAAGATAGTTAGTTTCCTTGAAGCATATGCATACATGTTTGTAAGCTTTTGCATTTATTTCAAACCAATAACTTTTCTTTAATTTCGTTGTTACCCGCTGAGACTGCACGCTTATCGCCAGTTCTTTACCCCGAAAGGAAAATGTCAAATTTTGCTGCGTGCACATGCAGTTGAAATACCAAACTGGCTTCCGTCCACCCTTTCACATATGTGCACAATACATGTAGGTGAAACTAGGGTGGGTACCATTGACCTTAAGATAGTATGGTTTGCAGTCCCTTCTTTGTCGTTCGTAAGCTGGGTGCTGACTAGTCTGTGAGGTCATACTCAAGCAGCGCCAGAGAAGACTGCCTATGTGATATGCAACGGATGAGGATGAAACTCTCTTTCACAAACCGAGCCAATGAAAAAAAATACAGCATCAACATTAAAGACAAAGGAAACAGTGCCATTCTTAAAAAAAAATGATTTTGTGAAATCGAGGCTATATAGTTCTAGTGCCGAACTGCATACGGACAAACAACGCTCGGTTTCCCTTGCTTTTTTCGACATCATCTGCACTTTATGAAATGCGCCTTTTAAAACCTCTAATGCATGACTACTTGTTAATGTGTACTTTATTTATTAACTTTCCAGCCATCTTACCATTCCGTAGGTTACGCATTTTTTTCCTTTTTATTTCTTGTCATCCGGTGATTCCGGTTGTACTTTGGCTGTCCGGCGACTTGAAGGAGCGGTAGTTGATTTAGTCTGATCCGGTGCTCCAGCGCCCGAGACTCTCCACTAGCTAATCTCTACATTGCTGTCTAGCTGGATTGCGTATACCTTCGGAAGGTAGACGCAGAACAGCGTCAAGAAGGCATTGAGCAGTATGGCCACGCAAAGCGTTGCAACCTTTTGCAGAACGGTGGTGGCTGTGATATAGACGGGGACGGCCGCCATGCCGAAGACCAGCGTAGAGTACACGATGATGGCGATGAATCTTGACTCGTTGTAGTTACTGGGAACCTTTCGAGCCTTGAAAGCGTAGTAGCAGCAGGCCAAGATCAAGGGGATATCGGAAACGAGGGATGCCAAGAAACCGTTCCCAAACTGGCAGAATACCTCGATGTAGTTACGTCGAGGGAAGAAATACAGCTTAGCTGGCAGTGTAGGACTTGCCAATGCACCAGTCATGGCAACTGCAACCTACAAAAAGCACATTCGGCATAAACTGTCCCTAACCAAAGAAGGCTTCAGGAAGAGATAGCATTTTGAACCATTATGCAAGAACTTAGAAAAAATGCAAACCCTGTTTTTGTGACTTGTACTCACCATCGATGCAATGATACCGAGAACGAAGATGAGTTGAACCGTGGCACCCGTGTAGCAAGGACGCTTGTTAGACTTCTTTCCGGCGTCGAAGATCCTGTAGATGCGGTTGACTTTCAGAAGGGTCGGGGCATACGTCAGAGTGAAACACAAAGCGACGATGATCTCTGATGCACGGCACAAGACAGCAGTCGGTGGAATCAGAAGTGGGAAGGGAGCGAGGAAGGCCAGCGTGAGCCCTAAGATGTTGATGCTGCTAAGTTCACAACTGGCGGCTTTGATCAACACGTGTCGTCGGTAGTAGTAGATTCCGAACGCTGCCAGAGGGGAAAGGACTAGTCCAAAGGCGGACAGGATCAGGATGGCAATGACTGTGGGCTCGCTCCAGCTGGGCGGGGTCGGGATAATGGGCTGACAGACTTTGACACAGGCTCCGAGTAACAATTGTCGCAAATGTCGTAGCCGATAGTTACGTTTGGCAAGAGGTCTGTGCGATTGTTGAGGTCCTCGATGGCGAACAGTACCACGACTGCACTCTCGTGATTCCATCTCTCAATCACTCCGCTGCAGATAGGCAGGTGGGGGGGGGGAATATCCATGTATAGCAAAGGATGCCCCAAGAATGACATCCCCGGGACTGTTCATACTAACGTGCACCGTGTCCGGAATGATACCAGCGGTTGACAGTACAAATGGCGTGGACAGAAAAACCGGAACCAGTGATAACATCATAATTAAACTGAAAGAAACAGTGGTTTTCGTGAACTGTTAAAGCTATTCCAGGGCTAGATATCGGCTTGTCCTGAGTGGACCTATTTTATCCACTCACGAAGCCAGGAAAAGGGAAAGATGCTTGGTTTGTGTCTGTAATAAACGGTTTTATTGAAGAAAGGTGCCCAGTGAATTTTACATCTATAGCAGACGACCTGAACGAAAATCCTTCGAACTTGTGACCGCTGCCACTCTCGGTGTAAGCTATGCAAGCACTTTGCAATTCTGACTTCAATACATTCTCAAGAACAGGCCGCCGTCCATGCGTAGTCGATGGGTACTGAACAGGAAGATCGGCATTAGAAAGTACTTTGCCCTATGCAGAACATTTTAATTTGGATTTTTTTGAACATTTACTGCTTTTATTTCTGTCTGCGTTTTCCCGCTTTTCAGGTTGAATAATGGAAAGGCTATAATAATTAAACGGTACGATCACGCCTAAGCTTAATTGGGACACCTGAGTTATTTGTTTGCCAGTTGTGGTACAGTACATTAGGCTGACGTTATCGCAGACTATGTTAGTATGATTTGAAAGTCTAATTGGAAATGCTTAATTAGCAGGAGATTCCCGATTACAGAAACTGAAAAGAGAGCATCTCTATTATTGTTGTAATCAAAACTTGCTTATTCATTTTAATCTAAGGTGTCTGACTCTAATTCCTCAAAAATGTAATTAATTCCTTTCGGGGAAGTGCACCTTCGAGCAAATTGACTGGTACTCCTCATGGGTCTTCTAATGTCCATTTTCATGACGTTCAGTTTCGTTTCAGGATAAAGTTTGCTTGTCGACGCCATTCGGTGAAATAGCACCAGATCAAACTTCAATTTGAGACACCTCACTTTAATGATGTACCTGCCCTTCAATTCCTGAGTCTTTTTCCATGTAAGCGTAGTTCCTTCGGCTCTTTGCGCATTGACGTATTTATATAGTCTTTGAAAGGAGAAACAGGGAGCGAAATTAAAGGAAACGAAAAAAATGGACTTAGTCTCGTGGATTCTACACGTTTTTATCCCTTTTTCAGTGTCCTTGAATGTCCAGTGGTATATTTGTCATCCAGATAGAACCAGCGACAATACCAATATGTTTATTTTCGAATGTATACTGTTCTAATGGATATCACCCTTTCATTTATGTGTATTACCCATTGTATGAGTAATATGAGGTAATTAATTAAATCACATTGGGAAATTTTGAAAAATATTTGCCAATTGAGGAATTCAATTTCAGATGACTGTAATCTGCTTAAACACATTGACTTCTCAAACGAAGGCTTTGCCAAAATTGAATGTTCTTTGCTGGTAATTTTCAATAGACCTTATTCAAAATTAAGCCAGCTGTGATCACGTTCCCCGAGTATGTCTTTTTAAATGTATGTTATCAAAGGGGGTGGGGCCAGACTACTTTGGGTTTCGTGCATCACTTCCATTTTTAAAATGTTGCCTAAAACATTTAGATAAGATAAATTACAAATTTCAAATTACATGTTGTATTTTTCATCACGAATGGAATTAATCTCTAATGAACTTTCATTTCATTGCTTTTATTTGTATTTTGAGGCTCTCAAAGTAGGCCTGAATAAGTTAACCTTACTTTCATTTCAGTTCGGACTTAAGAATGAGGTCACATTGATGGAGTGTGCCGTTACATGTGATTGTCGTAATCACGATTGTGTGCAGAAAGCTAAGTTGGACGTTCAATCGACTAACAATTGGAACCCTGCGGTCTAAAACTGCATTTAAATTTGGGCAGAATTGACAGTGCATGCCAGTTGAAATTGAAGACTGAACGAGGAAACCGTTAACATGTTTGTTCGGCTACGTTACAAGTAGCATTCCTCGGTGCTGTGTTCAACACTACAGCATGTAGTTTATAAATACACCTTCTTCTATGCGAGATGTTCTAAAAAATAAGGACTTACAGGGCATGAACCCATTTTCCTTTCTTTTCGAAAAAGGAAGATACAATTATTATGCCCTTAAATATTTAACTACTACCCGTAATCTGCATGGCGCAACGGGGAGTGGGGGTGAGCATCCTGAGTACATTTTAGGGGTACATTCTGGTCCAAGCCCCTCCACTCTAATAACTAATCCTGGTTTCACCACTGCTGCAAATCAAGTCAATTCTACAAGCGATGGACTTCCATTGATGTCACCGATTCAATCACGCTATACTGAAAAACCGATTATATGCTGGTTGAGTCTGAGCGCAACAAATAAAATTATTGTTCACCACCAGTGTTGTTTTTTATTTGCAGAGCCCTTCTACATAGTTATAGTAATTAATTTCTGTTCCTGCTATATTTACGTGCATATCTTTCAGGTTGTTTGCATTCATTTCCCCCAGCGTTAAATTGTATTTCAATAACCGTTTTAACCTTTCTTTCGGAGAATACAAATGGCGAAAACTGAGCATTCGTTACGACCTGAATAATTTGTATCGGAAAGGAATTGAGTCTCAATTGAATTGCTGAAGGAGTCTTAAATTATTGCACTTTCATGGACAGAAATTTTGATTACCAGTATGATTTTTATTAATGACGAAATACGCCCAAAACAATAGGCATAACATCGTATAATTATTTACACTGTTTATGCTTTCTTCAGTACAGCTGCAGAACCGAGTCAGGGGGTCCGAAAGCATCATGCACCGTTCCCTGATGAAAAGAAAACTTGACTATAGGTGGATATATGGACGGGGCAATCCTCGTCCAGGATTTGTTTGGGTAGATCCGCCTCTAAGGAGTAGCTGTGTAGTACATGCCATATAACGATGTATTCTACATTTCAACGTAGATGCATTTGGCATTTCGTTGATTATTTTTCAGGAAGTGAATGCTCACAAATGACATGAAGAAATGTCTTAATGTGACACGGACACGGTCCACGTGACTTAAGGGGAGACTCCTTAGTGATTAAGTCTGACACATTTGCAAAACAAAATGAAGCTTTGCTTTCCAACTCCAGAAGCTCCTCACAATTTAGATGTTCATGTAGTTGATTAACTCCCTTTATAACTCAACCAAACTGTATGCAATACAGGGATTTTTTACCGCTTTGATATGAACATTCTGACTCAATAGTGGTGCTGACCAGATGGACTGTTGGTAGCGTTATACAAATTACCACCCGACACGACCTACCCCTGTTAATAAACAAGGTTTTTCTAAAATCAAAATGACAAATTTCGCAGCATGGAAGTAATATTATATTATCATGGATATATTCATAGTGTACTGATTGCCATTTCATGACAGGGAACTAACAGATATATGTACGTGTACACTTTACCTAAAATATGCCGTGTTCAAATAATTTTGCACACCACTGTACGTACTTTCCATCATCATGTCCAAGTAAACCGTTTCGGGGTATAATGTTTTTGAAAACTGCATTTTGAAGCACTGAAAAATCAATTTGCTTTTCCTGACAAGGAAACTGTTGCTTCAAGAAGCCACAGATAATCACCGAAGAGGACCAGATTGCAAAAGACACACGATCAAAACTGAGTGCCCTGGCAAATATTCAGTGCCGATAAACGTTAACACCGAGGTTTCGTCCTGAAACGATGTCACACTCTTACCCTGAAATATTACAATCTTCATCAGCATAAATGTTCAAAGGGTCAAAATGCCCCTAAAATGGGGGAAGCGGGGAGAATAAAAAGAGAAAACAAACTTGCAAATTAGGGTAAAAATATCCTAAAAATTATGTGCATGTGCATTTGCAGAAGCTACACTTCATGCCTTTTTCGTCAGTGCATCATGTGTGGCTGGCCTGTGCATCATTAAAAACAACACAAAAGTAACGAGTTCAAAATTCCTTCGGTAAATAAATCATCAACGATACATATGCGGCTCGAAAGGAATTACTTCACCAGCGTGTCAAGTCTATTCATGCATGGTTTAGCGCGCCTAACATGACGCCTTTGTGTTGGTCGTTGTTTGATCGGAATCTCAGGAATTCTGTACGGAATTCTAGGGGAGTGTGTTAGGTAACAATAGTCTAAAGTGTGTATAGGGATTGGGCATGTGGGGGAGGGTACCCATCGGCCCCATATCGTGCATGGTATCGCACCTAAAGCCTCGGACGTGTATAATAAAATCTGGACTGACAATGCCCTTAATCGGCTTATAGAGTCATTGAATCCACTCGCAGCCATTTTACCGAGCCGAATACAAAGCTTTCCTGGCAATGCCCGCCTTTGATCTTCCTGACGTCAATAGAAGGGAGCCAACCCACGCTTTGTATTCGGCTCGGTAAAATGGCCGCTGGTTGGCTTCCTTTTCATACTAAGGCGTTGCAAGTCCACTTTTTAAATATACGTCCGTGCCTTAAACGCCATAACCTGATTTTCTCCTTTCTGTTGACGTCTGGATTGACATTATTCGTTTTACAGAGGGATCAAAGTCTACAGCGAAACGCTTTGCCTTACAGTTTAATAACTCACCACTTCTAAGTGGCTAGCGCAAAATGTTGTCATTATGAATGAGAAAAGAACTCAACTACCGACAAAGAAGACACACACAAATTGAATAAGCCTTTGCGAGTTAAATTTGAATAAAATCTGGTACACTGAGTTCTTTAAATTCACGTGAGCATAACAATTAGAATTCTTCATACTAAAACCACTGTTGATATACCTCGCATATGCAGCAAGTATGAGACGGAGAGAACCCCCCCCCTGCTTTGTGCTGGTCATTGTCTCCCAGGAATCTGGGGAATTCTTTTCAGACATTTTGGGGGGGATGTGTTAAGTAACAATAGTCTGGAATGTGTATAGGGATTAAACATGTTGGGGGGGTACCCCTCGGTCTCATTTCTTGCTGGGTATAATACCTCGTGATTCCCGGCAAGCTTTTCCTTGATTACATAAGAAACGCTTTGCAACAATACACTATTCTCAATGGATAAGAAGGGCACAAAAGAACCAGTTCATTCCAGAGATGGGTAGAACTATACTGTGGCACATTCAACGGACACCTTAATAGTATACTTGTGACTTCAGAAATATCTTCATCACTTCGTCAAACCTAATTCATTAGAAGCATTTGGACATGTTCAACCATAGTCGGATCGTAAAGATTTCGACAAAATATGTATTTTGTACAAAACATGCAAGAAAAGCAACACTATGAAGGTTTTTTAACATCAGTTTTACTGTGCACATTTATTGTAAACGTCACTAAAATGATTATTTGAGTACACAAGACCCGCCCATATACGTGCAAAAAACCATTACCACTTCTATATTAAAAAACAATTATATGTTAATTAGCTCCAATGGACTCGCCAGGAGAGGCCACTCCCTCTACCGAGTTCTGAGAAAAACAGTAGAAAAACCCGTTAGTTGAAATAAGGATTAAGCTCTGCCAAGGGTTAATCTGGGAGAATTTTATTAGCAATAGTTTGAAGTATTGAGGGAGAGAGCAAATTCCTGCAAAACAGATGCCACATTTCTCGAGCAGTCTTGAAAACTGGGGGGGGGGTCTCTGAGGTGCATAAGATTGATGGCCAATGTGCACACTGGTGGTGCCTTACGAAGATCGATGTCTACTAATTTTGCGTTTTTAATGCTGTGCATGCTAACTTTTTGAGAGAGTCATGAGTTACCTGGAATTCGAAAAACACTCCAAGATCTTAGTACAGGCTTTTGTTAAACAAATCAACTGGAGCGGCTACATATAGGATGTAGTGATTTTAGTACAAATTGTTACAAGCAGTGACAGTGAGATTTCATTTAACGGTTTAACACATTAGCTTTATCTAAAAAATGCTGCAGAATTGTTCGTTAAGTGCGGTCGTGACGTCTAATAAAGATTAAGTGTTGAAGAAGAAATTACAAACTATAATCTGTGTTCGAGGTGCGAGATAACTACTACCGATAATCACTCCTCATGCTTTTAGACATTCGAAGAACAGGCGGATAAAGGCGGATCCGGAGGAGGCGGTAACGAGGCCATGGCCTCTCACCAAAAAGGAGCTTTTTGATAAAAGATAAAGATAAGAGAAATGCAATTATGTGTGTGTATGTGTGGGGGGTCCATTTCGAATCCTTTCTTTCAAAAACCACACTGAGAGGCCACAAAAGGTTACACGAAAAAAATTCCAACTTATTTGGCCCTGCTGAAAAGTATGTCTGCCGCCCGTAAAAGTTGGTTCTGGATCCGTCCTTGATGCAGCACAAAGCTCGGTGCTACCACATCAGGCGCAAGCAAGTGATCAAACTCAACAACACCTCCTCTGTCCTTTTATACCCATAGGTGGAGAGAAGCAAGTCTAGCGTAAAAATGACTCTTCCCTGCCCAGCTGCTGGGCAGGCACGACCCTCAAAGCCTCACCTCCCTTCAGTCGATTCCCTTTGGAAACGCAGTTTTCAAACAAGCAGTGCAAATAATTATTTCAGTTGTGTTCATTAGTTCGTTTTTTTTACAAAGAGAATAAGTAATTATCATACATGCAGATGGGCCAAAATTACGTCCCTTTACTTTATGATATATGAAACGGGAGTGACGCATGGAACAAGTTGAGTGTGAAATTAGACACAAAAGACAACCACGCGCAAAAGTCTTGACAAAAAATTGTGATTGCTATCAAAAAATGTATACAACATGCAGTGGTGTGTATCTGATAGGAGAACAAACGGATTTTACTCGAGTCTTTTCCCCTTTGAAACAAGGAACATTTCCTGAATTCTATACGCGAACCGCTGATTATTTAATACTTTCCCCTTGGGAAAAATATGGGTGTCTGTGAAATTTTGCCTAAGTGACGCCACGGGAAAGGTTATATACCGATATATAAATACGTTTAGGGTTGCCGTTAGAGGAGACATATGAGGAGACAGGATATTTTTTAAGGAACTGCGATGGCAATTCATATGTGTATAGACGTCAGCTTAAATCTGGAGACGCCATTGAGCAAGATATGCAGTCACGTGGTTTTTGACATGAGTTTTTTCTCCAAATTCTGAGCCAGTTTAATAAGGGCCGGTGGATTCGAACGGGAAATGGTGGTTTTGTTTTTCTTTTCTTTCAGTTTTCTTGCTTTTTTGGCTGGTAATCATGCAATTGTATGTTGCCAACTTCAAGATTATTTTCCGCCAGTTATTTCTGCCGTAATGTTGTTGTGAAACAGTCTTCACGTTTATTTGAATACACCAGCTAGGTGGAATTGCCTATTCATTTGTCAGTTGGATTACGTAATAATGTCTTTATATTTCTGCCACGTTGCTGTGTCGACAACGCCCAGTCGGTATGATTTATTTCTGTATTATGTTCTTCAAAATATGAGTTCTGGAGTTAATAAATTATTTAGACCCAAGTGCAGTTTTCGTCGAATAGCATCTGTGGTGTTGCTTTCTCATGATCCCGAACCTTGATGAACGACACAACATATGACATGCCGCACACTAACCTTTGTCAGACAGCGTTGAATTTATGGTAGGGTATGCTGTGATTATTACTCTTGCTCAAATCCCCTTTCATATCACTCTCATTTTTTTGGTGTTTTGAATTTGATTCCGTTCAGTAATCTACAACTACTAAATGGGTTGCTTATAGATTGGAATGAGTGGATGACATTTTGAGGATGTCATTGCTGGAGGGCTTTCAGTGCGTTTTGTTCACGTTGAAGCACCGTTAATCTCTATTTCGCAATGTGAGGTCGCGGGGGGGGGGAGAGAGCACAGCCCTTGAAAGGGGTTGGTATATCTCAGTGTCCACGCCCCTTCACTCCCTATATCAGACACAAGCAATATATTTAGACAAAAGACACATACACACCTGACCTACAATGAGTGCAGAAAGTAGTTGTTGGCAGTTGTTGATAAGCATTCAGCAATGAATTGAGTCCCAGTGAAATCGACAAAATAAGCCCATTAAAATGGATTCACTTCTCGACTTAAACGATACATACATTAACATGCGAATTTTAGTATGAGTATTACAGACAGAAGTGCAAGGATAGTCAGCAAACAGTGAATAGGAATGGCTAAAGATCTGTTGAAATATAAATTCTCATTCGATTAACTGTCTCAGTCGGCAGTCTGCTGACAACGGGTAGAGCATACTGTCCGAAACGTTGAGTACCCTCCAACTGCAAATTTCTATAACTAACTTGCCTTAGTTGACTGCGTATGGGTATTACATTGGCTGCACACCAGATTGAGAAGCCGATATTTCAGACCCAGCGTCAGCCAAACCAACTGCGGAGCTCCTCCACTCACAAAGTTGGACGTCCAGCTGGAAGTGAATGGCATAGATCTTGGGCAGGTAGACGCAGAGCAGAGTCAAGACGGCATTGAGCAGTATGGCCACGCACAGTGTCGCAACTTTCTGCAGAACGGTAGTGGCCGTGATGTAGACGGGGACGGCTGCCATGCCGAAGACCAGCGTAGAGTACACGCTGATAGCGATGAACTTGGACTCGTTGTAGTTGCTGGGCACCTTGCGAGCCTTGAAAGCGTAGTAGCAGCAGGCCAAAACCAAGAGGAGATTGAACAGGGTGGACACCAACGATCCGAAGCCAAACGCGCAGTAAGCCTCGATGTACCCGGTCGGAGGACTAAAATACAACTTGGCCGGTGCAGTTGGACTAATTAAGGTCCCGGCAGTGCAAATCACGACCTGGAAAAAAATCATTATTAAAACTCATCCGAACCAGGTTTAACAATGGGATGTCATTTTATATATAAAAACTGGCAAGTGGAGGGGTAAGGGTGGCTCTCTACCTCAATTTTACAACCAAGCCCACCAAATATCACTATCCCCACCTACGTTTCCTTTGCTTCTGCTGCTCAATGCCAGAACATTGACAATTGCATTTTTTTTATTTACCTCCAGTTGTTTCACGTGTCACCTTTCAGTTTGTACCTGAGAGAGTGATCGCTCTTGATTATCTTGATTGCTCACCTTACTGACTACATTCGTTTTAGTCATTACTTCTTTGTCTTATTCAAGCTCTAGTTTCCATCTTTGTTATCTTGTTTGTTTGATAGTCGGTCTTATATAAATACACTTCATCCCTCTTTTTCTTGCTGTAAATACATTCTTCTTTTGTTAACCCCCATTTACTGTCTTCTACTTAACTGTTTCCCCCCTTGCATAGTTTTTGTTTTTGCTTTTTATGCTTTCATAAGGTGTTGTGCTATGTAACTTCTATGATTTGCTTGATAATGTTGGCGACAACGTACGCTTAAATTTGTTCGAGATGAGTTTAACGGCATAAACATTCAAGAAGAAGGTTCTTTTTCAATTTTTTAAATGACTTCCAGGAGCCTCTGCAGACATTTCTACGATATACAGGACTTTATTTCTACACTCTTGAGACTTCACCATCTGTGGGTTCATAGAAACGTGGTTTAGAGAAACTACTCCTCCGTATGTTCACGTGATTACTTACAACTTGATCCATTCTTCCCGTTCTCAAAAAATCAGGGGAGGACAACACACCCATTACCCAGGTCTGGTCTACGAATATCATCATAAACAAACAAATATCGACAAACATACTTGGAGTGACCATTCTGCACCTCTCTTTTCTAGACTCAACACATTAACTCTAAATGACGTTAACAAGTTTCACATCAGCAGTTTCATGTATAAGTTCATTGACAAACTTCATCCTTCTAGGCTACCTTTTCATCATATCCCACTTTTCAGCAGTTCGCGATACTCATGGGCACAGCACTCGGTGTCTTCACAATCGTTACGTTCCTTTCACCCGCACAACATACACTTTTAGAACACTTAGATTTCAGGGGCCACGTTTGTAAAATGGTCTTGATAAGGCTTTTAAAACACAGTCGTCTTTGGGTCGATTCAAGGCCTCTTCTAAATTATTTTTGTTTTCCAAATTTTCCTTCTTTCCTAGTGCATTTCTGCCTTGTTTGTCACACTGTCGTGTTTTGGGGATTTGGTCCTTGCTTTGTGTAATTTTCATGTCGTCTTTCCGCATTATTCCTTCTTGTCCTTATTAATATAATTACCAAATTTATTATCGTTGTTTTATACATAAAAATGAACTATTTTCTGCCAAAGCAGCTGAGCTCCAAGAGTATGCTGACTGCAATGATATGAAAAGGTTCTACTGTAGTGTGAGGTCTTTCTGGGGCCCACGGCCAACAGCCCCGAACAACTGCTGGCTTCGGACAATGAAACATTGCTATGTGAGAAAAAATATCTTCTCCACAGATGGATGGAGCACATCAAGGCACTATTAAATGACGCGACACTTATTGACCCCAACATCATCGAGATGGTTGACCAATCTCCAACCCAAGACTGGATTTCCGAATGTCCAGATACTGATGAGATTGCCTAGGCTATCAACAGGACATGCAATTGGAAAGCTCCTGGTGCAGATGGCATTCCAGCTGAAGTCATCAAGAAGGGAGGCGATAGATGGATGTGCGGTATTTTACTCCTCTTTATACCAGGGACGGTGTCTGCACGTGTCCTGCTGAACAGGTTGACTAAATACGCTGAAAGTTTCTCCCTGAAGCTCATTGTGGATTCCGTGGAGGACGCTGGATAGTGGACATGATATTCTGCCTCAAGCAAATCCAGGAGAAATGTATTGAGCAGAATATGCCATTGTACATGATTTTGTCGATTTCACCAAAGCTTTCGACAATATGAGCAGAATAACGCTGTGGAAAGTTCTAAAGAGAGTGGGTTGCCCCGAAATCTGGATCAAGCTTATCTTGGCTCTCCATCCTGGCATGAAGGCATCTGTGCGTGGCAAAGGCGTGAATTTGGTGTCAACATTGGACTGAAGCAAGGGTGTGCTTTAGCTCCTGCATTATTCTCCATCTATTCAGCTGCGGTGCTTAAGCACGCATTCAGAGATTCAAATCACGGTGTATGGATCGAAAGCCGCCCAGGGGCCGACTTGTTCAATGTCAATCAGTTCAAATCCAAAACAAAAACAAAGCCGGTTCTTGTCCGGGAACTAATATTCGCCGATGACACAGCATTCATTGCTCACAGCTACCATGAAGCTCAAGAAATCATCAGCCTATTTGCACACTCTGCCACAGCATTTAGCCTCAGGATAAACATCAAAAAGACTGAGATGACGTATCAACCACCAACCGGTTTGTCCGAAGACTGCGATGATATACACATTGATTGTCTAAATACGGTTAAAGTGTCAAAATTTAAATATCTTGGTTCCACCGTCACACCAAACAACAGGTTAGATGTAAAGCTAGCCACACGGACGTCCAATGATGATATTATCGTTATTTTTCATTAATATTTATTTCCTTCATAACGTATTCCCCTTAAGTTAATTTATCGTTGTTTGTTTTTTCGTTTTTTGTTTTCTCTCTGTAAAGTTTGTTTTGTCCAGGGCTTTGCAATACAAGCCTCCCGGCTTGTAAAAAACCCATATTGGTTTCCACTTGTTTTTGTAACTCTATAATTATCTGTCGATTTATAATTTTTTTTCTGTTATTGTTTAATTTTCCTGATCTTCACCAGTATGAAAAAAGGTATATTGATTTGAAAAAAAATCAAGCTGCACTGTTACAAGTTGCAGTGAACCACTTTAGTTTTATTATATCAGTTGTTATACCGCCAATTTATTTTTACATTCTCACAAACGGAAGTTTTGGGCTCGATATTATGAACTTTATGTGACAGGGAAAACACGGATGGTTTGCCAACAACAAAATAATTCACTTATATCTATTGACATATAAATGAGGTCGCTCAGCAACTCACCTACAAAGGTTTTACAGCAAATTTGAGTTTAAATTTTAAAGTTGCAAAATAGAGGTTAACTGGATACTGGAATGTTCTAATTTTAATTTGAGGAACAAATATTTAAATTCTTAATGCTCGCTGTTTTGTTAACTTTTTCTTAATTTGCTTGGTGAGATTCTCGCCAAAGCTGGAAAGATATCGTTTTTTTTTGGAAAAGTCACACTCACCGTAAACAGGCACACAATAACCGCCATCATTAGCTGTGGTCGAGGACCGATGAAGCGAGGACGCTTGTTGGACTTCTTTCCGGTGTCGAAGATCCTGTAGATGCGGTTGACTTTCAGTAGTGTTGGTGCATAGATCAGAGTGAAGCACAAGGTGATGATAATCTCAGACACGCGGCATGAGGCGTCAGTCACCTGGGCGAGAAGTGGAAAGGGAGCAAGGAAAGCCAGCGTGAGTCCTAAGAGATTAATGCTGCTCAGTTCACGACTGGCGGCTTTGATCAGCACGTGTCCTCGGTAGTAGTAGATTCCGAACGCTGCCAGAAGGGACAGGACTAGTCCAAAGACTGACAGGATTATGATGACAATGACTGTGGGCTCGCTCCAGCTGGGCGGGGTCGGTATAACGGGTTGACAGACTTCGAATTTCTTGTCTGGCCATTCGTCTACGGGACATGGCCTGCACTTGTTGTCAATGACAATGGCTTCATCTGGACATCGTTGGCAACCAAAGCAGCATTTTTCCTCCAGAGGCACCTCTATAAAACCACTTTGACAGTCTTCCCGACAAAGTGAGACAGGTTTTCCTCGTGTCTCACTCCACCTCACAGCGCTCATATTCAGTTTAAGTGGATCTGCGGCGAAGGCGCTCCATAGCCCGACTTCAACAGCTCTAATGGCTCCGTCAACAAACTGAAAGTTTAGTATTTTGTAATTCCCGCCTGGATCGCCGTTGCTGTCAAAATTGTAGTTCCCAGCCAGCCCCTCGAATCTTACATTGAGTAGGTACTGCAGCAGATCTTGTCCGGTAAGAGTTTGAATTGAGTTACAGTTGGTACCATTGCTACAGCGATCGTGCAACATGTTATGGAGAGCATACGAGAAGGCGTAGACAGCATCGACCACGACATTGTCGTTTGTATCCACGTCGATTGGGCACTCGCTCAGGTCGGAGCAATTGTGTTCCGCCTTCCACTCACCTAACCATGGGGTGCTAGATTCTACAATCTGTATAAACCGGTCGTAATCGAATCCAGCAATGCGCATAAAACGTTGTTGGACAAAGAGGCTACCTTGTAAAAGGGAAACCTCAACACCGTGTCTTTTTAGTGAAGCTGGCAATGCCCAGGCGTCACTACCTACAAAGGTCAACTGAGACAGGAGTCCAACATCGGACATTGTTGTCAAGATTTCACTTGCTGTTTGATAATCCATAATCATAACAACGACCTTCGCTTTTGGGAAGCTCGACAACCTATCGACAGCGTCGACGAGCTCAGCGGTTTTTGGTTGGTAACGTATCGCAACGGAAAACGCCACGCATATGCCATACTTTTCGGCGAGGTCCAGCAAGCTTTGGGCTCCGTGAATTCCGTAGGTGTTCAGCTGAAAATACAGGCCAATGTATTTCCATTCGAACCGCAAAAGTATATCGGCGATGGCCGAGGCCTGGAGACTGTCCGGGGGAACAGTGCGAAGGAAATACGGAAACCTGCGCTTGTCGCTCAGCTCATTGCTCGTTGCGAACGGGGAGATAACGGGGATGCTGTACAAGCTAGCAGCTTGAGCTGTGGGAATGGTGGTTGCGCTCGTTTGCGTCCCTATGATGCACAGCAGACTGCCGTTGTCTGGTGGGCTGATCTTTGGGAACTGGACGTCCTCCTGGGGTCTCTCCGACGTGCTAGCCAGACTGAATGCGGTCCACAGCGACAGAGTCTCTGAGTAACAGTTGTCGCGAATGTCGTAGCCGATGGTGACATTTGGCAAGAGATCCTCCCGGTCGTTGATCTGCTCGATGGCAAACATCACAATGGCGCTCAATTCCATCCCCCAGCTGTACAGTCCTGCACTACACGGTGCTCCGGAGGACCAGCGGTGAATCGGAAAGCTAGCCCCAAGGATAACATCCCCTGGTCTGGTCACGCTGGCGTGCGCTGCGTTTGGGATGATGCCTGCAAACGCTAGCTTCGCAGCTGCCACAAGTAACATCAGCACCACATACAAAGCCATGCTCAATCTCGTAAATTTCTTCTCCGAAACCTGAAAAAGCTGCCCGTAAATACTGCCATCAAATCGATACGCCTGTATCTTATTTATTTGCAATCGTTCCTTTTGCTTCAGAAAATTGCATCTTGGTATACCGCGCGTTCCGACAGTCCCGACTGGTTTTATCAGATGAAACTACAAAGCGTCTTGCCGGCCTCACACAGTAACAGAAGATCGTGCGCAACTAAGAATGAGCAGGTCACATCTTCGTCAAAGTACCGTCTCATTCATTCTGATGTTATTCTTGTATGGAATAATCTGTTTAACTGTGATATTCGTATGAAGATTTCTGTGCACTGGGAAGACTAATCTCAAGTCTTTTTTACTTATGAATCGTGATGAAATATATTTAATGAATAATAATAATGAATGATAATCTCAACCACAGTCACAGTGAATGGAACACGTGTGGGATGCATTTAATACCAAATTGCATGTCAGTTAATTTAATTAGTGTTTAATTTTCAATTTTTGATTTCAGTTTTTAATTAATTTTTGCCGTGGTGCTTTTTGTAAAAGCCACTTCACATTCTATATTACTGTCTCAGACGAATACCAATTCGACAAAAATGCTGTTAAGTCACGCCCGTGTGTCCAATTACGATGGCGTCCGTGCGTGACCACGGCAACGAAAGAAATTGACTGGTCTTGCTCGCTATAGTTAAAAGGTTTACCATGATAGAACTCCGACTCTCACACTGATAGTTTCTGTCCTTGGGTGGAAAGGATGTCTGCTGATTTCTTTCTTCCTTGTGAGGAGGAACTGAGCAAGAAAGTGGAGTACGGTAAAGTTTGAATGTCACGATTTTTAAAACTTTTCTTGAGACAAAAGCAAAAATCTGGGAAAGTTGTGGGGAAAGACCCATAAGCAAATGGGCCTGGCCAATTCGTGCGGAAGCCCACACAATAATCTGACTTTATCACTAATAAACCCCATAGCAGTGAAAGCGACGCACTGCAGGCTGAAAAGGAGGTGGTTAGTATTTCATATTTGAAAATCCCACACTCGTGAAGTCCGCTGAGCGAACGCCTCTGGTTCCCTGATGATCATCTAATACTCATCTCTGCCTTAATGGTTTGCAGGAAGGCATATTGGGTATTACGCTCGAAACTAAATTTTGCCCAGCAACTTCGAGAAAAGAAAAAAATTAATGCTCATATTGGCATGCATTTTATAGACAAGTCAAATTATAAACTGAAATTAGCGCCTACATGACACACTTTTCGTAACAAGTAGCTTAAGGATAGAAAAAGGCGTACAATGTATGAAGGAGAAAGGTCGTTGTGTTACTTAGCAACAGCAACCCGTATACCACCGAACGCATGTACAATTCATTCATTTTATTAATTCATATTTGGTTTACAGAGATAATATTTGCAATGATCGCCAGACATTACATAAATATAAACATTAAAAAAAATAGATAGATGTAGATAAAATTTGAGTAATTAGAGTGGAAATAAAATGAGAGGAACAAGAACATCTGAACAACTAAAAACCACAACTACTGAGAATTAATTAATTAATCTGATCATAGAGGGGAAAGGAGATTGTTTATATCTTTGAGTATTGATTCTGGGCATGGTAAGGTGGTTGGAGTTCCCGAGATTTAGTTTGGTGAAAGAGAGTCTTGGGCTGGGAAACCTCTTGTATTTTTCGGTGGTGAGCAAGTTTTTGGCAAATTGAGTGGTGACGTCAACACGTCTGTCTGAAAGCGATTGGATGTTCAAGAAATTGAGAGCATTGTTATATATCAAGATATTTGGGTAAAGGATTATGCAAAGTGCACAGTTATGAATTCTTTCGATAGTATGATCTCGACTTAAAGTTTGCTAAGAATGTAAAGTCTACGTGAGTCATTTGTAATGAGTTACTGAACCTGCTGGTCCCACTTAAGGTCACTTTGGATGGTCACTCCTAGAAGTTTAATGGAAGAAATGACCTCAAGTTGGACGTCATTAAATTGGAGATGCAGGGGAGGAGGTGGGTTGCAAAGGAATGAGATCTGCATAGCTTTGCATTTAGTCAATATTATTGCCATAGTGACGATTTCTATATATTGCCCGCTGGTATGGGTGTGTGCGCGAACAAAATGACCAGTCCAGACAATGTAGAAACTTGATTATTCCGGGGCAGGGCTGGCTATGGAAGGCTCTACAAGCATTATTTGTTCAACATCTTAGGAAGACTTGTTCTGTGATTTATATTTTCAAAATTACCACACACGGACAGACACTTCTCATGCAGATAAGTTTTCCACCATTAAGCGCGAAAATCACCAAAACCCGAAGAGTCAATGCATCTTTTTGTGTGTGTTTTAAGTGTGATAACCTTCGTCATCCAAATCAGGAATGGAAATCTAATTTTACGAGCAGAGAACTGGCTGTATTGAAGGATTCAGTGGTATTACATTGCTGTAATGGATATTACGCAAAATATCGAAAGTAGGCAGCAATGCGATGCTCAAAATACAATGCTTTTCAGCGTCTTCGTGAATCTTGATGCCGCGTTTTAATTCACTAAGCCTCACTTATAGGCCTTGGTTAACATTATTTCCTCGATCACTAACATTGAGCAACAAAAGGAACTTGCCTCACGGCTCTCGCTCACGGATTTGTTGGGCATTTGGATGATTAGATCCAGCATGTTTTATTGGGTAGTACATGTATTGCTGTGGATAAATTCAACCAAGAACATACCAGATGGAGAATCTGCATGCCAAGACATACTTCAAGACACCCACGGCTGCAAATATTCTATATAAAGCTTATCTGAATATAAATATTCCTCTGGGGTTTCTTCCCACCTTTATGACTGTAACTGCTTCTCATTGTATTCCCTTTTCAGTTTTCTTCAGGCTTACGAGCTACAGTGCCTAGGGCGCTTTTGAGGAATCCTTGGTGTCATTACCAGAAGTGATTGATAATAATTTCCAGTATTTCGACTGTTGCCTCTATTTCTGTGCGAAGTACTGGCATGCATTCGCTTACTTCCCCTCACAGCAACACTTACATTAACCAAATAGGTGTCAAACAGCACTAGCACAGTGCCAGTGCCTTATATTGAGTTCAATCTTTGGCCATGCAGCACTGCAGTAATTCGACAGCGGCGTGATACACGGAGACTTAAACGTTGTTTATTTGGTGCGAGGCAAACCGACGTAGAAACGGACCTGTCTTTAATTTATGTGAAAGCACGAAACAGATTAATGGAATACAACGCGCCCACTTTAATAGAACCGATTAGTTACTGAATTTGCAATACTGGCCCCGGACGGTGCAGATTCTGTGCCTTCGTCCCGCTTTGTGTAATGTTATTCAATAAACGTTAAATCTTCTAATTCTATTTCCTCTGTGACTAATTTATGAAATATATTTCTTGAAAGGAAACATTTGGTTCACGGTTAGAGATCTCTATAAAAACAATTAACGATTGATTAGTGTATCGTATTTTGTTTCTGTTTGAGTCATTATGAAAGAAAGAATAACAGCGAAGTATTTAAAATTGTTTATACCTCACAAGTGGACAAAGAGGGGAAATGTTTAAAAAGGATGAGAAAAATAGAATGAAACATGGAAACAAAACAGTACTTTAAAAATGTGACCAAAAGAAAATAAGCCATTGTTTGTTTAAGAGAATCCGAAAAATTGTAGTTTACATGTACAGAACGGAGAGAGGGTGTTTCTCGTGTATAAAATAAAGAAATTACAAATCAGTAAACATGCATCTAAAGGATAGTTTCAGCATCTATGATGAAGGTTCAGGGAGAGTTTCATTTGTACATTTTGATTAAACGGGCAATCCGTGTTAGAACAAAAAGTACTGTATTGATGCGTAATTATTTGATTGAGATAATAAAAATATACGTTCAAGTCAATACGTGGGACACACTTCCAGCGTATTTTTTATTGTAATCTCCCTTTCTGTTCTATACGCATCTTAATTTGCCGTATACCTTGAAGTTTTCCAATTTGAATGCTCAAAATGCTAACATGGTCGCCCATAGACGAAAACGAGAGTAAAATTCGGGATGAATGAGTCATTCCAGTCGCCCAGCGGGAAATCGAATGACGGTTATGCACTATGCAGTTTACGGAATTAGTAGGCCTACACGCAGCGTATCAGTATCGCTGCATACGATATTCACACAAGCTTAGGAAAAATCTTCTTCTGACCATTGATAACAGTCAATCTCAAGCTGTCTGCTCTGCCTAGGGCGCAGCACAGGAGCGGTATCATATTTCGCCTGTCAGCACTCTAATAGATCGTATACATGTGTCTGCCATTTTGAATTTAACGTGAAGTACAAACATCTCATCTTTGTAACATAAGTTAAGATAACAGTGAAAAAAGTTAAATACAAATTCGTGCCATATTTTGTGTAAAATCTAGAAGTAACAAACCTAAATGTTGTAAGCAATATTAAAACAAATGAAAGTGAAATTTAGAACCCAAAATAGTCTGGCACCACCCAAAGATCAGATCGCATTGCATATGACAGAGTCAGGGATCAAGATATAAAAATGACTTTTCCTGTGAATACGATACATTTCATTTGTCAATCGCCATCAGTACGGTGGCATTTTTTTACACTTCTGCTCAAGTAGACACTGCAACGATTCTTTAATTCGACTGAAATCAGGCATAAGTCTTAACTTGCACACCTCAAGAATATATCTGTTATAGTTAAAGCCAGTGTCTTACTCCACATCAGTGGAGAACACGGTATATCCACGTCAACGCGGGACATGAAAATTTCCAAATACATGAAACTCAGGAAACCTACGCCTAAGATAGTCAGCGCCCTTAATCAGAGTTCACCCCAGGGCCTTGTAAATGTCTTGTACAATTTACCCATAAACCTATACAAGTGATTTGTGTACGTGCATCATCCGTGTGAATACTCGCTATTATGCGCCCTTAGCATACTTCCTTGTTAAGACCCTCTTGTCTTTACGGACTTGAAGCTAAATGGTCGCCATAAACTTCATTGCTGCCACCACTCTACTTTAAGCCCTACTTGTACCGCTGTGAAGATATACAGTATACATGCATACTGCTTCTTTTGGCATCGTATTTTTCATTTCGTTTTGGCCTTGGAGAGACGAAAGCGCTGAAAAGAAAAGGGTTCTACTCGTGGGAATATCACTGCATTGAAAGACACGAGCATGTATGCGTTTACATGTTTTGAAATACATTTACACCGAACAGGAAGAGTAAGGCTCGTGCCTTTGATACTATTAATCCAATAAATGTGTTCGTACGACTGGCTGTGCTCGCATGTCACGCGTGTAAGTCTTGCAGGGTAAGATATAAAAACGCAAAGGCTGGTAAATTTCCAATGATGGTTACTTTCAGCATAAATAAATCAGTTCCCCAAGTCTCGCTGATAATAATATACCGGTACCAAATCGCTTGGGTAGGGTCCGGCTAAAGGTGATAAGAGCGGATGTTTGGGCCAATAGGGGCCACCCTTCCCCAAACGAGCAATTATTAACATAACGAGAGAGGTGACAATTTTGGTTTGTTTCATTTCCCTCCCTTCAGAAACGTCGTGTAAAGAGCCCCAAATGTAGCCTTTAATCCTTAATTATGAAAAACCATGAAAGGTTACAAGAAAAACAATTCCACTTTTTTGCCCCCCCCCCGAAATGTGAATCTACCATCCCCCGAGAATTAAGTTCAGGATCTGTTCTTGCAGAGCTACCGCAGATTGAGACAAGTTGTGACCATGTTTCCGCCTAAAATAAAATTGGGGACCTATCCCAGCAACAAATCATAAAGACAAATCTAGTTGGTGAAAACAGACAATCAAGAACATTTAACAGCAATGTGTTTCATAATCCAAATCAGTTATTTCATATGCTTTTCATTGTCTTCATGGGTTCATCGTGTAGTGAACTTGTAATGAGGTCTTCAGAATATTCGTCGAGATCACAAACACAACAGAAGATAAATGCCACGTCAAAGTCGTGTAAAGCGCATTACTTACAAGCTCACTTGATCTCGGGTATATCGCCGGCTTTCGCCAACTCTAGTATTCAGGGCAAAGGTCAGACACATTTGAAGTAAAGCTGAAAGAATTTTGGAGGCAAATCCCTTTTGCTGTGAGATAGTTTAACTTGAAGGTAGGCCCATTTCGCTCTTCTGTAAAGAGCTTCTGCATTTTAATGTGACGCATAGGCCATTTATCTTGTTTATGCGGTTCTGTGAGGAGTCGGTGTCAGTAACTATCATAACGATGGCGGCAACTCTGCTTCGACCGTAATTCTCTATTATAATTTGTAGTTTGTTAGAACAATAACATTACCTTGCTCACTCCCCCGGTGAAATTAAGACTGATGAAATTCCACGTGGTGCACGCTGTTTCCTGTTATGTTATTGTTGAAACCAAAGGCTTGCGTCATAATTAAGGCATCGTAATGTTGTGTTCTGAAAGCGTTCGCTATTTGTTTTCTGTCCTGGGTATGACGTTTGTCCTGGGTTTGACGTTAAAAGGCAACCGGTAGTGAGGCCTCTATTTGGGAAGGAGATGTTTTGGGGAAAGTGGAGTTACCCCTTAATTACCACTGCTCCCAGTTCCCCTTTGACCCAGAGGGGTAATATTTGTCTAGGGTGTCAGCTATGGCTCAATAGTGAAGTCAGTAACCGGCGAACTGAGCAGAGGAAACTGTGGGGCAGTTCAACGGTCAGGAAGGCGGTTTCTGTAAGCGTTGTGGAACTCCGAGAGCACGGCACCTGCCCCAAGGTGTCCTGGTCATCCACTGCGCCTTGTCACACCCCAGCTGTCGGAGCTCCTGCACTGCCGTTGGATCCTGGTGTGACACTGGACGAGACAGTGAGGTCGACGCTGCGCAACTCTTCCTCAATATCTGGTTCGTAAGTGACTTCTCACAAAGGCGGACGCGCCACGATTTGCAGGCTCTCATAGGACAATCGCTGAAGTTGCGCGTTAAGTTCCGGTTCTATGGTTCCATGTAAACGGCGATCAATGCATGTAACCCTATGTGCAGTGCACGTGTGCAGGGGGCGTGGTTTAAACAGAAGTGACCTCACATTTATGAACCGGATAATCCAAGTCACGCGCAAGTCACCTTCATCACGTTATTCTTCACCTTAAATCCTCTTGCGATGGGCGAGTAGCGAAGCAGCAGGTGTGGTTCCCTGGAGGCTGTAGCTGCGGACCTGCACACAGGCGGCTCAAGCCTAACGATTTTCTCCTCGTTGTACTGAGGCAGCAACAGGACCTGGTGTCAGCTTGAGAGTCCAAGCAGCCCTCTTTAGGACAGCACTGCTTGCCCCTGCAGCATGGGGAGGGGCTAGAAAAGTTGCCCTAAACATTGCCTGCCTCCCCCTTTCCTGGCCAGCATACAGCGACTGGCGGGAATCCCACCCAAGGGGTCGCCACAAACGAAAGAAATTCAAAATGGCCCTCTTGACTGTTAGCGCGTGGAATGTGTGCACACTCCTTGACACTGCCAAAACGGACAGACCTCATAGGGGAATTGCGCTTGTCTGTCGTGAACTTGCCAGGTACGGCATTGATATTGCAGCGAAACCAGGATTTGCAGTGAAGGACAAAAGTGGCGCTGGTAACACCATCTTCTGGTGCGGACGTCCTGTAGGAGAGAGCAGAGAAGCAGGCGTCGGTTTTGCTGTGAAGAATGACCTGGTCATGAAGCTCACGTCTCTACCTCAGGGAGTCAACGACCGAATTATGACACTGAAACTGTCGATTGCTGGAGGCACATCAGCTACCTTCACCAGCGCTTATGCACCAACTTTGATCAATGCAGATGATACCAAAGCTAAATTCTATAAAGATCTCCGTGCCACCGTTAGTGCCACGCCAAAGAACGAGAAGCTCCTCTTCCTAGGAGACTTTAATGCGCGTGTGGGCACTGGCCATGAGACTTGGGCTCCTGTTTTAGGGAAGCATGGCATTGGCAAGTGCAACAGCAATGTTGTACTTTTGCTGCAGTTTTGTTTTGAACATCAGCTGCTTATCACGAACACAGTATATGGACTACCTACTAGAGGCAAGACATCTCGGATGCATTTCCGCTCACGCCAATGGCATCTTATTGATTACGTCAACACCACACTTCAATCCACACAGGACGTAAAGGTGACCAAAGCTTAAGATGTGTGTCAAAGTAAAGGCCCCAAGGCAAGAAGACCCTGAAGCGCCCCAACACATACAAGCTGAAGAGTGGTGACACAGGTCATTTCCTGGCAAGAGAAGTGGAGGTGCACACCAAGGAAATCCACATCTCTGATGACGTTGAGGAAAGCTGGTCATCCTTTCGTCGAATCGTCTGTACCACTTCTTTGGAGACCATCGGCTGTCGACAGAAGAGGCATCAAGATTGGTTGGACGAAAATGACGCACAGATTTCGCACAGAAAAGCACCGTTTGCACAAGTTACACCTCAGCTTCAACACATGCTCCTATAAAGAAGCCCTCGCTTGCATCAGACACACTATTCAAAGGAAGCTCCGTGAGATGCAGAACAAGTGGCTGCAAGAGAAAGCAAAGGAGATCCAGCTGTATGCAGACACTCACAGGATGAAAGAGTTCTACAGTGCTGTGAAAGAGGTCTACGGTCCTAAATCATGTGGCTCATCTCCTGTCATCAACCGTCCTCACAAACAAGAGGAGTATTCTTAACAGATGGGCGAAGCACTTGGAGGCAGTCCTCAACCGACCATCTAAGGTCAACCAGGAGGCAATCGGTTGGCAACATCAGGTGCCAACCAATCAAGCGCTGGACGCACAACTCTCAATGCATGAGATGGAGAAGGTCATTGGTCAGCTCTCTAGTGGCAAGGCTCCTTTTGCAGATGGAATACCGCCCGAAATTCTCAAGTGCATAGGTCTACTGGCAAAGCAGAAACTGTTGCAGCTTTTTCAGACCACGTAGCTGCAAGTTCCCTACCCCAAGACTTCAAGGATGCGTCTGTTATCCATCTGTACAAGAAGAAAGGCAACCGCCACATTTTCGACAACCACCGTGGCATTTCTCTGCTCTGCATTGCTCGTCAGGTTTTTGCCAACCGCCCCATTTGCTATCTTGAAGAAGACCTCCTTTTAGTATCACAGTGTGGCTTCCGTAAAGACAGAGGAACAGTCGACATGATATTCGTCGCAAGCCAACTCCAAGAAAGTGCCAGAAACATAATATTAAGCTCTACTACACTTTTGTTGACTTGACTAAGGCCTTTCACGCGGCGAGCAGAGAAGGCCTGTGGAGAATAATGCAGAAGTCCGGTTGCCCAGACAACTTCACTCACAAGATTAGACAGTTCCATGATGGACTGCAAGCTCAGGTTTGCGACGGCAATGAGACATCTGCCCCTTTCTCTGTAGGCAACAGAGTCAAACAAGGCTGTGTGCTTGCACCCACCTTATTTAGCCTGATGCCAAAAAAAAAAAAATACATCTTGAAGGCGGGGATGGAGTTAGCTGCCTCGGCCGACCGTGACCTGGACAAGGAGGAGACAGTGATAAATGACAGCGATGGTCTGGTGGTCTGAGTGGACTGAAAGAAAAAAAAACATCCTGAAGACGGGGATGGAGTTAGCTGCCTCGGCCGACCGTGACCTGGACAAGGAGGAGACAGTGATAAATGACAGCGATGGTCTGGTGGTCTGAGTGGACTGAAAACCATCATTGGTGTGATAATCGTATGCTGTACTACAGCTGCCTTTTTAAAAATTAACTCCCCTTAAGCCACTTCTTCAAGTCAGAGTTTGCGGCAAATGACAATTTAGTTCAACTAGTAAGCAGGACTAGCAAGGTAGGACTGTTATCCTGGACTCTTTCAAACTCATACATTCATAATAAGTTACAGGACAGGATTCCGTCGTTTGATTGCAGTTTTATTCAGTCTCAATACAAGCACAGGGTTTGACATTGAAGTGGGTTTTGATAGTGCGTCGATAGATCGGTCTCTCCCTCTCAAGCAGCCTTCCCTTTAGAGTTGGACTGGTAGCTGCATTGACAAGGGAATGTGAACACGAAAATGGTGAATTACAGGAATTTAGTACCTTGCAATAATGTATTATATGAACTTTAACCTTCATTGATACAGGTACATAAACCTGAGACAAGCCAAGCATTAAATTAATTTCGGGTCGAAGAGATCAGTCTGGTTTGAAGCTCTTTAACTGAAAAAATAACTCCCAAACTAATTCATTTTAAGCCCTATATAAACCACTTTATATGCCCCATGATAATAGGAGTGTTTTTGCTTTACTCACCCCAGATTATGTTTTTGAACCCTGAAAAACCTGTTATTTTCTGCAGTTCGCTGGCATATGTGATTGCGAGCGATACGATGGGCTTGCTGAAGCGCCGCGTAGGGCTGCATGGCGCACACAAACCATGCCCTCAGCCGTACATGAAGTGCATTCCTACCACATGAAAATGTGCGGTCGCAACACAACATTTGTCGAAAAATTTGTAACACCTGTACGCTTTTTTGTTTTATTGAAGTTTTGATTTGATTTTGTTCCAGTATAAAATCTTTAATCTGCCCTTGTGGTTATTCCGCAAGTCATGGACAACAATCCCACCGTCATTAAGACAAAGTCCAAAATTGATTTGACGATACGCGACGTTAGATGAACTTTATTGACACCTGTGCCAATGGGGCTGCTGCTGTGAGACTGCGTCGATAAACGATTTTATTTTCTTCAGTCCATAGCCATTTGTGACCAGTCGGGTTTCCTTTATACCACCTCACCCGACAAGTACGGTCCTGGCAAATAACGTCCTTTCCCCCAACTATCCAACGTTTCGTAACGCCTCACTTGCTTGATTTCCCAGTGCCATATCTTCCTTTCTAGCGCCCTCTTGTGGCCAATGTGACTTTTGTTAATTTTTTTTTTGTAGCTTGTAGCGACCCCTCTACAATGACAGGTGCATGAAATATGCATATAAATGAACTGGTTCGCGCCCGCCTGCTGCACATTGTTATAGATAACAGAGGCCGCATTCTCACATTGCGCAATGGGAAGTTCTCTGAGAGGCAGGTCGTTACTGTCGGTTGATTTTCAAATCCTCTTTGCTTGCAGCAACACGCATATTTGGAGTATCTGCCGATTCTAACTCCTAATAATGATTTGCATTTTCTTTCGGCAACTTGTACCTTGAATTGAACCCACTGTTGCCGGGAGGCCTTCGAGCCAATATATTGCTGGGCAGGAACGCAGACGATCCTTGGGTAGCAGATATATTTTGATTTAATTCCTCTTTAGTTTAATGAGTACTTTTATGCCATTAGAGTGAACATTTGAGTATGAGGTAAATCTTTACTTCGCCACCATTTATTTTGAACATATTTGTAAGCCCCAGTAGGATTTTATGTCATTTCAGATCTGGCGTGGTGATGGAGTTCAGTTCATTCCTTTTGAGAATCGGTCATTTATAGATTATTTTACCCCTTTAATTACAAGTGCATTTACTTGTCACTTTTATAGCTTCATTCACTCGTTCATTACAAATTCATTTATAGATTTGGTTATTTGTTAATTGATTTGATCATTTATCAGTAAACAACTTAATGTCTTAACCATTTTGTTACTTTAATTTGTTCCTCTTTCAAACCATATTTGGAACTGTACGTTTAGAACTTTTCTCTTGTGTATAGTTCAGACAGTTATGAATCAGATGTATTTCATTTTGAACATCCACTTATATAGAACTTTATAACTTTAATTTAACAAACACTTACGAACATAACTCAGTTTCCTCACCCGACTCCTAGTTAAAGTGGTAACCGTTCGGTTGTGCGGCGAGTGGCTTTGGTTAGTTAAAATTTGGCCTGTGCCCTTTCCCCCTCGCCCGGTTACACATTTACTTCATCACAAATTTTGAATCCTATCCCGTAGCGCATTCTGACCTGTATCCACCGCCGCTTGTCCTTCTCGCCCCTGGCGTGGACTCTGAAATGGATAAATCGGTGGCAAAATCTGTGCCAGACGCTGGGGGGGGGACATGGATGGCTTTATGTAAAAATCTTTCCTGGCCCTGAAAATCCCAAAACGGATGGGG
>NW_019091452.1:0-48407 GCF_001949145.1 Acanthaster planci
CTTGCAGGCGTGTGTGTGATTGAAACTGGTCAAGGTTTCCGAACTCGCCGAGTAAAATGCTTTGAACACGATGTTCACTGCGGGTGTGGATGTCAGCAGCTAAGTTAACCGACTGATTTGTGGTGCAAAGGCTCGTAGATTACAATTTGTAGATTATTAATATTGGTCCTAGACTGAAAGCATGTTTATAACACTTGTGACAGGCAAGACGAAAACCAGATTATTACCCTATGCACTGCTCCGAGGCTATCTTTTTCTGTCTTCTAGCTACATTATAAAGCGCCCTCTTTTGTTTTCTTTTTGTTAAAGGTGACTAATGATACAAGGGTTGAATAAACCAGTCCTCATACTCTGCCCAATCTAAGTACTCAAAGGCTGATTACTTGGGGCCAGTGTCCTGATCACGTCATTATACAAATTGGGTAAAAAAAGATGTCGTTGCCCAGTACAATAGTCAACTAACTTCCCAAGCTACGAAATCATACCCCCATTCAACGGACTCGGTCTTAACCGCTCAGGGATCATTCGTGCAAGGTCCAGACGAGAAGTGCAGCCTCGTTCAAAACGCAATCACCGGGAAGCCGTAACGTCTTAATACGAATTACAAAACATTCTAGGCCTACGAGAGGAATTGAATGAAACTGTATTGAAATTATTTCCTGGCATGTCGAAGTTAATTGTGATCTTCTCTGCATGTCGCATGTCGCTTCTAAGCAATTAAAATCCAACACATCGTTCATTTTCACCTTACCAAACCAAGTGACCAATCGAAACAGAGAGCTCACAGTCTTTAATAAAATAATCGAAAACACGACTTGAGACTCATTTTTGCGGAGTGGAGGTCACAGATACTGATCGAATTCTGCCCGAGTGGCCAGCGAATTCGAATTAGCCCAAAAAATATCATGCAGGAATAATAATATTTGAATTAACAGTAAATTTCAATTTAGACGACTGTTTTGTTGTACAGTAAAACAGAAGTGCCTTTGGCTCATCAAAACATTCTTTGTCGAATAGGAGGAAATACGAAAATCTCAAAGAAACTCACCTTGATGTCTCCGTTCATCTACTGAAGTCAACAATGAAGGGGAAGACGGTATAAACTGCAAATTGATACAAAAATCATATTGTTGCAGTCAGAAACAAGAAGAGTATTTTTAACATTACGTATAAAATAAATAGTTTGAGATAATACGGATTACTGAGCAGATGTGAAAGAATAGCTACAAACCCTTGAAATGACACGTAATGCATGGAGACTATAAAGATGCAGAACTACCAGCATTTGTCCATGTACATGTAATATGCACTCTTTAAAATGTATTACCAAAAAATTGATTAGGAAACTTGAAGTCTGAAACTGATTTATAGTAAAGTGACGTCTACAGGTCTTTGTTACATTTCAACATATTTTTATTAATCATAAAGAAAAGGAAACTTGCTCCAGTACCCATCAAATGTCACGGTGTGAGCTCAATATTCAAATTATTCTTTCAATATCTATATTAGCTATAAGAAATTAAACTAAAATTTCAAAAAGGTCAGGCATGGTTTCGGTTTTGAAATAATTACACTTCTTCATGCCAGTCTGACACGAAACATTTTCAAATTCAGATTTCGATCTATTTTCAGTACGACCTATTTCTGACAAAGGTTAAGCTACGCGATAAGGAAAATGTTTACTGAAATAAATTAAAATACTTAGATGAAAAGTTTGCGCTTCACGCATTTCTGAAAGCATGCAACTGACTGGAAGTACTTGGATTGTTCAACGGCTCCAGATTTGTATTACCTCCCTCGGAAAATGACTCGCCAGGAAATTTGACGTCACGGAGCTCTTGCAGTCAAACATGCAGCACAAACATTTCACCTACAGGGACAATTTCGCTTAAATATGCGTTTGACTGTTCATGAGCAAAATTATTCGAATGCACGAGCATGAAAAACAATTTGAGAATTTTATCTCATGAATTTGAGCGAGAAAGTACAATAACAAGACCAATCTCTTTGTTTTCAAATGCGCGATTTCAGCCCGACTGTTGTTGATACGATTCAAATTAACATACGAAAGTGCTAACGACACCACAAAGCCTATGAATAAAGACTTGGTACAGAAAAACTCAAGTTTGGGATAGGAATTTGGCCCATTGAGGTTCATGGGACTTTTTCCAATTATAGATTACGATTGCAAACGTTTAATTTCATAATATTTTCAATTCAAATTCAACAGGAAAAAAAACCTGACCGTTTTTTTTTGTGGCCAGGAACATACAATAAGTTGGAACAACTTCTGCTCCAACATTTTTGTTAGTATTAAGCTGAAAACAATCACAATGTGATTCTAACTCTGACAAATATCATCCGGAGGACTAGCTTTAAAATTGTGCAAGGGGAACAAACGGAATCGAATAATATGAACCAATAATTCCCACAATATATAATTCATGGACCTCGTCCATGCACGCTCCTAGCTCGAATATATTATTAAACACACACCTTGCAATGTAAAGTAACAGTCTGCTCTCTCTGCCAATCAGGTCTGCTCTTTCAGATCCGTCATCTAAATCTGAAGCTGAGGATGGTCGTTCTGAGGAGTGACGCGGCCGCCCGTGCCTTTATACTGGCCAGCCATTTCCTGAGCAATGACTGGTGAGCTAGGCCTGGTTTGTGATTGGCCCGTGCGCGCTGTCACTCACACACATCACTGACTTACCTCATACTGATGAGTTATGTTCATTCAATGTTGTTACACACTTTGCAGGTACTGATCTAATTGAAACTTGGATCAACGACACTTTGAAATGACCAGGTCTTATTGGTAGATATGAAATAGATGTCTCTGATGCATTTTCTTTTGGGATGGGCCAAGGGAGACGTATCAGTCACGGACCACTCTATCGGATCACCGACTTGTTCGGAGATGACGTCTGACTGGTGAATAAAACATGACCCAAACCACCGTGCATGATTCATTGAGTGCTGTACAAAGTGGAACAAAGTGGTTCCCGTTTGTAAATTTCAATAATAAAAGCTTCGAATTTTAGTGGGAAGTGGAACAAAGTGGTTCCCATTTGTAAATGTCAATAATAAAATCTTTGAATTTTAGATTTTTAACGTTTCCTTTGACAATGAGGGTTTGTTTTCTTAAACGATTGTACATAATGCATGCAGCAATGGAAAGTGCACAAAGCCAGTTACTAAGCCAAATTCTTAACAGGCTTGTGTTTTATTTTAATTCTGCCACGGCTATAATGTGTAGACAATGACTTACCAGATTGATGTGACGCCTTGAGTAACAAACGTGATGAACTATATTTAACGGCTTAAACTGCGCACACGCACTCACTGCGCGTATCAAGTAAACGACTTAATCATATTGTGTTGATTTGGTTTCTAAAATTACTGAAACATCGATGTTCATTTGGAACTAAATTGTGACACTAACCCGAACTCCACGACTCTTAACATTGCACTCGGCACTGCAATGAACTGACCTGTTGAACTCTCCCGGAAGTGATAGAGGAAGTTAATGCACGCTTCCTATGGCTGGTATTTCCTTCTCCATGGTAACTAAACAGTTGGTATTGGTTGTTCATACATAACGTATTCACTTATCGTAATCAATTAGAACAATATAGGCTCGGAAAAGCGCACAAGTTACGCATAGCATTGTGGAGACATTAGGCCCTAACCAGTTGCTGGCATTTCTCTTTGCGTTGTTGTTACTCGTTCTTTTCACAGGTAGGGACCACAAGATTTTTCTTCTGGAGGGGGAGGAAAGCATTCGTGACGCCTACGCCTGGCGAGGCCAGCAAACTACTTCTCACCCTTCACTTGTCGTTTCAACACTGAGCAGTTTTTCAGGCAGGAACCATGTGGTCGAGCAAGCCTCCTGTTGTTCACTCATCCGTGTTTGTGCTATGTAGGGAAAGGTGCTCAACAAGCCAATGTGGCAAATCGAAGTGGGTATCGGTCGATTTGTACAGTGGTAGGTTGATATTGGTAACTACAAACTACAGGTAGAGTATTGGAAGAACTCATCTACTGCTTTTGTTATTCATCTCCCATCCATCTTAGTTTACAATCGGTGGTACCTACATGCTACATGCAAGAATGACGTTTATTTGTTCCCCGTTTAGTGCAAAAATGCGCAAAATGAAAGTAACTGAAAGGACCGGGCGGAAAGCTTCATTTCAGCAGCTTTTAAAGGTTTTTATTTTGTAATGGTTATCACAAATAACATCTGTGGATGCTCTGACAAGGAGACATGGAATAAAACTGCATAAACACATTCAGACATTTGGGGAACTGTCCTCGTTACTCAGAGTTTACTTAACAGTAATAGTGTAACAGCGATGACATGTTTTTAACAATAGGATACCTCTTAATATAACATCCTTTGTGAGTTAAAGTTTCAAAGAAGCCTAATAAGGAGTGTAAGTCATTGATTGGTATCAAGTATGTGAATAAGGTTGCATAAAACAATTACAAATTCAAACTATCGTGTTGTCATCAGCATGAAAAAAAAATCGTACACACTTCTAGCACAATTTATTTTAACTGATCTCCCGTGGAGAAAAGGGAGCAAGTTCCAGCTAAGATGTTTTTAATTGAATAGTTCAAATGAGATAATTAGAACTTTAGGAAAATTATTACCACCTTATCTCCGTGGGAATAATGATTTCTTTACAGTTGGCTTCACAGCTAAACCTGGACACCGTGACAGCTATAGGGAATCAAGGGCAGTGGTGTCACGTCCAGAGATCAATGTTATAAGAGTCTTCCGAGTGTGGGGTGGAATGTAGGCAAGGTAAGTAGATAATTTAGTACTACGTGTATTTGTCACCCAAGAATAATGGAACTAATGAATGGAGGATAAAGCCCCTGAACAAAACAAAGGATAAACAAACAAACAAATTATGAACCCCAACAGTCTTCAAAACGAGATTTAACACAGCCATTAACGGCTGTGACATCCACCTAGCATTAAATAGACACTGGCACTTAATCCAAGACAATACGGGAGCTGTTCCATACCCCCCAATTGTTACCTTCAGAAGAGCACACAACCTATTTGAGATGTTAATTAGACCGAAACTGCCACAGCAACACGAGCTCAAATTACTCCACACAAGCTCTGATCTTTTCAAAGGACTAAACAAACCCGATGAAACTCTGAACATATTGCTATCACTACTACAAGAACAAAATAAAAATAACCCAAACCAATAAAATGGCTTCCCACACCACTGGTCGGACCATAACAGTAAAAATGTCTACCCCACATAATGCTCTCAGCGAGTTAGCAAGGGTTCACTTCCTGCCAACATAGGCGCAACTCACGAGTACAACCACTGCAGGGCACGAAAGCATGCTCTTGCTAACAAACAGGAATTACAGTTAATCCTCTGCTTGCAATGGTGCCATTCCTTATTCTAAACATCCTACGTTTAGAACCCTACGTTTTCACGTCAGACTACACAGACTGCTCCACGCTTAAAACCTTTCCCGATATTTCGACAGCATTGTAATTACACATTATAATAACCCATAATGCGTTCAACTGTTGAGCCAAAACTAAACAACGATGTATCGATCTACTAAAATCAGACTAACCTCATAAAATGACTTGGGTACTCTATCAGTACTTTTTATGCGTATGAATTTTGGTCCTAAATGTTAATGTCGGTTTGTAAGATATTGATATTGAATGCCAATTTATTATTTTGATAATATCCATAATGGGTTCAGCTTAAATTGGATGCGGGCTGATTGCATTTTTTTAATAAATGTCTTAATTTTGAAAGTGATACCAATAACCAGTGTTGTAGTACTCGCACTCGATACTCGTACTCGAGTACTACTCGAGTACCGTTTTCAGGGTACTCGTACTCGTACTCGGGCTACAAAATACTCGGAACTCGACAAAAATTGTACTCGGGCATCAAAGTACTTGTACTCACTTAACAGTACTCGATAAAAAAATCCTTTGAGTTAACTTACCACCGCCGTTATGATAAGGTACAAAAATATCGACCCCAACGATCCGATATTCGATACAGTTCTGAGGATACATTTCCGCGATGTACTGGGGCATTGGTAGTCTTGTTTCAAGTACTCGTACTCGGATTAGAAGTACTTGTACTCGTACTAAGAGGTGCATGTACTCGGAAACCGGTACTTGTACTTGGCTGGCAAAGTACTCAACCTGTCTTTGTACCCGGCGGTCAAAATACTCGGCAGTACTTGGTACTCGGAAAAAGTACTCGACTACAACACTGCCTATAACCCTCAACTTGGCTAAAGAATTTCCAAGCAAATCATTTGTGTTTGTAAATACAAATCATGGCTTAGATTCCACCGAGAACACCTGCTTCTATCATATTTCAGATTCATTTTTCTATATCAACTTGATATTTGATCTTTGTGAAAGACGGAGTGAATATTTGCCTGTAAACAAAACGCAGATGGCAAAAGAGGTAGGCCTATACTCCATCGCAAATATCAGCAGCGTCCTATGCACACAACACCGCATTATTTATTCATCCACCGTGCTACGGGAACAGTGGAGAATCAAATCTGCAACATCAGTAAGAAAATAGATAAACATGTTTTAAAGATTGTGTGGGAGAGACACAATCATTTCCATAACTCTATGGAGAAATCTTTCGGAGTACTACACAATCGTCCTCAAGGAATAAAATAAAACAAATAACTAACTATACACAAACACTGAAAGACAAAAAAGGGAAGAAATTAATGTGTGGTTGTTTATTTATTTGGGGTAAAGGAGAAAGCCGCTGAATGAGGTGTAGTGGTTGGGCGAACCACCGTTTGCCCTACCACTCATGGTCAAATGCACTGAGTCTCCTCGCTGCAGAACCAGCACTGCGCTCCCAGACACCTGCTCATATTGATTTGAGTCATAGCTACCGCCAGAGATAACGCTGACGTTGTTTTTCCTAAGATGAACCCAGAGGTAGCGGGAGCTATGTTTGTTAACAGAAAACGTGAACACATAGGTACCTGGCACATTACATGTAAATGTTCCGGTGGCAAGATTGAAGCTGGTACCCGGCAGAAGCGTCTCAACCTGCTCGAAGGGCAAACGGGTGTCCTGACTCGTTGATGTATCTGAGACGGTTACTCGTGTCACAGTGAACGCTACCCGGTGTGCAGAGTTATCAGGAGCCTCCCCCGGCTCTCCCTTTTGACCTTTGACCCCCACTTCCCCGATGGCTCCAACTAAACCAGGTGGGCCTCTGGGACCTACCTTACCCGGCAGGCCACTTCCGTCGTCCCCTTTGGGGCCAGGGTTTCCAACAGGGCCAATCGGACCAATTTCACCCTCCTGACCTTTGACCCCAGCACCGCCCTTTGCTCCTGGCGGTCCATACTGACCCTGATTTCCTGGTAGACCCGGAATTCCGGGTGTCCCAGCAGGCCCCTGGCAGCACATTGGACACACCTGAGACCCAGGACCATCACCGTGTGCAGGAGGCGGCCCGGTAATGGTAGCTCCGAGTTTGATAGAGTTACCCAGAGGATGGCAATCGAGGTGGCAATGAGAGAACAGAGTTGCATCTGCAAAAAAGAATATTAAATCTGTCAACACAGGAAAGCAATATAAAGAAAGAGAAATATAATTTTGCGGTGGTTAGAATCAAAAGAATCTGTTCTAATTTGAATTAGAACCCGGAATAGAAATATACAGATTAGCTTAGGAAGTAGCTACCCCATTTGACATTGGAAATAATTATCAGTTTTTTTAGAACGAGGAGACAGGCCAGGTGGGATCTCTGCCGATTGGAACACAACCAGTTAAAAAAGAAAACCTTACACTCCCAACGTCCCATGACGTTGGGAACTGCCACACCGAGGAGCCAACTTTTATGTGTCAGAAAGTTTGAAAAGTTTGAAAGAAATATGAAAAGAGATCGCTTGAAGGCACAAGGCTCACTGCGCAATAATGAAGGAGGACAACAAAACCTTCAAATGAAACGGAAAACACTGAAGTCTAAAGATGTAGATAGGCGTTCGTTTTGTCTCTTTCAAACGTACACAACTGTTTTCATTCTATCATTAAAGTGACTGAAAAAGTGGTGGTTGCAGTTGGAGCCCAAAATACGATTAAATCAGTGATTTGAAATATAAAAACAGTATGCGACACCGCATCAAGTAACAGTAACCTAAAAGATCAGAATGTCGTCTTTTGGGTCAAAATCAAATAATAACTTGATATGAAATTGTGGATGTGACAGCACGGTCTTCTCATTCAAATTATTCTGAATAAGTTTTGAAATAATAAGAACTGACTGGAAGTACTTTGATAACTCAATGGTTCAAAACCATTTCGTCTGCAGATCCATTATTTATGATCTGTGGTCACAATTTGGCGTCCGTGTGTGGTTGAGTGCGCACTGGAAAAATTCCAGGAATAGATAAGCCTCACAAACAAATCGGAGAACTTTCCGAATGAATGTGAACAAGACAAATACAATAACAAGACGTTTTGGTATTTAAATGCACAATGTAAACCTAACTGTATAATACGATATGATTCAAACTAAATGTATAAAACAATTAGAGACAACCATAATTTTTAAAGAAAACAAGTAGTAGAAAACAGTACAAACAAAAGGTCGGGATGGGAATGTGGTGCACTGCAGATGAGGTGACTGCTGCAATTACAGGTCACCGTCACAGACGTTCAGTTTCATCAGGTTTTACACTCAAATTCCAAAGTTTTTTTTAAATATTCAAGTGATTGACAACCAGACCAGTTTTCCCAACCACGAAGAGACAAATCCACAAGAACACTTGTTAAGTTTGTGGCAATATTTAAGAAATGACAATCACACGGTGATTCGAACTCGAACATCATTCCAACAACATTTGCAGATTGGGAATTCTGAGGCACTCGTTCTTGCATTGTTCTTAGCACACTTATAACATCAAACACTCACCTTGCAATGTACAGAGTAGTCTGCTTTATCTGCCAATGAGGTCTGCTCTTTCAATTCAATCATCAAAACTGGGGATGCGAGGCGATCGTTCTCAGGAGCGACGCGGCCGCCCGTGCCTTTAAACTGACCAGCCATTTCCTGAGCAGTGACTGAGCTTGGCCTGGTTTGTGATTGGCCCCTGCACGCTGTCATTCACACATCACAGACTCACTCCACACTGATGAGTTGTGTTCCTGCGATGTTGGCACACACTTTGGGGGGTAGAGGCACAAATGATCACCGACACTTTGAAATGTCCAGGTCTCATTGGTGGACATTTGGTAGATGTTGGTTATGCATTAATACAACATGCCCTTGTTGGGTGTCCACAAGCAAACCTGTCAATCACGAACCACTTGTGACCCCCAACTTGTTTGGTGGTAACATTTGATTGGTGAACGAAACATGACGTGGACCATCCTTGCCTGATACATTTGTTGTGGTGCAAAGTGGAATATTTACTTGTAATTTGTTGCACGTTTAACGACAAACCTTATGCCTGCCAAATTTCGGACAGCTATTTTGACACAGAGTTTGTTCCAGTTCTATAGCTACGACTGTACATAATACATGCATTAACGGGAAATTCAAGAAGTCAATATCTAGCTGCTTCCAGTCACGCTGTGCCGTCACAGCTACATGCAGGCACTTTTAAAGGGCAAAAAATAGACCCGGGGTACTCACAGATGACGTCTCTAGTAGCGAGCACGTGACAAACAATAAGTGCCTGGTAAACGTAATGTTCGCTCTAAGTAGTACTTATCATTATGAAGGACACCTTATCATGATGTGTTAATTTGATTTCTAAAAACACTAAAATATCTATGCTCATTCGAAACTAAATTATGACACTGACGGAGACTCCATAACTGTTATAATTCGATACAACTTCACAGTGAACTGACCTGTTGAACTCTACAGGAAGCGAGGAAGTTGATGCATGTATGGTATGGCTGGTACTTCCTCCCTGGTAACAACACGCTTGATATCAGTAGTGCATATATAGGGCATTCAATTGCATTTATCGGCAGAAACCCTACAAGCTTTAGAGAATGCACAATTTATGTATACGTGTAGCACTGACGCATCGCCACTCTATTTACTGACGTTGCTATGTACGTTGAGCAACGTGGGGGCTGCCAAGACTTCTTGCCTGAAGAGGGGAATGTCCTATAGTGGGCATGGTGAGCAGACTGCTCCTTGCCCGTCCGTTGTCGTGCTTACTGGAAGTCATTTCCGAGGCAAGAACCAGACTGTCGACCCAGTCTTTCAATTGGTCACTAATGAAGGTGTACACATGTACACACATACATGTATCTTCTTTTAACGGAAATAATGACAGGGCTCTGGAGATACCAAGCACTGGGAGAGGGCACATTATGGGAGTATTACTGATCAGCTGCCTTGCTAACCTTACCAGGAATTCTTAACAATCTGTAAGTTTTAAGACAACCCAAAGAGCTTCCTGATGAGTTTTCTGAAGACCCTGTATGAGTCCAATAACTCGGAAGGATATCCTTCCAATTTGTCCCTCTCAGCTCAACCTTGGCGTGTAATCCCTACATCGCCCTGTTTTCGTTTATAGGAAATTTGGAGAGGCAGCACAATGAAACTTGAAGGTGTTGAGCAAATTGTGGGGATAAATCTAAGTGGAGAACGGTCAAGTTGTGTGGTGTTGATAAGTGTTTTTTCAAACTTGGAAGAGCTCGGCTATTTCTGGTTTTCAATTCTACTCCAACCATAAGTAACATATTTGAGCAGAAAAACTGTGTTATCAGTTGAACAGAGCCAGGTTGGTTGGTATGTTTGATCAAGCGCCATCTTGTGGTACAGACTCGACCGAAACACTTGCATTCCTTGATTGTTTGTGAACTTTCACCATTTTGGGGCAAAAATGAAAAAAATGAGTCCTATCATTTGGAATAGGCAAAAACATCCTCTCAGCAGTCCTTCTCTCTCTCTCTCTCCAGTCAATCATTTTGAAACCCTTTCCATCACATTACATATCTACTGCATTAACATATATGAAATATTACTTCTTAAACAAGTCTAGACGTTTGTGAAACTGTCCTCTTTACGCAGAATACCCTATAAAGGTCAATATTCTGACAAAGTGTTTTAAAAGACAGTTTAATTGCTCTTAAAAAGGTATCTTTACTTCCTTTTACAAATTTTTTGCAAATAGATATTTCAACCCTTTCTACAGGATGTAAGTCATAGGTGGATACAAAACAAGTTTTATAACCAATTCTATAACGTAACTTTGAATTTAAAGATAGGCCTACAGTTTTATCCTGGAAGTTACATGCTTTGGCATAGCTTGTTTTAACATTGGTTTTCAGTGAAGAGAAGGGTAGGGGTTCCTTTGAGATGTGTTGCCAAATTTCTGAATAAAAGCACCCGTATTTCAAAAACATTTCTACGACTTTATCTTGGTTTGAGTGAGGAATTCTTTATAGAGAAATAACTGAGAAGTCACTTTTTGTAAACAAAAACTTCCCCCTTCCCTACACCGGATAATACATTGTTTTATTTCACTCTAGCACAAATAAGAAGGCAGTTTAAGGGCTCTGACTTTTGATAATATAAGTCCTCGTTTTTTAAACTGAGTTTTATACACGCTAACACTCTACTAGGAGTAATCTCTATTTTAAGAATCATGACTACTTATGAGCGAATAAACTAGCTATTCAAGCATTGTTTAAAAGTAGATCTGCTGTAAATATATAAACGGTTGATTAATTAATATCAAGCATGCAAGGATTTCATCTGTTTTCAAGATACAATTCCAATCGGTCGATTGGGGCAGCAGACAAATCTTGGCAAAATGTGACGTCATTAAACAGACTCGACTTTCCAGATGAGAATCCATAGCTCCGGTAAAAAAGTTGATCGGTCCCCGAAGAATTTTGAAGAAACAGTTAAATGTAAACAACAACAGCAAATAAAGTTGGCTCGTACTCCCTGAACGAAGATGGCGACTCACGCAAAGCCACAAGAAATGTTAACACGTGGCAAACACAACCATTGAATTCAGACCCAAAGTGCGAAAAACAGTTGGGTAATTAAATTTGACAAAAATCGCTCAGAGCGATAAATTATGTGGGAGAAGGAACTTTTTTTCTGGAATATTAAAACAGGCGGGGTTTCATACTACACAATTACACCCGACAAAAATATTCATGGTGTGGCTTGGTTGCTGTTTTTAGTCGGGGTATAGGAGGAAACCGCTGAATGACGTGTAAGGATAGTTGGACCAACTGACCGCCTTACCCTGAATGCTTAAATACACCGAGTCTGCTCGCTGTAGAATCAGCACTGCGCTGCCAGACACGAGCTCATCGATTTGTGAATCAGTGCTAATGGCAGATACAACCCGGTCCCCGTTTTTCCTAAGATGAACGTAAAGGTCGTCTAAGTAATATTTGCCTACTGAGAAAGTAAACACGTAAGTGCCCGGCACATTACAAGTGAAGGTTCCGGTAGTAAGATCGAAGATTGTACCCGGGAGAAGTGTTTTCGCCAGCTCGAAGGGTAAACGGGTGTCCTGACTATCAGAGGTATCTGAGTCGCTTGTCCGCGTCACTGTGAATGCCACCCGATAGGCGGAGTTATCTGGAGTCTCCCCCGGCTCGCCCTTTTGACCCTTGACGCCTACTTCCCCGGTGGCTCCATCTAAGCCAGGTGGACCTCTCGGACCTACGTTACCGGGTAGGCCGATTCCGTTGTCCCCTTTAGGGCCAGTGTTCCCAACAGCGCCAGTTGGACCAATCTCACCCTTCTGACCCTTGACCCCTACATCGCCCTTTACCCCTGCAGGTCCAACCTGACCTTGAATTCCTTGTGGGCCCGGATTTCCGGGTGTTCCAGCAGGTCCCTGGTAGCATATTGGACACAACGGAGACCCAGGACCATAACCGCCCGCTGGAGCCGGCCCGGTAATGGTAGCTTGGAGCTTGATAGTGTTACCCAAAAGGGTGACAATCAAAAGGGTGATCGTAAAACAGAATTGCATCTGTAAAAATAATGAGATTAACAAAGAAAAATCTAAACACATAGACAGGGAGACAAACATTCTAAGCAATGTCCAAAATTATTTCAGTGCAAATAAAACAAGTTCATGTGGAAACTTGAGAAACAATTTTGCAGATCAGCTTAGAAAGTTGTTATCCAGTTGGTGACTGAAAATGTTAAAAAAAAATTAATCAGATGAGTATATGGTAATGGTGAAGTCCTCCTATCCTTTGCTATACGCCCTTTCTAATCTACTTTTCAAATAGCAAAAGAAACCGCCACACAAAAATTGCATATTTTTGTGTCAGAGTGTGTCTTTCCACTTTCAAATGGCATAATAGTTAAAATGTTTACTCAAATCCTCGTGTAAAAAAAAAGTCAAAACGTTTATAAAGTGAAACGTTTGGAGTTGAAAATCTAAAGAAAAATAGAAAACATCCAAATGCAACTGAGATCTTAATTTTTTTGTTATTATTATTATTGGCTTTTTACGTTTTAGAACAGGCAACGGCCCAACCGACTCCCACAGGCTGTTATGCAATATGCACTGGGCATAACTATGTAGATATTGCTTACTACGCGTTGCATGTGTAATCAACTCAGTCAACCGATCAATTGATAGTGCAGACATTTTCAAATTAATCGTGAAACTGGACTTATCCCAGGATCGCAGCGTACGTAGTCTCGTGTTAAGCAAAGCCACACCTAAAACATGTTAACAAAGTTAGTTTGATATTTGAAATTGGACATTCCCATAGGTTTCTACAGGGAAATCAAACATCCGTGTACAATCCTATAGGAAGGTTCACCGTGTCGAGAAAAATAAGACATTCACTGTACAAAACCTATAGGAATGTCCAAACTAACTTTACTGTCATCCTAGAAACCCCCGTGAGTTACTCTTTACAGCGTCAAGGGCCCTTTCTGTCTTCTAATACACATTGTTATATTACACATCGGTCTCCAGTGAATTCTGGTTGCATAGAATTAGTCACAAAGCTGTTAAACAAACCAGTCATTACAATAATATGCACAATTTAAGCATTCTGAGGCATTTGTTTGTGGTCATGGGCTGATCAGGGCAGAGATGGTGTTGCTTAATACTAAATTCAACTATTATTCCAGGCTGGGATATCATGCTCTTATACAACATACGTGTCCCTTGCCTCCCTGTGACCGTTTGTACGAGGGCGCCCTCGTTCATAAAACCACCTCCTGAAGGACGTGATGCAAAAAGTAAATGCAACACCACATAAAACCTTTATTTTTAAATGCTTAACACTCACTCGTAATAAGCATTTGCAAGATCTCAGCCAAGATGAACAAATATGATAAAAGTTATACCTGCAAAGCGCAGTTATCGAACGAAATGCACTGCCAAAAAGCCTCCCAATGACAACCTCTTGGTCTGTCAATTAAGGGTATATATTTTTATTCAGGTGATTCTGCCCTTGAAAAAAGATTCCACTTTGCTCATGAAAAATGTATTGTATTTTACTGAATAGTGAAGTCAGAAGAGAAACTTACCTTGGTGTTTTATTTAATATCTTGAAGTTAAAACGAAGTGGAAGACAGATTAAACTGAAATTGAAACAAAAATCATTATTTAAACCAAAGGGTGTGAAATAATTAATAGGAAAGCGACGTCTGAATAAGTCCTGGTAACATTACAATTATGGCGGTTTGTTTAATCAACACCGAAATGTAATTTTGAACGAACAAGTAAGTCGTCACCGTTTTCACGAAGAGATAAAAGTGCCAAACATCGTTTTCTTTAAATGTCTGTGTTTTCCTCTTTTTTGGCAAAATCAACAATTTCACTGCTGCCTACAACGTGTTGTAATCACGTGTACAAAGTCTACTCAAATCAGCGAAATCACGATGACTTTCCTTAGTTGCTAAATGCAACTTAATTAATCTGCATTTACTTTGTTCACGAAGAGAGCTTTTAGTTCTCTTCAGGCAAAACATTACCACGAAAAAGCAAATTGAAGGCAAAATCCATTTTACCGTTTGTACGAAGAGTGAAAAGTGACTCAGGAATTGTATACAAATGTAATCATTTGCAGCTGGAACTCAACATCAAGGACCGTCTTGACGTAGAGGCAAAATGCAAAATCTAGCGTTTCACGAAAATAAACAGTTTAAATTGATTCCTATGATTACGATTTTGTGGATTTTGTGTCATTAAAGATCTGATCTCTCACACGGTAGTTTATTGTAGTTAAGAGAAAGACATGTCTTTGGGAAATGATGGCTTGAAAAATGGACCAACTGGAAGTGCAATTTTCTCGGTACCAGGATTTTACTCCTTGGATACACTTTTGCCTCTTCGTGAAAACGGTGACGGAACGTCATGGCGTAATTTCGCTATCATGCTTACAATATCTATCAGCTTTACAGCTAAGAGTAAGATTGTAAAGAAGAAATGGTTTCGGTCTTTCAATGGTCTGGTTAATTCTTGTCATTCTGACACGGGATATTTTTGATCTATTGTCACTACAAAATGTTTCTGACAAAAGTTAAACTAAGAAATAAGCCACTAGACTGACGCTGGGATACCAAACTACTTGCAGCTATGAGACGATTAAATTGATTAGAAGTTTTTCGGTTGCTCATTGGATCCAACACATTTTTTCGTAACGGATTGGCACTGTAACCCCTCTCCAAATAAAATACAGCACTTATAGACTTGCTTGTAATCTGGCTGAACTCAAAAACGAAGTAAATTCATCTTCACAAAAAAATTGCAGTTATACCCGCAGCACGATAGAATACGTGATGTATGGTTGCAATTTCGTGTCAATTGGCACTCGACTAATTTTGAGCAAAATCACTTGAATACTAGCCCCCAGACAAAGTTTAGAAGTTCATAGGAGGAATCGAGCGAGAAAGTACGATAACAATACTATTTTTAATGTAAACGTCCAAAGTCAACCTGACTGTCTTAATTTAATCAAACTACACGCACAACGTAAGAGACATCACCCAACATTAAAAAACCCCAATGCAAACACGCGTTTTTGGCGAATGGACGTCATGAGAGGAATTTTGCTCACTGAAGTTAAGTTAGCGTCTCAAATTATAGATTACCATCTCAAATGTCAAGTTTCAGAATGTTATGTACTCTAATCCAACGGTAATTTTTTATATACTTCTGTGTGGTTGTCTACCTAAATCTTTCTGAATCAAAAAAGACAAAAAGTGAAACCATACTTGCTGTTCTAACTTAATTTCGACAATAATCAACAGACTTTAAATTGCACGCTTACTCAACGTCTTGACCGAAGTCATCTCCGAAATTAGTTTTCTTTTGCAGGGGTAACGATACAGAGTAAAATAATTTCAATTCATTATTTCTAGGTTGTGTTTATTTTCCTGTCCTTGCCTAGCCCTAGTGACCTATTCAGTACTTACCTCGTAACATAGAGAGCGGTCTACTCCGTCAATTAAATCTGCTCTCTCAGTCAACCGTTCAGAACTGGATAGAAGCTGTCGTTCTGAGGAGCAACGCGGCCGCCCGTGCCATTAATCTGGCCAGCCATTTCCTGAGCAGTGACTGGTGAGCTTGGCCTGGTTTCTGATTGGCCCCTGTGTGCTGTCACTCACAAATATCATCGACTTATCCCATACTGATGAGTCATGTTCACAAGATGTTGACACACACATACAGTGGAGGTAGGGGCACCATTGAAACTTTGATCACCGACACTATTAAATGGCCAGGTTCACTGGTGGAATTTAGGCAGATGCCAATGAGACAATGACAAAAAAGCTCTTTTGGATGGACACAAGCAATCCTATCAGTCACGAACCACTCTCTTGAATCACATACTTCTTTGGTAATTACTTCTGATTGGTTGATGAAGTTTGACGTAGCCCATCCGTGCGTGGTTTGTTGAGCACTGAGTCACTCAAAAAACCCTAAAAACATTTTTGAGGTATTTCTAACAACCCCACTGTCAAAAAGTGTTTATGGCTTGGACTGTACATAGCACCAGTATTAATTTAAAAGGAAGCCAATGGCGACCTGCTTCCACAGACATGCGAGTTATTTTTCTTCGTAGCCAAGTGATGCCATTACAGCTGCAAGATGGTGGAAAAAAATCGACCAACAGTTCGACGATTCGACAGATTAATGTGGTGCTGTATTAACGAACATGTGACGAACACTTCGTGTCTTATAAGCGGTACACTCACTCTAAATTTTATTTTATTGCTGGTTTTTGTAATTTGAGGACACGTTTAAACTAAACGCTTTAAATGTTATTACAAAGCTTTCGTATTCTGTCTGAAATGTTTATGAATACCTAAGACGTGTAAACGACAAAGCAAAAGTTCAACATACCTGACATCTTCTTTGGCAAAAGAGGCGTTCAGAATTAAATGGATGTAACAACGGGAGACTGCTACTTGCTGCTTTCATAGGTTCGTATGTTATTTTCAGTCGTAGTGAAGAGATACCAGTGAACCACCTAAAAGCTCCTTCTGGACCAAGCAGACGATCATCCCACGCTGCAGTCTGCAAGGACCCTTTAAAACTATGTGTTGTAATATTTTGCGGCTGTAAAGTAACCCTAAAATTCCCGGGCGAGAATTAAACCAAGGATACGCCGAAGAAACAAGTTTGAAAATGTATATTTTTAATAATAAGGCTGTAAATAGTGGCCGTAAATATAATATTCTGCATCTCGTGTTCTATTTTGCGTAAATGTGTAAGTAACTGCCCAAAGTTATGTCCACGAGTTGGGAGTAACAAGCAGCTTGGTCAACCGCCGGGTTACTGCCTTATACACTACTAATTAGTTCAAACATCAAACTGCAACACTCCTGAAGAAAGCAACGCCAAGACGAATGCAAGCAGCCGGTTAATCTTGGGACAGTAGGTCAACACTTACTGTCGATAATGAGTGCGTTTTCGAGAGCCTATGTTATTCCTACTGATCAGTGTAGTTGGATGCGTTGAGTGTACTTACAATATCAGTGGTGTTGTTACCATGGAGGGCGGAAATGCCAGCTGCACCATACGTACATCAGCTTCCTCAATCACTTCCTAGAGAGTTCAACAGGTCAGTTCAATGCAGTGTGTAGTGTAGTATAGAATATTAACAAGTATGGAGTTGGGGTGAATGTTATTTGACTTAGTGTGGGCATAGATATTTCAGTTCTTTAGAAACATCGTTTTCTTGACATAATGAAAAACAATCCAGAGAATAAACGTGCAGTTTAATAGATACCTCTCCTTCGTCACGTGTTTGTTATAAAGTCAAATTGATTAGTCGCAATTGTATTGTAGCCGTGACGGCATTACTGGGCCCTGAAAGAAAACAAAATCGCGCCCCTATGGAAGAGGCAGTCACTGACATCAATAGATATCTGAAAACAAAGGCTGTGATGTTTAATTAAATATATAACAGAAAACAGTAAACGCTCAATTTCGCACAGCACCCGATGAACCACACACGAATGGTCTACGTCGTGCTTTATTGACCAATCAGATGTAAACGCCGAGCCAGTCGGTGATCCAAGAGATCTGTTAGTGATTTTTATGTTTACTTGTGTCCGAAAAAAAAGGACATGAGTTATGACATGTAATTCATCACCAACATCTACCTAATATCAACCAATGGGACCTGGTCATTTCACAGTGTCGGTGATCAAAGTTTCCATTGTGTCTCTACCCAAAGTGTGTGATAACATCGCATAAATAGCTCATTAGTGTGAGGTGAGTCGGTGATGTGTGTGAGTGACAGTGCACAGGGACCAATCACAAACCAGGCCAAGCCACCAGTCACTGCTCAGGAAATGCCTGGCCAGTTTAAATGCACGGGCGGCTACCTCCCTCCTCAGAACGACCGCCGCTCATCTTCAGCTTTCTATGACTGATTTGAAAGAGCAAACTTTAACTGACAAAGAGAGCAGACTGTTAACGGCATTGCAAGGTAAGATTTTAGTAAAGCAATATTTTGGAATAACGCACGAGTCAGCTCTTTTAAGGAAACGAGACTCAATAATGAAATGATTCGTTCGAATTACTAGCCTCCTTTAAGGTTCTCAACAAAGAATTGAAGATACCCTTTGAGGTGACCGAAGAGCTCGAATGACTATCCGAATCAAAGTTTGTTCAATAATGTTGAATTGTTGTTGAAAATGCAAGTGCCAGCTCTTGTAGTTTTTCTTCGTGTAATTCTAGATATGTTGTGCTCGGTAATAACTTGAGTGTTTTCAAACAAACCATGCTGGCTTCATATACAAAACATTCTGAAATTGATTTTGTGTTTTCATCATCCACGATTACAAAACAATATTTCTCTAGCAACGTGGTAGCTTTCTCTCCCCAGTCTTACTTGCTGTTTTTCCATTTTTCCAGAATAATTTGAAGACAATGCGAAACTATTGAGGTGCCTGTTTACCTTTGTTCATTATTGCCCTTTAGACCAAGATGGGTTGGTATGTAGAAAGCTAGAATGACATCATTGGTTCAGGATTGTTTCCTTATTTTCAAATATGTTTTGAGGAAACTATATTTTGTGCATTCTCTGGGTCTAGTATCCTGTAGATGAAGTGTGAGAATTATATAGACTGTGAAAGATGTGGGTTTAAGCATTAAGGGACATTGAGGTAAGCATTTGGGACTGACAAATACAGCAGTGTGCTGAGCATGTTCGTGGAGAAGATTAAGACATCGTTACGTTCCTACAATTCTTGCGTATGCACAATTTCTTGCACGCTGATTATAAAAAATCATTGAAATAGTAAACAAAAATGTAATTCATGTTTGTCCCTTGCATAACCGCAATACATTTTTATGGAAATAAATTTCAACAACTCAACAATTTATTTATGTTTGAGTATTATTTCACCACCACAAATTCAAAATTCTTGTCTTCGTACTGTGAATCATTTTGTCGTCTCCTTCGTCGCTAATATCTACTCAAGAGAAACACTACACCGAAACATATAATGGGAAATGCTCAAACCAGGCGACAGTCTGAAATCGTATTACATATTAACAATCAAAATTGATCACGGTTGGAATTAAATTGAATATTAGTAGAGGCAATGTGAACAACGAAAGCGTTACTTGAATAAGGAGATCGTAGCACGGCATGCCCGGGAAATTCCTGCAATAGTCCATAAATGTTTAGTTTCAAGTGAAAACACTACGTCTCTCATTTACCCCACATTGTTTGCGTGCCACCCAACCGTCATTCAGTTGGGAATGCCATGATATGGAATGCTTTCTGCCTTTCTGTTTTTATTTTGCAATTGTTTTTTTATGCATTCAAAATTAATAATGAATAAAAAATCAAATTAAGTAAGCAAAAAGTAGCTCAAGAACTATGACAGCAAAAAATTTCGATCGGGAATAGTGCAGACTTTATTTCAATAATGTTTGTCAACGATTTAAGCGCCTGTGAGGTATTCATGTATAAGACATTTCTGATCCGGTTTTCTGTTCTCACGTTTCTTGCATCTTTCAATGATAACGAAGGTGCTCATGAATCCCTTTCTTAGTAGCGCCAAGATCACATATTCTGAAGCAAAATTATTCTCATGAAACAGTTTGTTGCAATACATTTCTACAAAGCTTAATCTTAAATTACCGTGACTGCAGTGGCCTGTAGCCACAAATTTTGAGGTATTCCCACTACAAGACAACTTTTGAGATCTAGCTTTCCCTTTTCCCCAGTTTTCCATTTCTTTGTCCAATTCTTTCTTTTGTATCTGTAAAGTTTTTGTTTTCCTTTCATATTTTCCAACACGAAGGAGCAGTAATTGGCTAGACAGATTGATTTTTGAATATCATACTGCTAGAAATATAGTGTCTTTAATTCAAATTTAAAAACAATTGGTTTTGGCACTGATTTTAGCTTACATTCCCCCTTCATTTTTACCTGAACAGATTAGATGCGACATCAGGATAAGTTTCCTTCTAATCTCCTTTGTCTTCTCGTGTTTCGAGCAAATCAACAATATTATTCAGTAGGCAAATGACAGTCAGTTCATTTACACAAAGAATATCATTAGACAACTATCTTCTTTGAATTCGGCGTGTTTTGGAAGAACCTTTAATCAAAATGTCACAGAAAAGTCCCCCATACACCCCAACCCACTTTTTTACACGTGGAGTCTGGACGTTTATTTGTTCTCCTGTGATTAAGGTAAATGTTCCTTTTTCCTCCACTCGGGTAACTCTTCGAGCTTGAATTTGTTGATAATTTCACTGACTGTTCCTCTTCAGTTTGCCACAAATAACCCTGACCCCGAAATGCCCCTGAAACTGTTATTCTAAGAGGGGAAAGCATTGTTTAGACTATTTCAAAGATGGACCTGCACCGAGTATCGCTCATGGTTTTTGGCTAACCTTCGGGGGCGCACACTGAGTGTACAGTGTTAAACACACGTCGGGCAGGGCAAAATCCTCAAAAATCAATTTACATCTCCCCGTCCCGGTTCCGACTGGACGTGCCCCACGTCCCACCTCATACTAACGACCAAAGCGATTTCTGAATCTTAGCTGGAGATTTTCCTCCAGCTTATTAAATATGCACTGAGAGATATTTTATTGTTTTTGTAAACCCCACAGAAATGTGGCTGTCTGTGTCGCTTTTGCCTTACCTCTTTTGTGGGAATTCTTTTAGTTTTTATTTATTTGTATATGTTTTTACAGATGCAACTCTGCCTCACAACCACCCTTTCGACCGTAGTGCTCCTGGGAAGCTTCATTAAACTTCGAGCTGAAATTACAAGACCGGCTTCTACTGACGGTGATGGTCTTGGCTCTCAGGTGTGTCCCATGTGCTGTCAGGGACCTGCTGGAACACCCGGAATACCCGGCTTACCAGGAAACCAGGGCCTATTGGGACCTATTGGGTCGAATGGCGATCCTGGGGTCAAGGGGGAGAAAGGTGAGATTGGTCCAGTTGGGAATGCTGGTGAGGTTGGAGCTCTCGGGAATCCTGGTCCTAAGGGGGACAACGGAATAGGCTTTCCTGGTAAGACAGGTCCCAGAGGTCCAGTTGGTGAGGTGGGAGCTCCCGGGAAAGCAGGGATCAAAGGTCAAAAAGGAGAGCCAGGGGAGATGCCAGATGACTCCGTTCACCAGGTGGCATTCACCGTGATGCGGACGAGCGTATCAAGTAAATTTAGCAGTCTGGATAACCGCTTGGCCTTCGAGCGGGTCCAGACGCTTCTGCCGGCTACTAGCTTTGATCTTGCGACTGGGACATTTACCTGTAATGTGCCAGGGACCTACCTGTTCACCTTTTCTGTGTACAAATATAATCATGAAATTAACCTCTACGTCCAGCTTAGGAATAACAACAACATCATTGTCACTTGCTTTAGTCATGAGTCTATTTTAAGTGAGCACGTGTCTGCGAGCGCGGTGCTGGTTCTGCAACGAAGAGACTCAGTGTATTTGACGATGAAAGGTCAGACTTGGAGTGACAACAATCACTACACCTCATTCAGTGGCTTCTTGCTTTACGCCGAATAAAAAAAAATATCAAGCACTCGTGAAATTACAAGATTATGTGAGTGGGCGTACCCATGTTATACGGGATAACATGGGTATTTATCCACTACGTTTTGAGGCAGGGGTAGCATTGAACCCCCTTTCATTGTGAACAAATAATTACAGGGGACTGTGTAGATTTTGTTGGACTTCCTATCGATTACAAGTATTACTCCAAAAGGGAAAACGATAAAGACATAATTGTATGCTATTCTTGTTTCAGATTCTGCATGAATATAATACGTGCTAAAAGTGTTCATCTGTATCATAATCATCACTCCTGTACAGTTTTTATAAGGTGTCAGCCCCTCCCCCCTTTAATTTTCCATGCCAGACAACACCATGGATTGTGTGTAAGTTACTAGGGCAACTATCTTATACAAGATTCATTTATCACTCTGAGTTGCGTTAAAATTATGTGGCCAACACCATATATTGGCCTTAACCTATTAGTAATCAACACAATAACCCAGTTAAGTATTTCTTTGGGCTTCATTTTTTTTAGTTGATTACCCTCTGGTCATCTTTGTTCACAGTGTAGGCTTTTGCCAATGGCTCCATTTTTCAATCTACCTGTTGCATTAAAACAAACAATTCTTCCCTACATCCGTAGACTACCAAAGTTCTTGGTATCCTTGCAAAATATCCTAAATATTAAAAATGAATTTCTGGTTTCTTTTTACTTAAAGGGATCCTCACTCCAAACAAAACCAGGTAGTGGTATGCTTCAAAAATTCTGGAGCACTTCATTTCAAAGTTTGGAAACATGGGGATCCCCCTCCCTTTACAATTTGTCACTAGAAATTAGTTTAAGTGCAAACCTCTACACACGTTGTTAAGATCTTTCAAGTTTGTGACATGATGATACTTTGTACCTAAAACTGTATTTTCGAAAACTATTTCTGTAAGTCGTGTTTGATATCCAGCTGTTATTTACATCTGTACACTTTTTCCATTGAAATATTAACTCATGAAAGATGATGTAAGATTTAGTACCATGACTCGTGAGAAATTCCTCTTCGAGGCACTCTTACTAAAGCAGACAGTTTCACAATGCCTAAATTCCTTCATGAAATTATATTTTATATCTTTTACAGCTCCATAGCTTACACTTATGACGTACTGCACACAAACAGTGCTGCAAAGGGGCTCCTGCCGATTCAAATTTATTTTGGGCACTTTTGCCCCAAAGAGCGAGTTAAATATCATCCTAATTTTACAATGATATGTACCATTTTTTATGAATAGAATTTTGCCGCAAATCCAAAACAGATTTTTAAATTAAAGTAGATCTTGTCATGACTGACTTGATCGAAAGTCAGCAAATTCCACGATTTGATAAATTGTGAAATATTGAGTAACATTTACAGTAAAAAGCTGAAGTTGTTATTTCGCATTGTAGTGATAACCATGGTTTTATCCAGAAAAACATTTCTCACAATAAAACTGGGAGGAGAAAATTGATTATTGGTGCTATGTGTATATAGCGTTGTCTTCGTAATTACATCCAATGTTTTACATAAATCAATACATTAGCGCATTCCCCGAAACGTTTATAGCGCCCTCTCTTGACAATTACAACAACCCTTCCACACGCATTGTTCCGTGGGAGATGCCAGGGTGCGGTCCACCCAACCACAGAGGAAGGACACAGAAAGAGTTTGAACTGCCCGGGCTACAACATCTGGCCAACTACAACAGAAATTACCACGGACATAATTTGTCAAAAAGGTATTGCACCTCCCTATGCAAAAAAAAAAATAAATAGATAAATAAAAAATAAAAAAAATACCCGGCACTATCCGGCTTCCGTAAATTACCGCTGTATGGCATGTCCGGTATGTCCATAGCCAGAGTGTGGCGAACGCTTTCGATTCACCATATGTTTCACAACCGCGAAACCTTAGTACCCTACTCACTGCCGCAATTTGTCGCTGGTAATCTGCATCTTAAAAACTTTGTGCACTGAGGCATGGGAAATTGAATATTCATGCGTGCTTGGTATGATCTCATGACATCAAATTTAATGCTTGCGCAGTTGCTTGCAGTACAATGTGTGCCCTAAATCTGTATGTGCAGTCATTGACCTTAAAAAGCTCTTTCTTCCGGAGTAATTTTGAGAATAAATAGCCCAGTTGTTTACAAGATGCTGTGTTTTGTTTGAATCATTTTTATTATGGCATTTGTACAAAGCGTATCCTATGAGATTTCGCGATCACTCCCTGTGATGAAATAGCGCATATTGTTACTTATGAACTTAGCTTTCCAGCAGTAGTTAACAATTTTGTTAGCTAGTCTTAGCCAAATTCGTACCAAGTCTTTGAAAGCTGATATTGGTGGGAGGAGAATTAAACCAACTTTGCATAGTTAATGATGCAGTGTAACAAAAATTAAAAAGTTTATTTAAGATGGCAAAAATAGATCTTAATGCAAGGGATTCTTCTCACTCTATTTCCTGGTCACAGCAATAGTTTGTATGTAATTGCAAGCAAAAAAAACCAAAAAAAAATCAAGTGCTGCTAGGATATTACTGGCCCACCTTTCCGGCTAAGAGGCAGTTCTTGGGCATTTTTGGAACGTCTTCTATTATTCGCCTGAGTGACCAGGCGGCGACGATTATTGAATACTTTGAAGTGCCAGAGTTGCTACTCCTTCTGTGTCCTTCCTCTATGACCTGACAGTCCGAAGGTCTGATTGTCTGCCAGAACGATGGATGTAAAGTGAACAAGTACGTGGCGCAAAGTGCATATAGTATCGCCGCAATAGACCATGTTGTGTTTGATTTTACTTGGCAAACACTGTTTCAGTTCAAGAAACACACGGTAGGACCGTGTCTTTTAATTTTCTGCCTTGAATTGAGACAGATAATGTTTGCCCTTGGACCAAGCTCTACATGTACATGCATCGTTCTGGCTATGACGCCTTCCAATCAGCCTGCGAGCGCAAACGGCCAAAAGGGGACTTATGTGGGCGGGGAAACGCAGGATCTATTTATTCATTTCGCGGTCACAATTAATAGGGTAAACATTACATTTATGATGTTTTTGAAATGCTTACGTATTAATTGTTATTTTGGAATACTGTACACAAACTGAATGTTTTCTATTTCTGTAACCCTTTAAGGTCACAGTTGTTTATTCTGCTCAGTTTAAATGCAAAAAGTTAGCTCCGTTTGCTTTCTTTTCATGTGTTCTTCCTTTCATTTCCTCGTACCGTCCAGCCCGTTCTGATAAATTTGAGTCTATTTACTTCTTTTTTGGCAAGGCAAGTGGCCCCAAAATGTATACACAATCGTGAAAGACAGGCAACACGAGAACTGCAGAGATCTTCACCAACAGGATGTAAGCCCAGTCCCATACGTGACCAAACTCATACCTACGAGCATACGATTTATAGGTTCTGAGTACAACAGCTACTTTTACGTGTGTTTAACAAGGATCCCACACGTACGACGTATCTCGTAAGTACGAGTTCGCCGAAGGAGGGAGTTTTTTCATGATGCAACCTTTGGGTGTTTACGAAAAAAATGTCTTTCAGTCCGTTCAAGACAAACTTAAATCCAATCGCAATGTACGTCACATTCTTCATGTAAAAATTAAACTGCATACTCTGAAAAAGCTGAGTTTTTTGTCCAATCTTGCAGTGATGAGGTGGGGTGGAGGTTCAGTCCTCAGAATAACGCGTCTATACCATGTAGTAAAATCGGGGTCCGTATTTCATTTTGTCATTCGTTATCAGTCGAAATGTGGAATTTCACATTAAATCCGATAGACTATGGTTTGCTGTTACGGCCAATTGAAGTTCAAGGCCACACGTGTGTCAGCCAGCGACCACTTAACCAAAAAAAACAAAGAGAGAACCAGTTGGCCGACAAAGCCGCTGTGAAAGATAATGTTTTTTCTCAAAAAAGGCGACAAATGAAATTGTGTGTGTGTGTGTGGGTGTGTGTGCGTGCAAAAGCTCAGGGTGTTCGAAAGAAATGCACTGTGACGATAATAATGATATGAAAAAAAAATAAACAAAAACAAAAAAAAAAGTTTTACCGGATTTGAACCTCTTTGACGGGTAAAGTGCATACAGTAGCTTTCTCCCTGTTGGTGCAAAATAATATGGGCACATGTCGAGTTTACATGTTAATTTGGGCCGTGTAAACAGATAGGTTTCACGTTCGCTAACATAATTGGCTCTTTGAGACTTAACAAAATACAGAACTGGGAGATGAATGAATATGTTTGTGTTTTTCGTTTTTTCATCAGGTGGATTTTTAGGCAAAAGACAAAAGCAAATCTACATATATTCTGATACAAGGGAATTCATATACAACACATCACCATTAAAAGTGCATAAAGTTTCACAAGATAGCGACGTTCGTTTATTAAACAAATTTCTTGATATAATTAATGACACATTTTTACAATAAGAACACCACTAAAACTATGATGAAATGAACAATTTCATTTAAAGCAACCTTTGAAGCCATCACTTCAGAACATAACTTTTGACGTTAGGTTTGGAACCAAAATACAATTTGTAGTAGGCCAACAAGGATAAGTCAGAGAAATGGACGGATGTACGGTAACTTGTTTCAATTAATGTTAAACCAAATAGTGCTACGATATTCATTTTTTTTTCACGATATACCAGTTAATTTGTTACAGCACAATCTGCATTCTTTAAACATTTTGCACGCAACTATAATATACAAATGAATATTTATAATTACAATAGTAAGAAATATTAATTTGTTATACACGTTATTCAACTGTTGTGTGTTAACTTATAGGCTTATGTTTTGCACGCTGCAAACCATTATCAGGGCAGAATTTCCATTCTATGTAAATACATTTCCGTTTGTTCGAATCTCGTTTCAGTTGTCGAATTCACAAAGACTTGTTGAGTTTCGTGACGTCTAAGGCTTAGGAGTCTGTTTCGTCATCCAGTGGTAGTGAGGCTGGTTGGGTTCCGTAAACGGGGTTGCTGAAACTACCACCTCTTGGCTTCTGCAGATGACATGAACGTGAGCAAAATTTAAAAAACTAAATAAAAATACAATAATTAAAAAGAAAATTGGCAGAGGCCTGGACTGACTCTGAGATCAAAAGCCTGGGAAAAAGCATCGCTTCACTTTCTGATCTGCTGGTTTTACTCGATCGCATCGCAGTCAGGAGACCTGACCAACATTACGGTACGAAGAACCATTGAAGCGTGATATGAACGAAATCCGTGTACCTAGTGTCACGGTTAATCTTTACGAAAAAAACCCAAGAAACTTTGTTTTATAGTGCAGGAAAACCTCAGGTTTTCTCTCACATAATGACCATTTTCGAGAGAATGCCAAAGCGAGTGACGTCCAAAAAAAAAAAGAATTGCAGACTTGGGTCTTTTTAATGCAAACTGAAGAAAATTGTTTGTGTCATTGAATAAAATACATCCTTGCCAAAAAAAGAAAAGAATAAGGATTATAATGCACAAGCTCCGAGTCTATTTGAACTCTTACCGCATGAGGCACCTCAAGCTTTGATGAGAACATCCCTGGATCATAGCCGGCGGCGGCAAACTGGAAGAAAATTGCAAGAGGCAACCCATTATTTCTGTTGGCTTCAACTTTACCAAACACGCATAGGCCTATACTATTTACCTAGATAGCCATTTCTTTTTAGTTCAAAACAGCATGAACTAAGACGGTAAGGCTTCGTGTGTTATTCTCGGCTTCAGACAGTAATGTTTTAACTCGCGTGGGGTCGGATTTTGAAAATACTACTGTTATTGTCTCATTTCTTTTGGTTTCACCAGCCTTACGAGCTTAAGCACCGCACAAGAACCTTTGGTTTCATTAACAGAAATTATCAGCAAAAATAGTAAGTTAGTGAGGGCAAAGTCGCAAGCAGTTACGGAGTGGACTTCGCTTATTACAGCATCTACTAATGTTTCCCCTTTTTCATCCTGAAAGAAGATTACAAAAAAAAACTCTGATAGGTGTAACTGAAATAATTAAATACAGATTCAAATGAGGTTGTCATTCAAGAGTGCTTTATAAAATTCGGTTATAATGTATGGGGATATAGTGCTAATCAGGAGATGGGTCACTTTTACGGTTCTTCTTTTGAGAGACTTACATCGGTGAGAATATTCTCTCCGAGATCACCAACGTAAGCGGGGTTGCTGACGGCATGTTCATTTGCAATGTCACCAAAACGCCTACAAGGTTGGAGAAAATACGCATGGAATCAGTATGGAGCGAAGTTAAATGGTAATTGCACTCAAAAAGTTGGAATCAAGTTTCAGAATTGTATTTGGTAAATCAAAGAGTTGGATATATGCAACAGGGATTGAATGACCTGAATGAATATAAACAAAAAAGGTTTGCGGGTACATCATGTGGGAAATATCTCTTTTGCGAAGAGGTGTGGTTCTTACACTCCCACCATGCAAAGCTTGAATGAATATACTTTTGTTGAAGTTTATTCAAATGGCGTATGACTCGACGATACTAAATTACTTCCAGTTATATGAAGATCCACGTTGGCATGATTGAAGTCCCCGTTGAGAACGTGTATAAATACGGGTGTGCACACGACCTGCTAAGCATTAAACACACTCTAATTTTCCAAATATAAGCCGTAGCATATACGTTGATTCTCACGCTGAAATATTTCTCTGCGGCTTATACGCCAGGCGGCTTATATGGCAAACTACGAAGGATAAAATCAGTGACAAAAGCCGCGGTCGGGCCATGCCTATCACATGCTGCTGGCGCAGTCATGTTTTCGTTGGTTGCCGCATAAAACTTGAAACCTGGAGAACAAATAAAAATTCGAGTGGTCTGGATTTCCGAGTTTATTAACCGAGTCATGGAGTCACAAAAAACTTAAATGTGTACGTAATCATAAAGTTTACTTGTTCTGCTGTAGCATCAATTCTTAGAGATTATTTTCCCACTTTTTATTCATTATCATAGTGTATTTTTGCACACAGACAACCATTTTACAAAGATTTTTTTATTGTCGTTACCTGAGATTTTTTCTACCGTTACACAAAAATCAACCACTTCAATGGTGTACCTTTTGTGTGGCACATCTTTTCGCCGATCGTATTAAGCGTGACATGCCACAGAATTTCGAATTTGTTTTCACTCGGTTTTTCTGACGACAACCATTTCCGCAACACGAACATGCAACACAAGTCGCCTAATGCCTTCAACCAAGGTCTCGCGGTGGATTTTTTTTATTTTTGAAGCAATATGGCGGTGTTGTTTGATGCGCGTCCCAAAAACCTCGAGATGAAGGGATTCAGTGTTGAGGACAGTTATGGAGGCTTTTTTTTTTTACATAAAAGCCTATTCTTTTGGCAAGAAATCGACCAACAAGATGAAAAAAATCCTTGACTTAACTGACTTCAAGTTATCAAGATTTTATCGTACGTCCCCAACTGCATAACTATTGTGGCTGCTTGGGTAAAAACGTGCAAGACCTGATGCACGGCCCATGCAGGACAATTATCCACACTGCAAATTTATTACATTTGAGGACCCAAATTCATTTTTGATCCTGGTGACACTCACACTCACACGGTGACACAGACACGCACTTCTTTCACATTCGTTAGGATTACACGTACAGTGGAACCGTTGACGCACTAATTTGTTGGCCTATTTTACTGGCGCTTCGGCACGCAGTACCTTTGTGGTTGGATCGTCAGCGCCGCGTTGGGGCTTAAACACCCGTGCAGCTTATATGACGGCTTTAAATCTCAGTTTGCCGATTCTTGCGTGGTGCGGCTTATACAACGCACAGCTTATATTCCAAAAATTAAGGGTACTCAGAAGTTACAGCACTTGCAAATACATTGCCCATTGTACAACCTCTACTTACAACTCTGCCAAGGACATGTATTCCAAACAAGTGCCGGTTAATTCCTTCATATTCCAACCACCAGAACAAAAAAGTATTTCATTTTTCTCGCCAACAAACGCAACGCACACTTTGACGCCTGATAGTTTTCAACCCTTTGCAAGGTTAGCGTTAAAAGAAAAGAAAAGAAGTTCAAATTGATATTCGCACTTACTTCTTGTGCTGCACTCTCTTCGAAAACAGGAACGCCACCAGTAAGATGAGAATGATGGCTAGGATTCCGGCAACGACAGCAATAGCTACAATTACAGAGTCTGATAATAGGAAAAAATGACTTGCGTTGAATACATGTACCCAAAAATCAATAAAAGTGCAATGACTGGAGGAGTTTATCCATTTTACAAGAGCAGAAAACAGGCGTCTTACCTCAGAAAATTTTCTCCATCTGGGAGTGTGCTGTTGTAAAGTTGTCAAATGCCAATTTTTTTCGGGTTGTGAAAACCACTACAGGCTTTTTGACCCGTCCAAGCACTTTTTTTTGCTCTTATGAAAGTGATGAATTGACGGTGGCCACATGAAAGCTGTTCAGTATGTATTTGTTTCTGGATCTGCCAGGTTTAAAGTTTCATAGGGATGATCATGCGTAAGCCTTGCATTTGTTGAGTGAAAAACGTTGATAAAATGGTGCTGTGCCAAGTCTGAAGAGATAAATTGAAGCCAAAAAGTGTGGGTCTTACATTATTACATTATAAGAGGCACAGTCGTTTCATACAGGTTTAACCTGTGTAAGATATTAGGCTCACCGTTTGAACCTGTCTGCGGTGCGCCTGTGGGTGGGTTGGGCTCTGTGGCGTTGCCTAGATAAAGGAAAACATTGATAAATGATGAGGTCACATGAGGGTACATAGCACCATAGACAATGGTACCAACTCGTAAAAAGATTCTAAAAATGCTTCTAGTCAACAGTGTCTATACGTCAGATGAACAAAGAGAAACTATTTAACATGCATTGAAACATATTTATGTTCTTTTAATGTAGATCCCAATAAACAAGTATAATATGCTGTCGATTTAAGTCGTAAAATTTACATATATATCCAACAGACTGATCCATTAAGCCCCAACACATTGTGCTCTGACCGTTGATAACCATGATTTACTACATCTGATAAGTGTGCACAACACCATGAAATCATGGAAGCTAAATGACGCATGATGCACTCGAATTTAACATGCTGCACTGTGTGGCATTTGAAAAGAGCATGTGTCGAGTGCCAGTGAGCACAGTGGGCGGAGCTTACCGGGTTGGCCAACTTAATTACTATCAGAAAAATCAATATTTCATGCTACATATTCTGTCACTGGATTTTAATATGATGGCTTGTGTAAATGGTCCCTCAATGAGGTGGCTGGAGTGGTGGGAAATACTTACTGCATCCAAGAGCTGTTGATTCGTCTAAACTGTCTCTTGGGCAATCCACGATGCCGTCACAAACCCACGATGAAGGAATGCAAATACGATCGTTCGGGCAGAAGACGAAACTGCCGTCCGAAACACCGCACATTCCAGGAATTGGGGTCGGCACTGGGGTGTCTGAAAATCGTCAGAATGTGAAATAGAGCAGACAATTATCAGGCAAGGGGGAAATCGCAAAATGGGAATCTTTCATTAACAACCTCCAACGACAGTAGATTGTTACATTAGCCATATCAATCTGGAGGATGTTCGAACCCCCGACGACGGTTTGAGATGGTTTCCATACAGTTCAGTGTCCCACCGAGAGGTTGTCTAGGAGTGGCCTTTTTGCAGTGCATAATAGGATAATTAGTCGACAAAGTGTCATTCGCTAATTACGTCATGTGTGGAAAACTTGTATATTTTCTGAATGTTTGTTGATCTTGGCTGGAAATTTGAAACTGCTTATTTGCAATATTGCGAATGGCCATTTATAGTTAAAACTAAGGATCTGTGTGGTGCAGGGAACAACCCAATCAATTAAATATCCCTAAATTATGCACAAAGTGCGCTTAATCTCGGTAGCAAGTCGACTTGAAAAGTGGCCTGTCTGCGGAAAAGTCATGGTGGCGCGCTGTATCGTGAATGGCATGTATTAGCAATTTCTTATCTCAGAATTGGGCGTAGCGGCGAATTTCAGCAACGACCGTTTGTCGACTACTGGTCTACTTTTGCTGGTAACCTATGCATAAGCCACATTCTGGGTACCAGGCAAAACGTGAATGACAAATTGTTACCCAAACTTGCTCTGAGTCCTAAGCGGTTCACACTAATTGCATACACATCCACACAATTACGAACAAGGTCAGACAAAAGCAAGGCCGTGGAAAATCATCTTACACCACACCTGTCCAGATCACTTTGGCAAAAAAACCGGAATTATCTCAGTTTGCAGTAAAGATGACAATACAGTATGAAATATGCCAATCTTGTAAAGACATCCCAATTTTCATATGGCATGAAGTGATTAATCAATTATATATACGTCAAAATCATCAATATTGCTTTGGTAGAACCTTTTGAGGACAGAAGGCAACTTTTCGACAAACTCACCAGGACTGACGCAGCTGGGAGTGAACGTGACATCATCAAGGGCGATATTCGATGCTGTGTTGCTGCCTACGGCGCCCTCAAACACCACCTTGTACTTGCCACTGCTGAGGATCGCTGCACTACCGTAAGCCCAGTCGTTACCCTGGTCACCACGAGTGCTCCAGATAGGGGTCATGATAGATGTAGTTGTAGACATGGTGTACACCTTTTGTGAAAATCCGAGAGACAGAGAAGTATAAAAAAGTGACCAAACCTGTAATGGACATATATAACATAGGGCGTTATAGATGCTTTCAATATTGAGTTTACCTTGAGTGAGCCAATGTTTGCACCATTCATGTGGTACCAGAAGCGTACCCTGCAGGCACCGTTGCTCGCAGGGTACTCTGAGGCTGTCATCATTCTTGCCAGATCCCCAAGAAGCTGATCGGATCCACTGATGTACATGAACTTGCCACCTGTAAAAAGAAGTCCCAAGAAATGGACCTGAAATAATCGACTAAAAAGCAGTGGATTCGTTCCAATGATGCAAGGTTTCCATTTTAATTTTACTTCTATACACATGTACAGTCATTTGCAAAAGTTTAAGACCACTGGGAATTTCGTTGGAATTTCTATCGCTGGGCCTGTAATACCTTGTCTCATTAAATGATCATTTATTTTCACAACGGTGCATAACATCAGTGTAGTGCTATGTACCCCTTTGAATGAAATGTTTTCAAAGGCAGGTCTTGTACGACATTTTGTCTGTAAGGTAGCATGGGTAAAAAACTAGTCAAAGTAATCAGAAAATAAAGGAGGGCACACTAAATATTAGACTAACATTTTAAACCATGGAAATGTATTCACATAGCTCATAAACAGTGTCGACAGTGAATTAGGCCCTATGTGTCACCTTTGCCGTGATCTTCACTGATGCCCGACGTGCTGCTTGAAAGGAGCCAATCAAATTCATCGTCAGTCATCTGCGCCCAGTTACATGCATCATTGTCAAAATCGCAGCCTGTGTATGAATCTAAAAAAGAAAAAGCACCAACAAAACATCCTAAAGAATTCCGAACTTCTAAAAGCTATACCTATGTTATGAAGTGCAAAAAATACCATTAATTCAAGTACCAAGAAAAATGACTTTATCTAATTATTTCACCATAATTCAAACCCCAAGTCTCAAGTCTTCTGGTGTTGATGTGATCTACGACTTTAAGGCTTAGCAAGGACGGATGGCCAGTAGAAAAATACTAAGAAAGTGTGAGCCACAATCAAGCACATTGTTTCAAAGGTATTGTGGTAGGACAAGATTCTATTTGACTGAGCAAGATTCTATTTGACTGAGCAAGATTCTAGTGGACTAAGCAAGATTCTAGTGGACTAAGCAAGATTCTAGTGGACTAAGCAAGATTCTAGTGGACTGAGTAAGATTCTAATGGTCTTACCACAGGAGTTTTCATCTGACCCATCAAAGCAATCTTGTTTTTTGTCGCAGAGCACGTCACGCATCACACACTCTCCGCTACTACACTTGAACTGGTTGGCATTGCAGGATTCTTGCTTGCTGAGACCTGATGGATAGAGAAAGAACAGCACGACTCTTTCGTCAGCTTTCATAAGATTCTTTATTTTGAGGCCTTCCTTTTGCCTCATTTCCAGGAAATGGGTCGAGACGATTTGTTTGACTGATTTCTTTGTCATTGAAATGCGTAATCAATTTCTGGCTCAATGGGCATGATGGAATCTGCCTACAAAAGATACAAGAAACTAAGTCAGCAGTTAAGTGAGTTTACAACTCATCATGAAGTGGCACTATTGTGTGTAACTGGTCGCTCAGCACCATCTGCAAATAAATCCTACATGAAATTTAATATTGAGTCCATTTGTGAATAATCTTCTAAGACAGTAAATGCGAAAGTAAAGGCGATTGGCATTTTTTGGGCAAATTATTGAAAGAACGTGCAATAATCATGCAATTGCGCAGACTGACTGCTCATGCTCACGAATAACAAATGATACAGGTTTTTACAGCCTTATAATGATACAACGTATAACTTGTTCACAAGGATAGCCTTTATCAGCTCTCAGTAGTTTCATTTTTAAGCATTTCATTTTGCTTAACTCTAACAGTCCTCAGTCCTCCAGCAGGTGAAAGATTGAGGACTGTTAGGGTTAACGAGAGAAATTAGACGCAAATCTGTAATAAGCCTTTTGCGAGTTAAATTTGAATAGAGTCTGGTACACTGTGCTATCTTATTTCACATGAACATAACAATTTGAATTCCCAAGACTAACGACACTACCTCGTGATTTGGGGCAAGCTTTTGCATAGCAACCACAATCTCTGGATGGACCGGTTCCTTTGTGCCCTTCGCATCCATTGAAAACAGTGTATTGATGCAAGGCGTCTCTTATGTAACTAAGCAAATTAAAACTTGCCCTGAATTACGAGGTACAGTAACAGTGTTCGTAGTATGGAGAATTCAATTTGTTATGCTCACGTGCTTGTGGAGAACTCGGTGACTCGCAAATGGCTTATTAAAATGAGCAACTTTAACTCACCGATTTCACACTGTTGCGCAAACTTAATATCGTCAATGGCGATGACACCCGAGCTGCCTGAACCATACACAGCCTCAATATGAATGGCAAAGTTGCTTTGTTCGCCAATCGTAATCTCATTGGTTGACTGCCAGCTGCCAAGCTGGTTCAAGCTCTGAAATATCTTCTAAAAATGTAGAAATGCATATTAGCAAGTTTGTAAAGTCTTTGTCAGTAGGATGGTTTGCAAATGAGAAACTTTCACGCAAACAATTACCATAAAAACTGGTTACTTTCTTTTCCATTTCACTGTCCGTAAAATTGAACAAAAAGAAAAAATGACAATCTGAAATCTTTGAATAAAACAGAGAAATATTGTTTTATTTTTATAAATAAATACAAATCTGAACATCTGAACTCTGAAAATATTTAAGACATCTTAAAATATCATTACACATATTTACAAATAAATATTTGATTATATATTTGAGTGGTCAAGCATTTGAAAGCTCTATTCTAGAAAACCATGCAGTATTAAAGTTGATGTAGAAATTGCTAAATTACATGAATAGTAACAAAAAGGTGGCCAACATCGACCGTATTATGGAACATTTTAACCAGACTGAGCATCTATGCACATCCTACTTTATATAAGTGAAAAGTGCAGAGGGCATGTAATAATTTTGTTTTCGTTTAAATGAGCATAAAACTTCAACACAATTTCGAGAGAGGGATCCAGTATTAAAACCAGGAACATACACAACTACGAATATATTCCAGATGTTTTTAAATGTTAATACCTGGCTTGAAGTTGAGGCTCCAGTCTTCAGGTAAACATTGATGGAATTGAGTGAATTGCCATTCAAATAAAAGAAGAAAGTAACGTCACACAGGGCGCTGGATTTCTGGTACATCAGAGAGCTTAGAATGGCTCGCCCGGCATTTGCAAGGTTCGGTAGGGGCACAATGACCATGAAATGACCTAAATAAAATCATTAACAACGAAAGGAAAAAAGAATGCTCGAATTTGAGGGGTTTTTGAGTTCCACAAAATAATATAAATGGTGCTTCAATTGAAAATGCAATCAATTAAAGTGGCTATTTTGGTCAAAATAGCATCAAACCGTAGACCCCTTTATTATTACAAATAAAAATCAAAGTGCAGGATGTCCTTAAAATATTTTACGGAGGGCTTAATTAATGGTAACTCGCTTAGAAGAAATTGCGAACATGTGACAAGCAGACTTTGGGGCATATCTTATACCTTGACTCGTTCCTGTCGTGTGGTCAGCGACTGGTTCCCCATTAGTTGGTTTACCATAGCGCCACTCAACACGATCCGAGAATGCATTGTACCATCCGCAAGCGTTGCTGTCGGTCTCAAAGGGACACTCGGACCCTGGGATATGGAACGGGGATGTCAAATGTTGTTGATAAATTGGATTGTTAAGTTCATGCCGAGATCTTGTGCCAAATATTAGGTCTTTGTCACTTTCGAGCAGGTGACCAATGCTGATTAACATGCATAGCCCACAAGCAAATGCCGGGCACTGTGAGTGCAATTAATACAAAAATGCATTCAAGTTGCTTTGTAAATCATACGCGTCATATTTTGCAATGCTCTCAAAGCCAGGGTTTGAGTGATATTTTTGCTACAACTTGCTCGCCGCCGCTGCCAAGTTTAATTCTCAGTCTGCCTCCAAAGACTTCTCCGACTGCTTGTGCATACATGTGTGTACACCTTATACGGAGCGGTAAGCATGTTTACATGTTTGGCTATAGTGGTTCAGGGCATGCATGGCGGTTCAAACGAAAAAAGAGCAAATTTCAAACCGACATAACAGGGTTGCAGCAAACTTTCTGTAGAGTTTAAGGGTATCCAACTTTTAAGAATAAGCATTATGAATATTTGATCTGCCTTCACAGAATCCTATTCCTGTTTGCTCGGAGAATATACTAGCCTATTAATAACCGTTAGCTGTTTTTTCCAATGTAGACTTCCAGATCACGTTCATGTATTCTCTGGCTTGAAACAGGAAAGTTGCAAATGTATGAACCGTGCTCTTATTTTATTTCAATGGATACACTCTTATTCCCCTTCGTTACCGCATGTGGTCTCATCAGACGAGTCGCTACACTGCGACATCAGATCGCAGTGCTGCGATTGGCTGTAGCACCCAGCCGACGTCAGGCATGCGTACCGGCCATCGGGGCAGTAGAAGTTGGTGTCACCTCGCAACGGCTCACCAGGAAGGCCACTTCCCTGGGAATCGATTGCAATAGGGAAAAATACAATGAAAATTGTACAACAGCAAATCATGGGTATAGAATTATGGAAAAGAATTAGGAAAATCAGGAAAAGTAAACAATGAAAAGGGCTAATGGCAAAGTGGCAATAAACGATGGGCTGTACCATGAACGCAGGAAAAACTATCATGGATAAGGTAGAAAAATATGAGAAAAACACATCAAAATTAAGAAAGAATTAAAACAAAATGAAATAGAATTCAGTGGCAATATTTTTATCTTGAGTGTTCTATCTACATTATAAATCTAATGAATGAACAGACACAAGTTGTTCGACAGCAAATTAAAGTCAAGCCAAAACAATTTAGCTGATCACAGGTTTCGTGCTCTGGCGAAAGGCATATCTTCATAAGTATGTCAAATTAATATCCTCATATCTAAGTTTCAGACCATATCACCTGGGTTCACTACAAAGTAATAGATGCAGCAGCTACAATAAATAGGTCAAGGCAATTTTTCAAAATCAGCAAACAATATTGCTTTCTGGTCCATATCTATCGTGACCGTAAACATTGGAGGGTTTCAATTAACAGAATCATTCAAAGACGGGTGACGTAAATCCATGCTTCTCGTCACAAAACTCTCCTTCAATTAAATGCTTACAATGAAACATTCCCTTGAGAAGGAGACATCATCGATGGCTACAGCGCTTTGTGGACTGGCACCAGAAATACCCTCAATGACAATCTAGATACATATAGCCGGTGCAATAAAAAAAAACAGTCAATCTGGTGAAATATCAATCAGACTATTTTCAAGTCTGTAGTTCATCACTGCAACTAATGTGAAATCCAGTCAATCACTGAAGACTCCATGATTCTCCATCGTAAGTCAAAAAGTCATTCCAAAGTCTGTAAAAAGCCATTCGGGCAAGTTTAATATAAATTTGGTGAAATGAACAGTGACAGAGAAGTCAATCCTTTGTTCATGTTCAACATTACTGCACCGTAAAAAAGTTGGTCAAACAGTGTTGGGCATTTGTTATTTGCCAAACCTGGGTTAAAGCTAAAACACTGTTGGTCAATTTCCATCACTGTTGGTCAAACATTGACCAAATATTGGGAGGAATTTGCCCAACGGTTGCTGAAGTTGGTATTTTAGCAACATTGGGCAAAACATCAACCAAAAAATAACCAATCGTTTTACAGTGTTGGATGAACTCGACCTACATGTACAACTCTGGTTCAGTAATTATAATAACTAGTAACTATGAAGTCAAAAAACATCGGCACACATGAAGCAGGCCTCTAGCTGAGAAATAACAGTGAATGGGCTATGAAAGAGTTCGTTTGAGTACTTTGTGACTACGGACTGGACAATAATTAATTAACTTCATTGCAAGTCGGCAGTACGGCACTCTGCCCTTTACAGCCTCTGTGTCCAAAATGTTTCAAAGTTTGGAAGATATGATTCAAAATAGATTCTGTTTTGATGTGACCCCAAACATTTCAGTATGGAAAGCTGTCCGACTTGCCTCAAAGTCCACCCCTGGATTGTTGACCGGCAGAGACCTCAGATGCCAAGTGTCGCCTTGGGAACCGGTGATGCGGTCCATCTGAGGCAGAGCGTTGCTAAGATATGATGTACGCTGGCGGACGACGATAGTGCCCGCATCCTCCCCGTTCATGTAATACCAGAAACGAACCTGTGCAATGAGATATTATCAGTGAACATCTAGTCGGTGTTTAAGTTTCTGTCAATTAAAACCAAGGTCAGTTTATATGTATCACCTGTGTTTCAGATTTGACCTGGTTGCTATAAATATTGTTAGATAATTGGATAAACTTAAGCCTGAATTTTCCTTTTTCTTTGAAAGATAGTTGTCTTCAATGTTAAAAAATACAAAACAATACTCCTATGAATCCCATTTCAAACGGTTCTTTCTTTGTGAACAAAATTTTGCTCAAAAGTATATTTATTTATGTAAGAACTGATTTTTCCTTCAACTTGCGAAAACGACACATAGAAGCACTTCAACATGTGTAACTAACCAAAGATGTCTCGGAAGTTGAATGAGCCACTTTTAAGTGAAGGAACCTTGAAAAAAAACTTGCACAATATATTCGTCAATTATATAGGCACTTTCGACATTGTCCAGCCACGTAATGTGTAATTTTCAACTGGATTCCAAAAAAAGTAAGGCATTGAAATGAAGAGCTCTGTTTGTTATTTCTATTGAAAACTAAAACAAAATAACATGACAATTTGAAATAAGACCCATTTTATGTTTTTTATGGATATGCAGCCATTATGTCCCTTTATCCACCTGCTATGGAGTTAAAACAACTAAACATGCGGACTTACATAGCAGTTGTTACTTAGTCTGCTGATGGAGGGACTACCCAACCTAGCGATGTCTGTACTCCGTCTAGGCCGGGAGGAATCAATGTACAAGTAGTTGCCTGAAACACAACGGTTTAAAGAATTAAAACCTTTAGTTCTTTTGTAAATTAGTTGCAATAAGTAACATCCTCCAAACCCCAAAAATACATTGTCCTATTCGTTTCTGAACAGTAAACTTTGATAAGGAAACTTTTATTTATTCTTTATCAAATTTGGAACTAGTATGAAGGTAGCAACCATGTAGAACATAATCACTTGGCGGTATAGTGTTCATGTATTAATTACAAAACAAAATTGTGACTTCAGACCTTTCAAAACTTAACTTTCAAAACTAAGCATAAAAAAGCAGTGTTTACTTTGGTTTGTTATTTTGAAACTCTGAGAAAATGTTGCAGAAAGACTTTCGCCTCCACACACGGCACTTCTCACCTTTATTTGAATTCTTTGTGTGGTCATTTATTGGTCCAACGCTCATCCCTCCAGCTCCGTCTTGCCTCATCGACCAATCAAAATCATCATTATATTCCTGGTGCCATTTACAAAGGTCGGCATCAAAACTGCAGCTCAATGTTGTGGCTGGAAATGAGAGTAACTCTGCTTAAAATTGATGCTTTCTATTACATTCAAATTATTAGTGAAGCAAATAAATATGTAGAAGTGTACATGTGCAGAATCCAGCCCCGTTTCACTAACCATTCCGTATGGACCCTTTAATGGCGGAAAGCGCTGTGTTCAGTTTTGTATGGAGTGTCTGTCACAGAACAATGGCGCTATACAAAAGTTATAACAATGCTTTTCTGTTTTTCCATTCCTAATTTGAAAAGGTTCTGGTCATAAACAGGTAGTTGGTGAGAGTAAAATCTGCAGTGAGTTAACTTTAAGTGTTGAAGTCCATCACAAGTCCTTGGAAGTCAAACTCAAGTCATCTAGTTCAAAGCCAAGTCAAAACTCAACAAACTGAAACACGACAGATGCATTTCTTTGTCAGTGTTTACCCTGTTTTCTTTTATTATTGGTCTGCCGAGGGGATTTGGGAATGGATTTATGATGGACTTGACTACCAGACTGGTTCAGTGACAGATGGGATCTGTCACAATTTGTCCAACTTACGACAGTTGAGCTCGTCGCTTCCGTCCATGCAGTCATCCCGGAAGTCGCACACTGATGTCGCATCGACGCACAGCGAGTTGCTACACTGGAACTGGTTGTCATTGCATGGCACGCCGGTGACTGGTGGCGGGGAGCAGCTGTAGAACGTGATGTCATCAAGCGAGATGCCACCAGAGTAAGTGGTAGATCGCCTGGCTTGGATGATCACCTGCACGAACAAGAAATGATTGTTCAAATTGAGGCCTGCTTTATGCACAGGGGTCTTTCATGGCAAGATACATGGTAAAAAAAACGGTGGGACTTACACTGTAGTCCCTGCCTGCGCCGAGTACGAATTCTGCTTTCTTCCACTGGGCTCCCTGCGAGCCGCTGATGTAACCTATGGTTGCATTGGCTCCAACCTGCGATGTGGCAACGCTCAGCGAGCCCACATTGGTGCCCGTCATGTAGTACCAGAAGTCCAACTTGCAGTTGGTGTTTGTTTCAGAGAGAGTAGCTGATGTCATTGTGGCCACACCTGCTGTGTTGGACTTGCTCATTGTGTAGGCATAGTATCCTAAATACAAGGCAAAAAGACAATAAACCTGAAAATTTGCCAATCGAATAATGTTTGTTTTTCTGACAAATGAGAAGACAACGAATTGTACAAGAACACAAGATCTACCTGAAACAACATTCAGACATCGGTGACCTGATATACACAACTTCAGAGAGTTATTGGGCACCTTAAACACACCAAGAAATTTAACCCAAATTATAATATATATAAAAATGGACAGAGAAATTGATTGGAGTGGGAGTTGAACCTCTCACCCCAATGACCCCAACAACACTGTCCCTATGTTCAACCAATTGAGCCATCCAATTCTATACATTCAGTCTCCGCATATATCAATATCTGTGACAAACACATCAATATACCTTGTGTGGATAGTCTAATGCTTTCTTGTATGATGAAGTAAATGTTACTTATTACTTAATGTTACTTTTTCTCACACTCTTAACACACTTATCAGCTGGACTTCTGTTGATGGTTTCCTTGAGTGTTCCTCTTTGTTTTGTGAAAGATAATCTTGAGACGAAAATGCCCCGGTAACTCTTTTTTAGAGCTCAGGAAAGGTTTTTAAGGACCTGGCTTAGTCCTTACAAGGTTCACACAACCTGGATTGTGAGGACCTACTCTGTCATCAAGTTCAAATGGTGTATAAACTAACTTGCACAAAGAAATTGACGGCAAAAGATCTTGGTGGGTACGTACCAAGGGTGGATTGTGAGGTGTGGTCAGTGGCTGGCCGGTTTTGGTCACCTCCATTGCCCTGGGCCAACAACCAATAGAAATCCCCATCTGCCAACATCCAGTGGCATGAGCCTGCATCAAAGTCGCACTTGGATTGAACTACAAATGAAGGAAAAACCGATGTAATAATGAGGACACCATCAGAGGTCTAAATTATGGGGAAAAAAACATGACTTGTGCATGGGAAAAATTCAAAATTCGTATTAACGGTGAGAAGATCTGGAAAAACAAACAGAACCAGGTATGGGCCGCAAGACTGTGATATACATGTAGGAAATGGAAAAATGAGCAAGGAGCTGAACCTTTTTTTTAAACAATACTATGTACCTTTCACTTATGTTGAAAAAACAGGAAGAGACAAAAATATTTTTCTGACAAAATAATTGAAATCTTTATCCTTGTTTCACTGAAAACCTTGACTTTTGAAAGATCTTTTTCTCAGAATGTAACCATTTTTGGCATTTTGATGAATGATAATGATGTTGTAACACATTTCATTTTTAGGAACATCAGTTTTGTTCCGCTCAGAGAAAATTCTGTTTTCAACCTCTTCCTAGTTCAACCTAATTTTGCCAGCACATCTCCCATTCGGGCCAGAATGTCGCTGGATGCCCTTGGCAAGACTCACCACAATCCCTCTCGTCTGCCCCATCAATGCAGTCTTTCTTGAAGTCGCACACATTGATTGCACTGATGCACCGGTCGTCTGCCTTGCAGTAGAACTGGCCTGCTGAGCAGCGAGCAGGACCAGTTGGGGAAGGGGTGGTTGGCGGGGCCGTGGGGAGGTTACCGGAGTAGGCCTGGCAGCCGGGCGTAAGGCTGGTGTCGTCGATGGCGATGTCGCCCCCGGCAGCATCACCCACTGAGGCTTGGATGACAACCTTAGATCAAAAGTTTCAAATTACATGTAGTTCGCAGAAAAAAAATGAAATATGCTTTGTAATTGCCAGGCAATGCCTGGGCCTTTGGCAATTCTTTTCAGCTGATTGCCAGATTAGTATAGAGGTTTTACTTATTGATAAGGTCAGACCTCCACATGGCCTGTCCAGACTACCTCCAGCCCATTATAGACGAGTCTATGGCTATTTTACAGCTCCATTTAGCATGTAAGTGACTTCCAAAACAGAGCCCTGGTAGAAGTATTACAGACACGCTCCTTTGTTCCATTTGTTTGTGTTGGAAGAGTTTTCATGATCACAGTGACTAGAGCTGTAGATTATATGTGACCGGCTCCATAAAAAAGGGTATTATGCTACATTTTTTTTCAAAATGAGTTACATACACATTTGAATTGGTTACAATATAAGCTTTAACATGGTGTAGGTTTGAACCCTGTGGCACTTTGCAATCTGGAGATATATCGATTGTTGCATTATTATATCATACACAGCAACAGAAGTACTTTCTGAGATAAAGTCCTTTAAACACAGGAAGTAGAAAAAGAAATCAGCCAAGAAGAACGTCTCTTGAATATCCACAGCAATAATTAGGTTTCTTGAATGAATTATGAAAGTATTGATATGACAGAAGGCAATAAACCAACAAGTAATACAAATCACCCTCTCCGCATAGAAAAAGCCTCAGCACTAAATAGCAAAGCGTCCCTTAATACCCTTTTCTGGCGAGCGGGTCACATACGTGTATGTAGTTCAGTGGAAACAATGGTCCTCAACAGGGGCTCGTAGTGGACAGCCCACTGCTTCAAAGCAGGGCATTACAGGCCCTGCCGAGACGTGACCTGGCTTCTCGACTAGTGCCACCCTTACAGAAGAAATTATGGCTGGTGTGAAAGCAGAGAGTTCCTTAGAAAAAGGCAAGGCAATTGTGAACCGGCCAAGCAAAAAAAGTCACAAGTCGTCCGAGCCACATTTCAATAATACAAGCCAATAAAAAATCCTACAAACTCCAAAAAGAACGGGACCCCTAAATACTTTTCATCCTGATAATATCATTGGTATGAGGATGCCACACTTAACGCTTCATCCAACCGAACAGCTTGGCTTGCTCTGGCTAATGCAACTGAAAATAAAGGGCTTTAAAAGTGGTTTTTGTGGGATCACGATTCTTTGTAAAATATTTTTTTTAATTTTTAAATAAAAACAAATAAAACGTTTGGAATCATGCATGTTCAAAGGCCTTTAATAGCTGATGATAGATTTACACCATTTTAAGGGTCAGCCTCAGCTTATCGACGACCGCGTGTATTAACGTACTTGGAATGGTGTACTGGTTGTTATGGCAACCTCTGCCCGCCTCCAAACGTCTGCTTGGCCACCGCTCTTTGACCAAATTGTCTGAGCCTGGTAATTACTATTGTAGTAGGAACGAAGCATCACTTTCAGGTCTTGGATGTTGGCACCAAACATGTGGTAGAAGAATCGAAGCTGTGAAGGGTGAATTTGAGAAATGAGTTAACTCTTTTTATTAACGTCTGGTACCTCGCTTGTGTGGCTCAAGTGAAAACCCTGGTGTGGAAAACCTAGTAAATACGACAGACTTACTGGTAAGAAGTTCTGATTGAAATTCTAATCAGTGCTGCGGTCGAGTCCATTAATTACCAAAAAGGTTTCACAAATTGAACACCTGATGAGTCAGTAAATTCAGTGGACTGGAGGTCCACCTCATGGACTTGTCGCTTTTTGTAATAGTCTGAAGCGAATTCCACTACAACAGTCAGTGCTGTTTGAAGTTGTTCTGGCAGGGCAGCATACAGAAAGGTAAATTTGCAGAAAGAATCTGTTTTTTAGGAACAAGGGAAGATCTCCGTGTTTCACATAGTTTGCTCTCTGCTGTAGCTCCAAAACAGAGTACACTGTTTGAAACACTTCCGCTGAGCCTGAAAATATATTTCTCTCTATCGAACGGGTGGATTCGTGCACAAGGCTGAGTTATTGAGAATGAGATTGAAATTAGACTGGAGTGTCCAAAATAAATAGGTGAAGTCTGGCAATCTTACCTTACAATCGTTCCCAGATGGCACGGTGTACTTAGGGCTGACGAGTTGCGCTGCCTTTCCAAAATTCCCAGGTGAGGAATCAATGAACATATAAAAACCTGCAAATTAGCAAAATACAACTCTCACTGAACAAACGTATGTTTTGACAAACTCAGTTATCATTCTGGAGATGATGTTGTATTTCAGAAGTGCGTTTCAGTTAACAAACCTTTAGACATTCTGGATCTAGCTTCAAATCTAGAAGCAAAGTTACAGCCTGGCTTTGGATTTATGATGGCAAATGTCCTTAAAGATCACACCCAGCCGTCAAATATAAATACAAGGAATACAACCTGAAAAGGCACGCAAAGCACACAATAATTACTAGGGCTACGATTGATGCCGTCACAAGTCCACCATCCAGCACAAGTCATGTAGTCTGAAGCAATTTCATTCAACGCTCTTCAAATGAACCACACCAAAAGCATTCCTTTGTCACGGTTCACCGTGTAACTTTGAACTGGTTTTGATGAGGCTGGACTTGAGACAGAACGGAGAGGAGAAATTGGAAAAAACTTCTTCGAAAAGGAAGAGTTTTAATGACATTGGCATTAACGTACCTTCACTTGATCCTAAGGTGTGATCTCTAGAGGGTCCAGTGTCAGGAATAGCTGTTGAGCCCTTTAATCTCACCCAATTAATGCCATCTGTGTCAGTGGCCTGCGTCCAATCACAGAGATCGTTTTCAAAGCTGCACATTCTGTTGCCATTGGATACTGCAACGAAAGAAAGGATCCAATGAAAACAGGGCTTAGCAACAGACTTCGGCCTTTCTCAATAAGTGAAAGCCTAATCTGGAAGCAATTTTTGCCCGGTTTTGGACTTCAGAGTAATTTATTTTGCAAGTGGACAAACTCAGGTTTGGATCAGATGAAAAACCCAAAACACAAAAGGTTTAGTAGCATTTTCGAAAATTTTTAAATTAAACGTTTAGGTAAATAATAAAAAATATCCATTTTTTGAGCGAAAGTTATAAGCTCAGGAAAGACACAGTTGTTATCAAAAGAAGTTTCCATCTTTATCCTAACCTCCTGGACTTTATGTAAAGTTATATTTAAATTGGAAGATTTTGGAAGAGATTGGGCTTGCTATACAGAAATACTTCTGTTTTCATTCGACAATGATGTCTTGCAATCTTACTGATGACGATATCATCATGCATATGGTCAAAAGAAAAATGACTGTAAATTTCAATGCAAAGTATGACATTGATTGTATTAAATATGACACAGGGAACAGAAGTTATCTAAAACTAAGCTGGAATGAAGCACAAACCACATCAAATGACTGATTTGAATTGTTGGAGGTTTCAACGGACAGCAGAAACTCACAGCAAGACTGCAGATCCTCGTCCGTTCCGTCGCCGCAATCGTCCGACCAATCACAAACCAGGCTCTTGTCCACGCAGGCTCTGTTGACGCACCAGAAGTTGCTGGAGGTGTCACATGACAGGGCGGGGTCTGGGAGGGCACAGTTGGTGAACTTAATGTCGTCCATGGCAATCATGCCCTGGAAGTTGGAATTACGCTCCTTGCGGAATTTAAGCTGTAACAATAATGACAACATCAATAATAATGACACATTTACAATTGGCTTATTCCCAATCTGAACAGGTGTGTCTTGATCTTACATAGCAGGGTGTGGCATGAACCGAAATGGGGTTGGAAATAATGACAAAATTACCCTGAAAGGTGATTGCCTCCTCCCAATTCCAATGGTCAGTTGTTTCCACTGGCTGCCGTGGTCGGCGCTGTTGGCCCAAAGCACGCTCTCGGACCGATCCGCCTGGTCAACCAAGACCAGGAGCAGCTCACCGACGTTCTGGCCGCTGATGACATACCATATCTCCAGGACACAGTTGGCTGAGGCCACTGTGTATGCTGGGCCAACCATGAGGGCCACTTGGTCAACTGAGGTCTGGCCGAAGGGTGCAATGTACATGTAGTGACCTTCAAGGCCAAAAATTTGAGATATTAAAAGCAAATTCAATTTGTTCCTTCACATTTACTCTTGGAGATATTTGCAAGATAATTTACAAAAACATATAACCGTCAAGGCAACCTCTTGAGGGCGCTCCGGAGATGAGGGGCATTGTCTGTTGTCATAAGGACACAACCTATGTTTTTGTTCATTTTTCAGAGACCTGAACATGGAGTAATGTGTACAGACAATGACTTGGAGACAGAACAGCAGAGTAAAAAAGAAATAAAAACAGCAAGCCAATTCTTTCAAGGCAAACTTTAAGGGCACTCTGCAGGGGATGTCAAAGACTTGTCCCCGTGCTGAGTAGCAGCAAACACGAACCCAACCAAAACATCTTCGTCTACAAGCAGGTGTGTTTATGGAAAGCCTTCGACGTATAAGTAAACTCTTGAGGGCACTCTAGGGATGGGAAAACCAAAACATCTTGGTCTACAAGGAAGTGTGTTTATGGAAAGCCTTCGACGTAAACTCTTGAGGGCACTCTAGGGATGGGATCACTGTAATGGGGTAAGGAACGGGAATATCGATCTACCTATTCCATGGGAATATGAATGAGCATTAATGTAAATGTTTTGACCCTGATATACAAAGGAAAGAAATGATGACAAGTAGCATCCTATTCTCTTTAAGACAACTTCTAGAGGGCACTCTAGGGGCAAGGACACATTTTCCCTATGGAAGAGGCTATGGCACTACCCAGCCCAAATAGATATTATGTGTATGTATGTACAATATTACCTGAGTTATTACTCAAGAGTGTGAGAATAGGTGAACGAATTCAACATCTAAACATTTAAAGCAAAAACTCTTGAGGGCGCTCTAGGGTGAGAACACAATTTCCTTCCGTGCATTTCATTGCGTTATGGATTACTTTTCAATCTACTA
>NW_019091452.1:48797-158819 GCF_001949145.1 Acanthaster planci
TGAGACAAAACCATAGGGCAATTAAGAGGTAGAAGCCAAAAAGCCTATAACCTCTAGGTGAACTCTTGAGGGCGCTCTAGGGTGAGAACACAATTTCCTTCCATGCATTTCATTGCGTTATGGATTACTTTTCAATCTACTGAGTTCTCAGTAAAGGGCACTTTTGCATATATTGTGACCTGCGAGACAAAACCATAGGGCAATTAAGAGATAGAAGCCAAAAAGCCTATAACCTCTAGGTTAACTCTTGAGGGCGCTCTAGGGGGTAAGAACACTGTACTTCACTGTTTGTGCAATGACCACAAAACACTCTGTTTTGGTAAAAAAAACAAAGGTGTTTTCTTTTAAAGAATGTGTAGACAGACAAAACAAAGGAGCTAATTGAGAGGTAAAAATGGACATACTGAAGACAAACTCTTGAGGGCGCTCTATGGGGCATTATTACCATTTTTACATTTTGATCTGTTTTGCCCCGCTTTGTCCTGCTTTGGTGGGAAAACCTGACGAATGGACCCCCTTTTAAGCCAACCAAGAGAGATTATAAAACTGTACAAGATAACGAAATATGCATTAACAAACCGATGCCACTTGAGAGGGTGTGGTCCATCCTTGGAGCTACATTTGGCGTTGCCGAAGTATCCTGCCCCGTTGCTCGGTGCCAGTCAAAGTTGTCCATGGTAGTCTCCGTCCAGCCACAAGAATCACTCTCAAAATCGCACAGAGTTGCTGTTGTTAGATGAAAATGATTTGATAAGGTACTGACAACACAAATATACGCATGGTTTGATTAATTTCAGTCTAGACAGACCCAGACCTAGCCTTTGTACATCTGTGGAAATTGTTTTTGTTATCCTAAACATTTTCCCCCAAGATGCAAGCTATTTCTTCCCTTTTTACAAAAATAAATGGAGGTTTTCACACAAAGCTAGGTGAAGGAAAATAACGTGTGCCATGGTGTATGGTGATGGTTTAAACTTGATACCAACTATGCTACATAAATAATACAGGTTTTTCCACCTAAGGACAGTTTATTATGAAGTATGTGATTGTATGGTATCAACTTTGCATGTCAGCAGTTGTATCACATAGTGATTATGTTAAATGAAATGATGCGGGACAACCAAATATATGGTATGCCCTTTCACAAAGAAAAACCTTGATTAATAAAGACTTCATCACGTGCACTACTTTTTAAAAGCTTTGTTCACAGGTAATGTCCCCCGCCCCTTAGCACTTACGGCAAGCTTCCTCGTCTGATTGGTCGGGACACTGCATCTTGAAGTCGCATATCTGCTCAGCAGGAATGCAGGTGAAGTCGCGGCACTGGAACTGTCCATCCAAACACACCCTGGGTACCGTGGTAACTAAACAGAATGGCCAAACTCATCCATTACTACATTAGTCTTCATCAGAAGCACAATGAAATGTTACTGGGTCCCAGAAAATGAATCTTTGGGCCACTTTCTAAAATAAGTCTGCTTTATAGTTTGGAGTTAAAAAAAGAAAATCAAGCTCTTTGCTCTGATATCTCACTCAGTTTGGCATTCAGGTGGAATGCTATGGGTTCCCACTGATACAAACTGGGACCAATTCTGTTGAATCAAGGCTCCTTTTGACTTATTTTGGGCAACAAATCGTTTTCATAACCACAGACAAGGGGGCAGGAAAGGAAAAAATAAAGGAACATCAATCCCTCCCGTTCAGAGCTTTTGCAGACATGCCACTGCAAAGCATTCAAAGAAAGTATTAGACTTCCATTTTTGACTACAGGTTGACTTATTTCAATAGCTTCTCTTACCAATGACGGGTTCGGGGGTAGTCAGAACTGGAAGGGATGAAGATGACAGGGCACACTCAGGAGTAAACGAGATGTCGTCGAGGGAAATATCACCTTGGGAACCGGCTCCTCGGACTGCCTCTATGACGATCTGGGGAATCATTGGCACATTCAAAGTTAAGGTCAGGAATGGCGGAGGGGAGATTGAAAACCTCAATTCTGACAAAAGACCTAGAATGAACTTCTCACAATGTTAAATATCATGACGTAATTCTGCATTGAAAACAACAGCCGTCACAAAGTTGTGGATCTCTTGAGGGTATATTCAATGTAATATCACAATGCACTGTGCCCCAGGTAGGAGGAAATAACAGAATGATGGAACCCCAAAGTTTGTCCCCCAAAAGAAACATGTGCGACTTATAAAGGTAACTGAACAACACCTTAAGAACAAGCTACAGCTTATTGAATATGTGGATATCCAGTAGTGCTAGAATGGGTCAGTTGAAAGATTCGGTCATTAGCATGAACAGGTCAAAGCTTTTTGGCCATTTGTGACATGTTCGTAGCACTGCACATTATTCCACAAGGCAGTGCAACGTTTTGGATGTCAGCCTGCTAACTTGGTCCAGCAGTGCCCGCTCCAATTCTGTTTAAAAGGTTCATATCTCTTTTCAAAGTGTGAATGCATTTGATTATTTCCCGAGTGCCAAAATTTAATTGCCAGTCAGTGAATTATAAGGACCGTGTGACCACTAAGGCTATGAACAGAATAGACCTTGATACTTTGACAGAATCCCTTCTGATTCCATAAATCTTATAGAAAGGGTCCCATACCTGGTAGGGGTCATTGTAGTTGATATCCACAGAAGCTCGTTTCCACCATCTGTTGTTTTCACCTTCGACCGTCCACCTCAAAGTCAACTGACCGTTGATTTCAGTGCGTGTGTAGACATGGAGTGATCCAATATCTTGTCCCAGCATGTGGTAGAAAAAGCGCATCTGAAAAATGAGAGCACAACTGAGAATAATTCTACGGTAACTCATAATGGCAATGATGATGTAACATAGCCAGCTTTTACTGGTGATCAAGTACATTGTCATTACTTCTGCCCGAAGCGAAACGTTCCTTAAAAACCATCCTCTTGAGGTGAAAATGGCTTGATGCAGCTATTCAGGAACGGCTTTTGCTAAGCAACCAGAGAAATGAATTGCTTATCAAAACTCATTTCCCCCAAAACTGCAGTGTGCAGTAAAATGTTTTAATGCCAGTTCCTTACTTATATGAGCTTTACAGGACAGTTAGATTAAAATAACATTTTCTAAATGTCCGGTTGAAAGGTAAGACCCAAGACTCACTGTGCATGTTGATGATCCACTCTCTATGACAGGGCTGGCGAGGCGAGTTCTTTGGTTCTCCCTCTGCGAGAGGCCAATGGTGACAAGGTATCCTGAAGTTGAGAGAAAAATAACAGACAAACAAAATGCAATGAAGTGATCAAAATCGGAGATTAAATTTAATGGAATGGAGGCCAGGAAATGCCCATCAAACAGTAGTCTGGTTTTTTAGTCTTAGACTACCTACAAATCGATGCAGAGTCAAACTTTTAAGGGGGGGGGCTGGTTGCCAACTAAGGTAAATACAAAATGATAAATGTTTACAAGGACAGTTCAAAACCCTGTCTGAAGTGAATGGAGTAGTGGAATTGACCTGTTATAACAACTTTGTTTGAAATTGCACCTGGTCTGAAATGAGGCAGTTTAAGAACAGAGACACAGTTCTAATGTAGTGGACTCAATTGTTTTATATCACAGTTTTACAAGGGTAATGTGCACCAGAAAATATAAATTGTCCTTCAGTCCGCTAGGATGGTGTGAATGATCCTTCTTCTAAAGTCTTGCACAATACACACCATTGTAAATATTTATAATAACAGCCCTAATGCCATCTGAGTACTGCCAGAGTTATGGCCCTAAAATATGTACCATTTGGAGAGTCAGCGGTGTGGTCTTCCATACCAACCCCCGCCGCTGGAACTCTCTGCCAGTCAGCTTCTTCCGTTGTCAGCTGTTCCCAATTGCACAGTCCGCTCTCAAAGTCACAACGGTTGTAACTGCCTGAAGGTGAAAAATCCAAGTAAAAATGGCCATCGACTTCCTGAACTCTCCAAACTGGCATTTATTCCCCACTTATTTCAATCTTGTCTCTCCCTCATGAGATTGCCCTTTGTCTGATTTTCAAAACTTACAATGAATGTCAAACATAACTTTCAAGAACCTATGAAAGGTTATTTTCCTTATAAATTCCATGCAAAGCCTTCAGATCTCGACTCGCACTGAAAAAAAGTGAAATTTAGCTATGCTTCAAATAATTATTTTAGTGCGGGGCGGCACAGATTGTTTTTAGGTGTATGAACAACACGTGAATTTAGAAACTGCAAGTCTCATGAAGTCAGTGTTTAAATCTCAGTTTTGAAAGCATAAGTCTCATTTTGTGAAAGTAACAACTTTGGAGTCGGACAAAGTTAATGCTTTTAACTATACCTTACAATAAAGAAAAAGTGACAGCCTAAGTCACATTTCAGAAGTTACAGAAAAGGTGAGCAGGGATACACATATTGAGTTGTCAAGTTAAGTTGGCATCTCTTTTTACTTCAGCATAAACTTAACATCATTTCATTTGTCTGGTCATATTTTGTCAGTTTATGAGTCGATATTTCAAAACTGCCACGTCATTCGGGAACAACGCACCTGACATCATGCTAGTTCAGAGATTTGAGCTGCATGTGAGTTGATTTCTGTCCACTGTGATAGGGCAGACCTCTTGTGCGTATTAATGTTCTCGAATAAACTACGATGCACTTCCTTTTCTACACACGCTCATTAAGGAAACTCACTGCAGGATTGTTCGTCGGAGCCGTCGCAACAGTCCAAATGGAAGTCACATTTGCCGGATACCGGGTAGCAGTGACTGGAACTGCACCTATCCTGGCCAGCCGGGCAGGTCAACGAGGTGGGCAGGCTGTATGCGCAGTTATCAAAACGCAGGTCATCCACGGCAAAGCCAGACTCCGATGCTGTAACCTGTAGATCTTGTACATCAACTACAATCTGGATTTTTAAAAAAGGCAGTTGTGACGAATTACACCCTTACAATATTAGGTGAAACTTAAACCAATTTATGAAAAAAAAATGAAAGTGGGGATTTTTTCTTTGCTAACCTCAAATCTGTTGGTACAAACACCTACCTGGAAGTCAGTCAGGCAGTTTGGTATGTCCGTGGTCTGCAGGTTCCACCTGCTGTAAGGCCCAATGTTGTCAGACACTTTGCCCAACGTTCTTTCCTTGTCGCTGTATCTGACAGAGACTGTGATGTCACCGTAGGATGGGCCGAACATGTAGTAGTAGAGGTTTAATTTGCAGCCGACACCTGCCAGATGATAGGTGCTTGATACCAGCTTTCCACGCTGGTTGATCGAGGTTTGCATGCCGTCAACATAGATGTAAAAACCTGCAAAAGGGAACGAACCAGAGACTAGAGGTGTGAAGGTGCCACTGAAAACCCAGGCCAAACCTGGGTATTGAAACGTGTAATCTTGCTTTGTCAACCCAAAACGACCTTAAAATACAGCTGTCTGTACTTAGTAAAGTCAGATGGCCTGGTTAGATTAAGTCCTGCCATAATAGTCCATTTTAAAGTGCCTAGGTAAGTTGAACATTAAAGAAGCCCTTTGTTTGCTTTGCCGGCAGGAAAGGAAGAACTTGGAGATGTTTAAAGTTGACTGCAGCTTTCAATCAAGTCAATGGGAACAGTGTTCCAGGACAGGTTAGATGCTGGTAAGCGAAGGATTTGAAAAGTCCCCAGGCCCCTGGTCTGCTTCGGTGTAGTGTGGCTATTAAATTGCAGAGCCTAGCAGCGAGAGTCTAATGGCGGCAAACATCAAAAGATTTAAGGCTTGAAAGAGAACCCATAATTTCACAACCGTGACTCAATCTGACAAAATGAGTTTTGTTTGACTTTGCATAAAACAAACTGGGCTCTTTGTCTTGATATATCACTCAGTTTGGCATCTTGATGGAAACAGACATTATGCGGATGAAAAATATAAGGGTTTGTAGTTTTTAAGGATTTTTGACTGTGTAAGATGCTTTTCAAAGATCTCTTCGAGTGCGGCTCAGGTCCCTTGTGACTAGGTTTGTTAGATTGAGTCACAGATGAGGTAAATATGATGATATATGCTGGAGATTGACAGCAAAGTAGAAACGTAACCTCTTCAAGGCAAATACTTTGGTTGCCCAAGTTATGAACCGCTGGATTCCTGAATGTAGTAATTGTATTATGGGTCATTCTATAAATTTGGGGTCCAATTTTTTCCCCGTCCCTGTTATGTCTGGCATTTGATTTTTAATGTTTAGAATTTATTGTTTAATTAGCAAGACTGAATAAGTACTGCAATTTACCTGCCAAACCAATAAAAATCGTTTGAAATTGATTTCAGTGATACATCCATTGTCAAACTTGTCAGATGGTAAACAAGGCAGAGGTAACAAGGACAGAAAAATGTGACACGTTGAACCCCAAGTTTATAGATGACCCAACATAAAGGTATGCGGGCACTGCATTTTCTCGTTTTTTTTCTTTTAAAACCTGGTGGGTTGGTTGCCGTGTGGTCAAACTCAGGTCCGCCAAACGTATCAACCTCGTTGCCGTCTCGCAGTTTCCAGTCAAAGTCATCACTCTGCACCTGTGTCCAGCCGCAAAGTGTTTGATCCTCAAAGGTACACACAGAAGCTGTAGAAAGCACACAGAATTTTTCAACGACATTTCTTTCCGTCAAAGGTTTACTCCATAAGTTGCTCAAGTTTTAATTGAAGACAATTTCATATCTGTCCACAACAATTTCCGAATCATAGATACTAACAAGTTTAAAAACATGTTCAGCATCTGATAGGAAAATGGTTCAAGAGTATATGACTGTAAGAAGGCTTGTTGGTGTCCATTACAGTTGAAATTTGTCTTTGTCTGGTAGGAAATTCTTTCAAAGTCTTGATTAGAGCCATATAAACTGAACAACGTTGTAGTTGTAGAATAAATGTATGCCTCGGAATAAAGAGCCTTGTAAATTTGAAGGTATATCTGGACAAAATATGTAACATTTTAACCTGGCACAGAATGCAACAGAGATAGAGAAACAAATGAGAATGGACAATTACATGGAAACAGATCAAGTAACCAAGATATTTTCTAGACAAAGAACAGTGCACTGTGTGGTTAAAAAATCAAGTCCAGAAATTTCACAGATCTATTCGTGCTGATAAGGACTAATTGATAATTAACGCAATAAAATGCTAAGGCATTCCTTGAAGGAGTATCTGAAGAGTGTTGAAAGTAGAATTATCCAATTTAAAAAAATCCCCGAGCAGAAGAAACTTACGACATGTGTCTTCATCCGATCCATCATTACAGTCAAACCGGAAATCGCACATCAGTTCATGTGAAATACATGTCCCGTCTGTGCATCGGAATTCGCCAACCTGGCAATTGGGGTGGGCTAGGGACAAGAAAGTAAAGATATCAGTTAGGGCAGAAATGATGAAAAAAAGTTATGGGAATTATACAGACACAATCCAATTCTTTAGTAATTTTATTTCCTCTTTGTATTAAGTCCCAAAATACATAAAAGAATATATAACTCAAGTTAAGAACAGTAGGAAAAAACAGAAAGGTCTCAATATTGAGTAAAGCATACAATTACACATGACAAATTCACAAAGAAGCAAACATCTAGAAACATGTGCTAGGCAGTGTATGCACAAATTACAACTACAGAAATTGAAATGTCTTCTGAAAGGGCTAGTTATGGGCTCGACTCTAACACTACTGACTCATTCGATGCACCTGTAGATCCCTCTTTGCATGAGTTTTTATTCTGATAATTTGATTTCAATTATGAATAGTAATACAAGCTGATTCCATCAATAAAACTGGTGAAAACAGGTGCACATAGATTAAAGTGTTGGAAATGTAAACCTACATGTTGGTACTGCGTGATCTGGAAGAGAGTTGGTCGGGTCAAGCACGCAGCCAGGGGTGAACGAAACATCGTCAATCATAATGTCAAAGTCATCACTGGCTGCAGAGGCAGATGTGCCTTCAATGATAATCTGCAATAAAGGAAAGCAATATTGAAAGTTTCTAGTGCTAACAACTGCACTGAACGACTCCTCTTTATGTAAAAAAATTGAAATTCACGGGGCACCATAAGTTTTGAGTTAGAAAAGCTACTGATGTTCATTTTGAAACTGAAATGTTATCTCCTCTTTTGGGAAAGTAAATTGTAGTCAGGTTACATTTTCAGGTGAAAGTACACCCATAATTCATGTTCAATTCCAACCACGCTGAATCAAGCAAGATTCTGCAAAATATCAATGTGCTCTAGGGGATTAAGTTCAGAAGTATGATGTTGTCATTTCCTTGTGACTGACGAAAATCAAAACTTGACGATCTCTGGGTCTCAGATTTTGATCATTCTTGAATCTTTCTCAAAGAAAAAATGACACAAATTTTGCAACTGCGCGAACTGGTCTTTGAAGATGGATTATGGGGACTGGTGGCTAGGCATTGACTTCTAATCATCAGGTTGGGGACTTGAATGGAGTGGCTGGTGACATGTTGTGTCCTTGGACAATGCAAGCCACTTGACCCCAACTCACCTCTTTCCAGCCAGGGGTGGGTACCAACATGGGTAAAGATGGCTGCTCTGTTTGATCAGCTGTTTGGGCCTTAAAAACAGTATCCAGCAGTACATCCTTCATGGAGCTGGGATTGTTTATATATGAGGCATGTTTATGGGCCCAGAGAGCAAGGGTAATATTAAACATGTCAACTGAAAAATTTCTGAGACAGATTACACCATACAAGACATTTACTGTAATCTAGGGTTGAAAAAAAATCTTCGACAGTGCTTCTGTAATGTGAAAATATTTGTTTATTGTTTTTTTTTTTGGTGATGAAGTCTTCACCTTGAATTTAGCCTCAATGTCAATCTCTTCCTCCGCCCGTTTCCAGGCATCGTCTTGACTACCGGAGATGGTCAAGATGGGTGACGGGAAATCTAAGACAGAGTAGCGCTGGTAGACGGTAAGCTTGCTGATTGCTGCACCGTACATGCGATACCAGAAGCGAACCTGGCAGATCAATAGTAATATTACTATTACACATTTCTGGTTATGAAAACAAGGATTTTTCAGAAGTGCTCAAGGCACTGTAGCTCGTAAGCCTGAAGAAACCTGCCAAGAGGAGACAAGAAGTAACAGTTTAGGTAGAAGGAAAACCCTCCCAAAAATACTTTGGGTAAAATCTGGGTACAAGGACTGAGAACCCAGTCCACGTGAGGATTGTGTTTGATTTTTAAGGCCAGAATCAATCTAGGGCCAAAGAAAGTTGGAATACAAACCCTTACTTTGCCAAATTTTGCCAATCATCGCATGGTGGCCATTAATTACACTAATCTTGTGACTTTGTTTATATCAACTTTCAATCACAGCAACCAAACATGCTTCACTTTTCAGCAATCCAAAGCACGAACACACTTTTCAGATTTCACAGAAAGACTGATTTCTATCAAAACTGGAGTTTCATGGAAGTCAGACTTCACTGCAAACTTAAGAAAGTGAAAGGGTACCTTGCATGATCCATCAGCTGGTGGCTGCAAGAACACCACACTGCTCAATCTTGCCTTGACGTTGAACTCAGTGGTGCTAATATATTGGAAGGTTCCTGAGGGGTGGGGCAAAATAACATGGGGGAGGCAGGCAACAAGGAAATAGAGGATGTCATAGGAGAAAGCATAAAGATGTTCCCTCTATGGGGTCATTATAGACAACTCCATCAAAAGTTACCCACTCCTACGGTAAGTCACAAGCTACTCTTTTTTATCCTGCTGAGTCTTCTGAAGTTTTTTTAAAAATGAAAATATTGTTCTTACGAAAATGCAAACTTCAGTAAGACTTACAGGAGGCAAAAAATGCAAAATTTTGGTGCTGACGGCTTAAATACATGAAGAAGGAAAGAGTCTTAATAAAAAGTTCACAGTGCAGGTAGGATCTTCAGTTTGTGGAATCCACTTCTATCCATTATGATGCTAAAGACCTCAGCCCTTTGCTAACCAGTGCCTGGAAAAAAAACACCCCAACAATTCCTTTCCTTCACAATTCATGTCCATAATGGAAGAGTGAGAAATCACTAACCAGCGAGAGAGTTGGTGGTGTGATCTGGATAGCCGAGTATTGAGGCTGGAACAAACGTCCAATCAATGTCGTCATCAGAATCTTGCATCCAATTGCACAGTCCCAATTCAAAGTCGCAACGTTCACGGTAGTCATCTGTGAATGATGAAAAGTAAAGCATCTGTAACACGCTATATGTATGCAATCTCATGCTTGATGTATTCAACGCACAAGCAAGTACAAGAGAATGACCTTGACCGGGCAAAAAAGACCGCCGTGTTTATGCGTTCTTAGAGACAGACAGAGGATTTATAATTAGGCCATCAGTAATATTATACAAAGAGTAAGATTTGATAAGGATTTGCGGGTAAACCATGGGTTCTATCTCTTCAAGAGGAGGTGGGGTTCTGAAAGGAACCGGTGAAAGTTAACTCAATCTCCTAGGGATGGCCATGGCATCGAAGTTGAAACGTCAAGTGAACACTCACCGGTTCTTTTCAGCACCCCACCTCTTCTTGAAGAGATAGATCTCATGGTGTACTCACAAATCATCACTACATGTAATTACGAAATGGAGCACTGCATGACTCATCTTTATGTCAACAAAAAGTCCCATTACTTTTACCACAGAGATTCGCGCCTCATTCATGAGGACTGAAGAGTTATACAATGTCCACGCGTCATGGCTGACTCATAAAGGTTGGATGGCAGTTTAATACTTGCTGATAAGCGGTAGCCTCATTCAAGGAGCTGGGGAGCCCCCACCAAAAAAATTGTTGTATCCCAAGAAAATAACATTAAAGAGGGTCTGAGAGTTGTGTAGAAGTATTGCCCGGCGTAGTCGTGCACAGAGACACATTGTTTATGGGTACACCATATACAGACGTATTCCCTTTGAATGTAAGAGGCTTTGGCTCTGTGAAGAGTGGTGGTGAGCAAGGTTTCGACGTCTCAAACAGTCTGTTCTGTTTGTCCTAGGGAAAGCAAGTCCACACTCACCACACGATGCTTCATCCGAGTTGTCCCCACAGTCATCTGAGTAGTCGCATTTCAGGGCATCCGGAATGCACACGCCGTTCCCACAGACAAAATCGCATGGAAGGTGCGGGTCTAGAGCGCATCCATCAAAGGTGATGTCGTCAACAGCAACAGAGTCAATGCTAGCCGCATTTGCCTCAAACTGGATCTGCAAACAGCAAACAGCCAGTGTTGTAGTCAAGACCCTCACAAGACCAGACACAAGACCACAACTTATATATGTACGTGTACCAAGACAGACATTGAACGAATAAATTGACCTGATATTAGCTACAGACTTTATATACAGAGAGAATGTCATTTAAAATGTTTACCCTGAAGTTGTTTCTCCGTCGTTCAATGCCGACGTTAGCCTCCTGCCATTGCGTGATTAATCCTGTTCCTGTGGGGTGCCACAAGTCAAGGACTTCTGACGGAGCAGTTGAATCGATTGCCTTGAGAGAAAGACTACCTCCAGAAACCATCTACATGTACAATCAAACACAGACAAAATAAATGTTACCAGCACTGAAGTTTGTGTGAATTGAGATGAAATGGGCTATGTGTATTCCACAGTAAAATTGTGTGAACGAGCATGTGCGGGCTCAATAACCTCACAATGATTTGCAAAGGGGAAAACTCATGGTGGCTTCAGTTTTCTTTGGTTGGACCAACGCAAACAGAATAATTTTAACTAGATACCAGTCCCGTTGGACGTTCTGGGCGACCATTTGGAACCAGGTGCTGGGGTGCAGTTGCATAGCTGGTTACCAATAGCATTGTTTACGACTTGAACACAGAGGGAACTACCGACACGTTTGAGCCACATGCAGCGACAAAGAGTGACGATGCAATTTTGCAGAATTGTTTGGCCAGGGTTGATTGAGTGCATTCCATGTGCGCATAAAAGAAACTAAAGGTTTGTGCCTGGACTCGTTTATACAATAAGGTAATGCAGCGCCATCTACTGCTCGTGCACAAAAATGACATGGTTCATGTGAAAAAGGTTATAAGGAAAACAGTGTTGTGGGATATATGGGTCCGGACTCCATCCATTTTTGATGGACCCAGATTTTTTTTTGGGGGGGGGTCTTGAACAGAGGCCAAGAGACTCAAGAACCCAATGTGCATCCCCTCAAAAACGGCCGTTTTGTTATCCTCATGCACCTTTCGGGAAGGCAAATACAGGCAAACAAATTGAAACTAAAAGATAAGTAAATTGACGAAAACTGTTGAACACTCTCACAGCTAGAAATGAGACAAACACTTATGAAGCTCGTTTTCCTTGGAAATTCTTGTACTCTTCTAGTATTTTGCCAACAAAAAAATATATAAAAAAGTTGGAAAAACATTAGTTTCATAGAAAGTTTCAGACTAAGATTTTGAGGTCTTTAACTCAAACCAGTAGGACTTGGACTTGAATTGGTGGACTGAGCTACAAGCTTGAAAGTAGAGACTTACGTTACTGACAAACCAGAACTTGATCTTGCAGAGGGCACTGGTAGGGCTTAGCAGTGGACTCTCTAAGACCACAGGGCTGGCAAATAGTCCACTACCCGGGCTGATCTTCATGAAGAACCCTGTGTTACGTAGAGAAGACAAAAGATCAGTCATGCCTTGGTTGATGGTAGTTGAACTTGTGTGTTTGTTTGTTTGGTGTTATCATGAAAAACTCGGCTAGGGATAAATTTGTACCCCACGGTACATTTCTTTTGATATGACTTTAACAATTTCTTTGTGTGTGCCAACATTAAGTTTTTCCACTGATGTCTTGAGATCATTTTTTTCTGAAATTTGACTTGCTGTTCTTGCAAAGCGCTAATTTACCGAAGATAGGTCAGCCCAAAATGTCAGCTGTTGCGATTGGGCTTTCATGTAACAGTGCATGAAATATAATGACCATAACGACAAAAGCGTGGGTCAGATGGAACTGAAACTTCACAGTTGTTGGTTGAGAAGGTAAAAATGAATAGTTCTTTTTAGAGATGAGGCCAGCCATTCAAATTTCCAGTTTCAATTTCTATGGCTTACCAGATCCAGAGGTGTGGTCACCAGGGGGGATGAGCGATGGAGCCCCCTGTTGACGAGACCAGGCCAGGTTGCCAGTGCTAACGTCACTGTAGCCACACTGGTCCAAAGGTTCAAAGTCACAGGTTCCTATGCAGGAAAGGATGAAAGTGATGAAAATCTTTTCCACAGTGATTTGGGGTACAAACAGCAGATATCAAACATTTTGGGACAACTTTGTTCCATGAATAGACTCTGTGCAAACAAACAAAAAACTCCAGTGTAGTTTTGCACTAACAATCAATTTCAAATAGAGTTGCATGGCTTGGTAACGTTTTAAACAACGTAAGTATGTTGGATACAAACACAGCTCTGAACAACTGACCACCATGGGTATAAAATAACATGTGCTAAGTCCCACAATATGAAGGTCTGTGGTTGTAGTATCATGTCAATTGAGAGGATCAAACGAATTCTACTAAGTCACTCATGGCAGTGGTGGCGTTTTAATGAGTTGGGCAAAATAATATACCACTCCAGGGGGCAATTTAGGAGTGATTACTTGAACATGTTCCGATGAAACATGCCACAGGTTGCCATAGAAAATACATGCATGAAATGTCTCACCACAGTTGGTTTCATCCTCGGCACCTGGACAGTCGGGTGTCCAATCGCAACGCTGCGTTTGGTTGATGCATTCCCCAGTGACGCACTGCCAGTTGTTCTTGCCGCAAGGGCCAACGGTGGTCGTGGGCATCCTCGTTGGGCCTACGGGGAGGGGATCTAGCATAAAGACATACCGGACGGAATTAGATTTGCCTCTCAGAGAGTCTGGAGTCAAAATCCCTCTTACAACTTTACACATGAATGAAGCAGCCACAGGCCAACCACGTGTCATGAAACATTCTCCTTTCCACTTTTCAATCATTAGTTCACATACTTGCAGATCGCTTGCAATCTGGTGTGAATGATGTGTCGTCGATAGCAATGTCACCATTCGGACCACTGCCAACCATGGCTTCCAAAATCACCTAAAAAATCCACAAAATATGCATTTCACTCTGAGAGCAAAAATAATTCAAGGTCACAATGTCGCTCAGTGCATTTCAATAAATTTTAATGGGAACAAAGCTTTGTAGAACCAAAAATGCCTGACCTGGAAATCTTGGGATGATGTTAGAATGATGTCAATTCTCTCCCAGTAATCCCCGATGTGACCCGTCCGAGAGAACAGGATGGTTTCATCTCCGTGGATTTCAGTCCAAGACTTGACCCTGACAGTGTCAATGTCGTCACCAAACATATGGAACCAAAGCCGCAGCTAGATAGACAATTTAAAAAAAAATTCCAAGCTGAGAATCGAAACAGAAAAAGAAATCAACATTTTTGATAAAACTGCTTAATTGTTGAGGTGTATTTGTCATAAGCTTTCCAAAGAGCTACTGTGTATAAACAAGTTGGCCCTGGATATTAAAATTAAACAATGGAAAATGTTCAAGTTTGAATTGGGACAACACACAATGTAGAAGATCAAATAAATGGTCTGTCAATGGCAGTCTGGTACCTGACAGTCTTCTCCTGGCTGAACAGCCTGTATTGTTGGGCTTGCCATGCGGGCCACATCACCATCAGATTGGCCGCTGGCATCGATGAATATGTAACTACCTACAAATTAAACAAAAATTGAACACTTAACAACTTTAAAGTTGGGTTCTTACCCATACCTAAATTTTGCCGAGTATATAATATTTTGAAAATCACAGTCAGGCAGTGTTTTCCGAACTTAGAAACAGTGTGAGTAATGATAGTTGAATAGCAAACCAGGTACCTGAACTCTCCCCGTTCAGATTTTGAAAATAGTCTCCGGATCCCATAAAGGGGAGTCAGGTTAGTGGCTCCCTTCTTTCCTTCCATCTCTGCAGTCCGGGTCTGATTCCCAGCTCGGATGTAGATTGGGTTTTCAGGCCCTACCCCGGTTTAGACCCACAATATTCCTCTGTGGTTTTCCTCCCAACTCTAAAACTGTAAGTGCTTCTTATTGGTTCCTCTCCACAGGTCTCTTCAGATTTAAAGCTACAGTGCCTGGAGCGCTTATGGAATCCTTGGTGTCATTACCAGATATAATTAATAATAATAAACAATAGAAACAGTACTTAGGCCAATTCAGGTATTTCGTTTCAGTTTGCATTACAAAGAGCAAGCTGAGCTGCTAAATTTAGTACATCACTAAGATTGGAATCCTGATGAGAATGGATATGGGTGAAAATGTTGAAGGTTACTATTCCATGGTTCCAGATTCTTTCAAAGGTATGTGCATCAAAAGTAACCTTGGCGAATTATGAGTCACTCTTTTACAATTTTTCCAAGGTATGAAAACCAGCTGCTACAAACCTGTTGGTCCATTGGTTGTGTGGTCACGCAGTGGTCCGGTGGCCAGGTCACCACTAGCTGGTCCAGCCGTCCTCGACCAATCAAAATTGTCGTCCAGTAGCTGCTGCCAATCACAGAAGTTGGAATCGAAATCGCAGCGGTCGTACGAGGCTTGAGGTGCATCTGTGAAAACAAGAAATGATACGAATAAAAAACAAAACAAAATCATTCATGAGAACTAGAAATACGTAAGCAGGAACTTGAAATGGAATCACCAACTGCTCTCTCATCTTTAAGCACTTGCGCCAATGGTACCATTCCACGTCACAACTGTCCCCGGTACAGTATTATTTTCTGAGGTGACAAAGGTACTTAAATCACAATCCTTTCGCCTACGGTACCATTCCACATCGCAACCGTCCCTGGTACAGTGTGATATTCTTAGGTGACAAAGGTACTTAAATCACAATCCTTGCGCCTACGGTACCATTCCACATCGCAACTGTCCCTGGTAGAGTATGATTTTCTTAGGTGACAATGGTGCCACAATCACAGCCCTTCACAAAGTTGGACATTCCACATTGTCAAACCAAGTGGTCTGCTGGGAATGGCCATCCATTGTGCGTTATTAAACTCACAAGTGGCATGCCCATGATGGTAACACATTCACTTACCATAAGGAGGAAGTTCTCTTGTGAACCCTAAGAGGCCCCGCCTTTTTTAAGCATTTTCTTCCAACTTTATGGCAATAGGGAAATTAATACAAAAAATGACAAAGCAGTTACCTACAGGCTTATGGAGGGTAGCAAACCCTTTAACAAGAATATGTCAGGGTTCCCAGCATTTCATGGGAACAAATTCGCTGACGTTTTCCTGATTTTTCCCTAGTAGTAAAAGATTCCAGGATCATCATTTTGGCTTTATGGTCTGATAATGGGTGTTCGAGTTGCAGTTTATGAGGATACAGGTGCACCACTGTGACATTGATACAGAGGGAAAGAGGCATTTACTACAAGTACACTGAGCTATACTGCAAAGTCACCATAGCCATGCATCATCCAGAGAATTTGCTGTTTGGTATGGGCAAGAGGCGAGAAAGTCTGACCACTGGACAAACAAAATTCCCTGATTTTTCCCTGATTTGAGAGACTTTTCTCAAATTCCCTGACTTTTCCCTGATTGGAAAAAAAGGAGGTCCTTTTCCATGGTTTCCCTGATTTCCAGGTTGGCTGGGAAGCCTGATATGTGTATCATGTGTCATGTACCACACTAACAAAAAATGAAAATACCAGTGACAGGTTATTCACACGAGCATGACAGAAATATAAAAGTCACAGGAAGATTTCTGACGTATACAGCAACTTCAAACAACTATGACAAGAAGTCCCATGCGCTTTCATTTCTGTCTGAGATGACTTACTGCAGACTGAGACTGCCTCGTCTGAGTAATCGCCACAGTCATCGCTGAAGTCACAGACACGGTCGTTGTTGACGCAAGCCTGACTGGCACACCGGAACTGGTTTGTTCCACAACTCCCAGAAACGGGCTCTGCAAGCAGGTACAAGGAATAAAATTTGTAATGAACAAATGTTTACCAATATTTTGAAACCTGCATATTCAAGTTCGTGATTCTTGAACATCAGTTTTCGTGTGGACGAAAAAGACAATTTATGATTATTCCCAAAATAGTCCCGGCAATCTCGTCAGCACAAGCTCGTCACATTTTAAGGAATTTTAATTTGTGTGTAGGTAGGTCTGGGTATGATTCTGGCTATGATTATGCGGGTCTCTGAGTAACGGCCTCTATGCAGGTAAAAAATGTTGACAAACCTGGTACCCCGCAACCACTGAAGCTGATATCATCAATGGCAATATCGCCGAGAACGCTGAAACTCCGATAGGCTTGGAAGACAACCTGGGAAAGAGGAAAAACAACACCAAATTCACTGTGACCAGGCGACCAGGAGTCGTTATAAACTAACTCTGCACTTCACCACTGGTATGCCATGGCATGGTTAAAACAAAGCAGCTGATGAGAGCCCACAACTTCATGTACTCACAAAGAAATCACTTGGCACTCGTCCAATCGGTGCCACTCCCTCATTCCACCGGTTGCCATGGTCCCCTGTCAGCTGTAGAGGGTACAGTATGTAGTATGTCTCCACCAGAAAGATGGTCAGGACACCGATGTCTGATCCCTGCATGTGGTACCAGAACCGCAGCTCGCAGCTGGCGGCCGAGTTGCGGAGGGTGGGGCTGTGAAGCTCCGCCCATGCAGAGCCAGCGTTGGAATTGGAATCCACATACATGTACCAGCCTGTGTACAAAACAGGAAGAAATCAGTACACTTAACTCTGTGGTCAGAATTTTGTGCAACTGCAAACAAAATGGACATATCGAGAAAAGATACGTCTAAATTTTGAAAGAGATACTAAGATCCTAAGTGCTATGTGCTTTTATGCGGTAGCTTAGGAATTCTTGCTGAGTATTTGTTACCTTGAGCTGTGAGTGTAGTGTGGTCATAGGTAGGTCCCGTGTTCTGGCTAGGAGTGGCACCCCGATATCGCACCCAGGTGTAGGCCCCATTGTCATAGTTAACCCAATTGCACTGGTCTGTCTCAAAGGTACACTGGTGTCCTATGGAAACCAATTAGAACAAAATGTAGAAGAACATTACAAAAAAATCACAAAGACAGATTTTTAGAGAAGTTTTTCTTCCTGTTAATATCCAGCCTCTTCAGGAGCAAGTTGGCAAACGATCAATGGGTCCCTTCAAATTTTTCGCAGGGTGTCAGTGTAGACCACAAAACCTTACAAGGCAGCTCCAGACATTCAGTCTGAATTAAAGTCATAAGTTATTTAAATGAGCTTAAAAAGAATCTTTTTGTGATTGTGCAACCTGTTACTTATGACTGGTCTTTTATACGGTCTTGTCTGGCACTGGGTTTGGTCTTTGTCTGGTCACACAGCTGGTTTGACTGGTTTTTTGGTTGGTCTTGTGACTGATCTTAGGATTGGTCTTGTCAATGGTCTAGTTGAATAGTCTGGGGATGGTCTCGTCTACAACACTGCTGCTTAGAAGTACCCAGCACCCTTACCACCTTAAACCCAATTCCCAGAAACAAAACTGAAATAGTAAGGATTCAAAAAAGTTGTCTAGTTTTTTCTTACCACATGCTTCTTCATCTTTCCCGTTGCTGCAGTAGCTGATGAAATCACATGTCTGGGACTGCGAGGCACAATCGCTGGTGCCGTCATCACAGGTTGTATAACATGGGTCGACAGGATCTGTGATGAAGAGTTACACAACATCAAGGCCGTCACAAAACTGACCGCTTTTCGACAAAGTGATGCTCTTTGAAAAAGAAAATCTCACAGGTCAATTAATTAAAATCAATGTGGCAGTAACTTGTTTCAATGTCATTTTTTGCTTGATTTGTTAACCTACCTGGGCATGTGCCGGTGCTTACAACGATATCATCTATTGCTATATCCCCGGCAAACGATGACCCAATCACGGCCTGGAATGTCAACTCAAAGGGGGAGTTGTCATTGGGCGAAATGGTCACCCGTGCCACTCTCCAGACGTCATCTTTGTCACCAGAGACTGTCCAGACATTGTGGATTGTTGAGGAGTAGATTGGCCAGGTCCAGACGTTGAGCGAGCCCACCTGACTGCCGTACATATGGTACCAGAATTCAAGGCAATAGTCGCCGTCATCAAAGACACCTGAGATAAGGAAGGCGAAGTCGCCTTGCTGTCTAGGTGAAGAAGCCTCGGCATACAGATAGGTACCTGAGAATGTAAGAATTTAAATTAGACACATGTGTTAGAAGTTGAATGTTGTTTGAATGGACAACTGTAAGTGGAAAGGAAAATTTACATCTATTTTCAAACCCGGGTACTATGACAATGTATAAAAGAGAGCAGGTAAATTCTTGAAAGTAGTGAGAACTTATATATGTACATGTACCATGAACATTTAAGGAAACTTCAGCCGAAAACCTCTTGAGAGAAGTGAGAACTTAGATATTTACCAAGATAAGTAATAACTAAAGGAAGTTCTAAGGAGAGGTTTGTTGCACGTTGAAGTTGTGAGAATCGGAATATGTCCTCGACAGGTTTGAAGATAACTTGGTATCTAGAAACTGCATGGAGAATTCAAGTTCTTGGAAATTCTAAGAATAACTTGGACTAGTATTGCCTGTATTTAGAAATTTACTTGGATATTGCAAAAAAGAACTTAAATTCTGGAAGAAATAGGAAAATGGTGGATGTGGAAGTTGGAAGGACAATTTAGACACCTGCTTCAAAGTTATGCAGGTAATACAGATGGATCCCTGGAAGTGATAAGGACAATTAGATAAGTACTAGGACGTTTTCAGGATATTTTGGATGAAGAAATGGGAATTGTAAGGAGAATTTGAAGCTGTAAGGAACAACTTGGAAGTTTTGCAAAGACTCTGAATGTCATTTGAAAGCTGTGAACCCTAAACAAACTCACAAACGATATCCAAATGTTTACCTGTCTTGTCCCCAGCAGAGAAACTACCGGTAGGATGGTTTGTTGAAGAAATACACAGGAGGTATAAACACCGGGTTAAGTGCCTTGACAGCATTTCTCTCTCATTAATTTGTCTACACTGTTTTCCATGTCCACATAATTTTCTCTTGGTTTGAAAATCTTGTTTTCTCACCATAAGCACTTCCTAGAGTGTGGTCCACTAATGGCCCTGTGTTATCAGACAGTGTCGCCCCCTGTTGGCGCATCCAATCAAAGTCGTCCACTGAGCCCTCTGCATTTTTCCACGTGCACGTGTCGCCCGTCTCAAAGTTACAGTCGCCAAAGGGATTGCATGGGCCATCACTACGGAAACGGATGTCGTCGATGGCAATGTCTCCTTGCCAGGACAGGCCTGTCACTGCCTCAAAGACAATCTGACACAAGACAAGGTTTCCACAACCGAGTTTATATCTCTTTCAATCAAGCAGGCTTAATTGATTTGATCTACATGCTTTATACTATTGTTGCATATGTCTGGTGCCTCACATTCTGCAAAAGTAACGTCTATGACCGTACAGTCACCAGACGATCCCTAATTTTGCCTTCTAATGCAGAAACTAACCTCACAACAGGTATGACGCTAGGCAACGGCCTACTCTACGGTCATGGAAGTTGGACACACATATTTTTGCTCAAGTTCCTTAAATCTGAGTTTAGTGACCCTCTGACTATAACAATGAGAATAGAATCCACAAGAATTTCATTAAAAGCATCAGCTTTGAGTAACCCATACTTGTTTCCATTAACGCAATCTTTCAAACGTTTTTCCTCAGTTTTATTCGGCTAAACTGGATAAGTCGGTTATTAACTGCAGTCCAGCCCATCACAAGTTATCTCATCTTAAGTCAGGTCATAAGCTATTCCAATGAACTAAGTGCATTTCTGCACCACTTTACAGCCTGGTAATTGTGACTGCTCTGGTGCTTAAACCCAGCAAGAGCTGTCGATGTCCGTTTTTACCTGGAAGTCTGTTACTGATGAGACGGTCACTTCAGCCACATACCACTCATCATAGATGGAATAATCCTTGGACCACAGCTGAACGTAGTTGTTGGAAGCTGTCATGTAGACAGTAAGGGTGCCAATGTCCACTCCGATATTGTGGTACCTACACGTAAATGATATAGTCCCAAAACGTCCATATCACTATTAATATCCCTCTTATTTAGGTCCCCTTCAATGTTTCACGATAAATATGGCACTTTTGGCATACCACATAGATGTATATCATTGTTATTGGAAATGCCTAGACCCGCAAAGTACTGTTTGATAATGTTACTGAATAAGCTCCTGAATTGGGTTCCATGCTTTCAAAGCACCAATCAATATATGATTTCAAGGTTTGCACTGCGGATGTAGCAAGGAGATGCAGGTTACCAGTAACATCATAAGAATCTCTTTTGCGCAGAGAGGCTTATGTGGATACTTATGTGGTATGCTTTCTTCATTGCGTGGACACTGAACATGATCCAATTTTTCATTGACTGACTTCGACATCATTGTCACTACTGTCGTTTTTATGACAATTGTCATCGCCATTGTCCACCATCAATATTACTGTCATCACTGTCAACAATCAACTATTAATACACCAACTATTAAGATGATCAGAGACAGAGCTGTAAAGTACATCAGGCAAATGGGTAGTTAGTTAGTAAAGTTTTCTTGGTAACAACTCCTCCTTCCCCATGGCTGTAAATGGATACATGTGATCTATCACCATATATTCAATCAAGATAGAGATCAAGGTTGTAACTGTCTTTGTCAGATCTTTCTTTCCATATCACAGCTGCAATAATGCCTTTCAAACATGTCATCTTTGTCACTGCTGTCAGTGTCACCTTCACTATTTAGGGGACGGCCTCAATATAAAGGTTATTAGGACTGGCATCACTATTTGGGGACAGTTCTGAATCTTATTGCAATGCTTGCTTGAGGACAGGTGTCACTATTAGGGGACAGATGTGAACCGTGATCATTTCAGTAATGTAAAAGGTACATGTACGTCAAGTACTGATGTCACTTACCAGAACTGCAAACAGCGGCCGGTGGTTGGGGCATAGACTGGGCTGTCCAGCCGAGTCACATCACCTGGAACCCTCGGAGACGACATCTCGGCATACATGTAATGGCCTGCATGACAAATTGCACATTTGCCAGAAAACAAAACATTAGAAGGCCACAATCAAGCGTGGGGTTTTTCAAAATGAAGTCTTAAATTTGAAATGTTTTTCAGATGATACTTGCTTTGCTCAACATTCATCTTTAGATGTACCCCATATTACAGATTGAATAGTTTAGATGCAATGTTACATGGGTAATTCCTGAAATTAGGGGTCCAAAAGCGTGACATTTGTGTATCCCTGTTACATCTGACCTTTGTTATTTAACATTGAAATATCACCAGAACCTATTTCAAACTATTACTATTTGTTAGGCAGGTAATTTGCATAAATTCATCACTCTTGGAAATTAGAAATGCGTTAAGAACTTACAAAATCATAAGTCAGATGTGACAAGGGCAAAATATTGAACCCCCAATGTCTGGAATTACCCACATACTACCATGCACAGACTTTGTGGCCACAATTTATGGGTTCTTTAAACTGTACATGGAAATCTTTTCACAAATTTCAGTTTTTTAGACTGTTTTACGAGGTTTCAGTGTTTCTTTTACGGGAGTTTTTGATTACCTTTGAGGGATTAAATAAAAAATTTGTGACTGTGACAATATTTTGCTTCACAGTGCTGATGACTTGGTCCATGCAGGAAGAAGTGATGACCTGTTTTTATAAGGAAACAACCTCCCTCCAGCAGGAAAACATGGCATGCAGGCGTGGGTTTATATCAAATCACCGCCCAATGTGCTCAACATTCATGAACAGTTTCTGTTTTAAAATTTGGTCAAGCAATATCATGCAAATAGCATAGATTCATATATTCCGAATAAAAAAAAGCTTTTAAGGACAACTAACTGTGTTTGTATTATACACAAGCATAAGTGAGGCTTAATATTATCGTGTTCTAATCTACAGGTTGCCATGCTAAAAGGGATTTACCTAAGTCAGTCTGGTAAGTGTGGTCTGAACCTGGTCCAGTGCCCTGACTCGGAGTACCTCCCTGATTTAGCGTCCAGTCAAAATCGTCGGCTGAGTCTTGTGTGTATCCACACAGCCCATTCTCAAAATCGCACAGCTCTGAAAATGAGTTTTAACATACACAACACTCATGTCATTAAAGATAACCACATCAGCTGCAGTGGTTGCAAACTTTGAAAAGAAATGTAATAAACCTAACAACCTTTCCCTTTAAGAAATACTAAATCGATTCACCTCCAGCGGGACAGGGTCCTGTGTGGAATGTGATGTCATCTAATGCAATGTCGCCTTGGTAACTTGGACCAGCAACTCCTTCCAAAATAACCTACAGACAAAAGCCATTATCTTTACTCAGACAAAAAAAACATGATAGAGCTGACACATTGCAAACTTTCCCGTAGTGTGTCGTCAGTCATTGTGATTTTGTTTAAGATATTCATAAATATTCTTCAATTTGTACGAATTGATTAACACGTGACAACACAGCCACTCCCAATATTCGAACAGTCCAGATCAATATAAATGTACGTGTACATCTGCATATCCTGCATAACGTATTAATCATAAAGTTCGTCTTCCTGTGGAAAATGTATCATTCCTTGGTTCCGAGTGAGTAAAAGAATCTGAAAAACTATTAACATGCCAATAAATCTGCACAAATGTGTACACCTAACGCCGATTGGTCATCAGGAAGGCTATCGTTCCTTGTTTCTACAAGAATAATATAAACTTACAAATTTACATAAATCTACATAAATTTCAATATCTAGCACTACCTGGTCATCAGAAATGGTATCCTTACTTGCTTCTGCTGAGACAATATTATTTACAAATTTACATAAATCTACGTACACGTAAATCAGCATACCTGATACCGATCGGTTTCCAAAAAGTGTATCATTCCTTGGTTCCACTGTGGCCCGAAAGAACCCACTTTTGTCCAAACTAAAGTCTCAACTCCGGTTGGGTAAGTCAGCGTGTAGATATTCAGATCTGCGACATGAGGGCCATACATATGGTACCAGAACTCCATGCAATAACCAGCGCTCGTCACATTACGGAAGTATTGAGAGGAGAGACGGGCTGTGTCGTTCTCATTTTGACCTGTGACCTCTATGTATACATAATGACCTGGAAAATGTGGAATATAAGCAGAATAAAAAAAAGTTGGTTGAATCTGATGGATGTCTAGTGCCCTGAAGATTTCATTGTACTTGTCTATTTGATTATGTACATGTAATCTCCAGTCTAGTATTCTGTCAAGTTATGATTTTAAACATTAATGATGATTTGTATTTCACCTCATGGTCTGAAGTGTGCAGTTTGCCAACCTGTACTAAGCAGATTTCGGTGGGCTATGAATATAAAACCGAACAATAGTTTGCAAAGTGTTGAAAACTAAGGTGAAAATGTTCAATCCCTAAATGACGAATACTTTGACTAAATACTAAAGGAATTGTTTTCCCATTTTAACAGTCATTAAACAAAAAGTAGGTTTTCAGATGACACCTGTTGGCAATCAAAGAAAACGTTTGCATGCTTTGGCCGCCAAAACGAAATGGCGTTCAATTTTTGTAAACAAAAGAAAGATCAATGTGTATAAAACATTCTGCTCCACATAAGCCGCTCTAGTCTTGACTCGGACTCACCGTTGGCATCCCCCAACGTGTGATCTCCGGCGGGACCAGTCCCAATACTTCCTGTGGTTCCTGTAGCTAGTGTCCAATCAAACTGGTCCCCTGAACCGGTAACCTGTGTCCACTGACAGATACCCTGCTCAAAGTTGCAGTCGTGGGAGTTGGGTGCTATGAACCAAAAAAAATCTTAAAGATCAAACTGAAACGAGAGCATTTCACTGTTTCCCAAGAAACAAAAACTTAAACAATATTCTACATGTACCTTAATTCTTTATAAGTGAGGGCCACTTCATATTTCAAGCACAAACCACAGGAAATGCAATCTTTATGACGTCAAAAGTAAACATATGTTGAATTGGGGCAAATCTCATTTAAATACATTATATCTACCTTCCTATTAACCTTGACTACAATCCCTTCAGTGAACTGATCCCTTTACCAACAAGCAAATACTTAGATGTGGTTCGATGCCACGGTGCCAGAAACAACTCAAAAAAGAAATAGTATTACTCAAAGCATCTCTCTCTGGAATACTGCATTTTCATTGGTATACCACAATCATGTGACTGTTATGTCAAGATCTGATCTTGAAGACTCACATTTGCTTTCCAGAAGTGTTTCTAAGCCGTAAAGATCTTCAGGCGAGACATGCGCAAGCTACACTAAATGAGGAACTGTGTTCAGTAATAGTCTGCTTTGTATAATTTTCAGTGCAGCAGCAAACCAGAACACTCATTTTGTTCAAATGCATGACAATGCAGTGATGAAAACATTAGCGGTCCGCGACAAAGATATGACACAACAATTGTTGACTACTTAGGTGTGGGAAATGACATTTGTGTCCCCCTTGGAGGCCTGTTCAACGGTTGATAAATGAAACAGCAGGAAATTTGGCAAATAGTTCAGTCAGCAGGGCAAGAGGGTAACTTACGATATGTAGGTGGTGGGGAGGGAGTCGTTGGAGGGGGAATGGTCGCTGGGCATAGTCCATCAGCGATTTCCACGTCGTCAAGAGCAATGTCACCGGTGTAGTCAATCCCAACCACGCCCTCAAAGATCACCTGCCACGGAAAGACGCGAATTGAAAAGTTCTGTAAACAATGCAAATAGTGCTTTTCAAATAAAGTCAGATTTTAATTTTCCCTTAGGGATTTTGCCCTTACACCAATTAATATCCATAACAATGAACACTCAGCGTGGTTGGAAGTTGTTTGATGGCGTTACCCACTGCTGATTCAAACCAGCCAGTCCACCCAGGCCATCTTGGTGGTCGAGTGGTTGAGACGTCTCCACCAGTAAGCAGAAGGTAATGGGTTTGAGTCCCACAGAAGTACATGTACATGTAAGCCTGTGGATTTTGTACAGGCTATCACACAACACTGAGTGCACAGTGTTACAAATACGACAGTAAATGTAATGGCAAAACCCACAATAATAAAATCACAATTTAAAATGCACCTTTCAAAAGTCAGATTTGAATGTGCTGGATTAAAATCAGTTTTCACTTCCCCTTGGTCTATAAAATGAGTTTCATCTAAGAGAATGTTTTAACTCTCATCTGTACACTAAAAAGAATACTTCTTTACCATTGACTATGTTTCCATATATTTCCCTAAAATGAAGGAACTGTTGCTGTGACATCACTTCAGGACAATGAGAGTTTTGTGTTGCAAATGTGAACTGCATCATGGCTGCATAATACCAAATTCATGCTAAAGTAACCCCTGGCCTCTAACCCCTGGCCTACCCAGAACTGTTCATAAGAGGTAAGGGATAGTCTCCCTTGCAGCCACACGTCTCCTTGTTCCCCAGTCTTGGTCCAGAGAGTGTTGTTGCTGGGGTAGATGCTGGGCGACTGGGTGCAAACACTCAGCGTGTTTATGTTACTGCCGAACATGTGATACCAGAAGGATAGGCAAGCTCCTGAAGGTAGGCAAGACACATAGAAATTGCAACAGGACCTGTCTTTCACGGGAGAAACTGTTAGCAAAGTTGAGGTAGGGTGCAGGATGATAGAGATGTAGTCCTGTCTGATGCAAGTCCCACCACGAATCCAGTCACAAGACAAGTCGTAAGAGAACAGGGTAGATGATGACTAAGGTACATGTATGCTTTTGACACAGTTCGTAATGGATAGCCTGCAACTTTATTTGAAGCAAGATATGCGACGGTCGGACACCTCCCCCCGGGGGGGGGAGTGTTGGATAACAAAAGTCTAAAGTGTATATTTGTTTGGACATGTACATGTACACGTAGTGTGGGAACCCCTCCGTCGAATATCTTTCTCAAATCGATTCCAAGACATACCAGGTGTTGGATCAAGGCGCTCGCTCAGGAGCCATGCTCTGTCACCAAGGACACGAGGAGCAGAGGTCTCGATGAAGACATAGAAACCTGAAGAAAAATTACAAAGGGTTCGTGCATGAACAACTGAGGCTGCTGTGAATAGGTTACTTGGTCTGGCAGCCTATCCTATTAACTCTAACAGTCCCAAATCTTCCAATTTCAATATGATTTTACATACACCCTGGGGGGCTAGGGTTAAATCCCAAATGTCTCTTATGATGTAGTACTGCGAAGTCTATCCTAAGATGTAGCATGCACGCGTTCACTAGTTCTGATAAAGCCAACATAAAAGAGCAAGTGGAGAAAATCCTGAGGAGGCAACTTGAGAAAATGTAATTTTCAAAATATTAAGGTGTCGCATAGGGTAATTCAGAAAAGAAGTGCCATTTATACACTGTAAGCATTTCTGAGCATTCATGACAATACATTAAATCAACAACAGAAATATAAAATCACTAAAACTTCGTTCAAAGATTTTTACACTGAAAGGTTGAAACTCCCACCTCTTCCTGTGTTGGTTGTGTGATCGACGGAGGGTCCGGTGTAGGAGCTTGGTGTACCGCCGGCTCCTCTCAACCAATCAAAATCGTCTGAGGTCTTGTCATTAGTCCAACCGCACATGCCATGCTCGAAATCACATACTCCTTCCGAGTAACACACCTCGTCGCGGATGCCGATGTCGTCTAGAGCTATGTCTCCCATCGTCGGGGATCCAACACGGCTTTCAAAGACGATCTGGCAAGATTTCACAGCTTCAAACTAAGGTAGTGTTGTAGTCAAGACCTGTTTAAGATCCTCACAAAACCCAGCAAAACATTACAAGACCAACACAAGACCTCCAGTCTGAATTCAAGTAACAAGCTATCCAACTGAACTGCAACAAAAGCATTCCTTTGTCATTGTTCACTCTGCTACTTGTGTCTGGTCTTGTGTAAGGTTTTGTGTAAGGTCTTGTGTCTGGTCTTGTGTAAGGTCTTGTGTCTGGTCTTGTGTAAGCTTCTGTGATGGTCTCCACTACAACACTGCACTAAGGTCGTGGTAGACTTTCAATCAGACACTAAGACACGTTTACAGGATTACACGCATTCCAGCAATTTTATACCCACAGTAGAGGACAATGTATACTTGCCCCTCCTTTTTCAAGGGGGCAAACAAGAGCTAAAATGGAACCAAAAAATTTACCCTGAATTTCTGGGTTTGGGACGGCAAGATGGTCACCCTTCCCCGTCTCCACAGGTCTCCCTGATCGCCGTCCTTTTGCCAGCTCGGGCTGACAAAGAAATCACCTTCGTCTTGCTTGTACACCAGCAGGGACCCGATATTGTCGCCGTACATGTGATACCAGAAGTGGAGACAGTGGTCTGTGCCCGGGTCGAAAAAAGGGCTGAGGAGGCGTGCCTCATCTCCGGGTTGCCGTGGCGACAGAGGATTGATGTAGGCAAAATAGTCTAGTCAAAGAAAATAATGAATTATATCAAATAGTTGTGAGAACAAATTGATTCTGAAAAAAAGAAATCGAAATGACTTTAATACCTAACAGATTTAAATCATAAATGTTACTGGAGGCTGAAATCAAGTGCGTTTCTGAGTCAGTCTTTTACTCCCGCAACAGCCAGGAACATTTCAAACTTTGATGTGTACACAAATTTTAGGAAGCCAATTTCAGAAAAAAAATATTGACCGTGTACTTCAAAGTCCAAAAAGTTAGTTCGTAAGGAACAAATTGTTGAATGGGGGGATGCAACTGTGGTTCACTTGTGGGTATCAAGGCTTAAAAGTCCAGTTAAAAGAGTTCGCTGAGTGGTTGAAAAGATTATGAAGGATTTTCTTTTGGTAACATTAAATCTTCATGCAAGTTATGTTTTAGGGTAGTAATATGAATTAGTGTGTAATATTGAAATTTTGATTTGTAGTAACACTGAAAGGTCTTAAATGAGTTTTCCCTTGAAGTTGTTGCTTTCTTTCAAGACGATTTGAGTCAAACAGACATCTCCAAAAATTTCGAGTGCAAATACTAACACACTCATAATTAGCACACGCAATGAATAGTTCAAAGGGTTACAGAAACAGAAAACATTTAGTTCGCATGAAGTATTTCGAAATAAAAATAAATACGTAAGCATTTAAAAAAACATTATAAATTTAATGTTTACCCTATTAATTGTGACCTTAAAATTGAATAAAAAGATCCTGCGTTTCCCCGCCCACACAAAAATCCCCTTTTGGCCTTTCGCGCTCCTAGGCTGATTGGATGACGTCATTGACAGAACGATGCATGTACAGTGTACATACAGCACAGTACATGCAGTATTGCATGCAATAGACCATGTTATGTTTGATGTAGCTTACCCGCAGGAAAACACTGTCTCAGTTCAAGGTAGAAAATTAAAAGACACAGTGCTACCGTGCGTTTCTTTAACTGAAACAGTGTTTGCCCTGTTGGCCAAACTACATCAAAAACAACATGGTCTATTGCGTGTAAACGAAATGTTTTTTTATTTCTGTAACCCTTTAAGTATTAACACGGCATTGTGACGACAACAGCCAGACAGGCTTACTTGATACTGTGTCGTAGGTGTGGTCTGTGGTTGGTCCTGTACCCAGTGAAGGGTTCCCATTGGTTCCTCTCAGCCAATCAAATCCCGGCGTATCGGTGTCATCGTTGACCCACTCACAAAGATCATACTCAAAGGTACATTGAGCTGGTGAGTTTTCAAATAGAAAAAAAAAGAGTATTTTAGCTGCAGTTTTCAGTTGAAGTTAATTTAGTTGAATATAGTTTGAAGGTGCAAATGGTGAAAAATGAGCAACGTGCTTAAATCTGCAACAGTGCTAAGTAGAATTCTCTTCTTTTGTGAGTTTGTTAGATTTCAATAGAAGTGTGTTTGTCCAAACAATGAACAGACCATACTATCTTAAAAGTTGTTTGATGATTCTGCTAGAATTTTTTCTTGTTTTAAACGTGCAGGTGTGCTCACAAACTGTTGGGCACGTCCCAGGGTTGAAGACAACATCGTCGATTGCAATATCCCCGCCCCATGACTGGCCGGTTACTCCCTCAATGACGATCTCGTAGGTTGACGTGCTTGTGATTGGCTCTCTGGCTCGGAGCCATTGGTTGGATTGAGTGCCTTGCTTTCGGTAAATCTGGAGATGTTGGATATATGAATGAAGTGATATAAAACAAGATTACTTTTTATCATACAATGTTTGCATTTACTTGAATACACAATGGCTGCATTTGAGCATTTTAATTACTCATATTACCATAAGTTCAAGCTCGTAAGTGAATGAACGGCAGGCCAGTGAGGTTTATTTCAAAATGGCCATTGATCATTTGCACAATGTGATCCAAGTGCAATGCGCAAACAACATTTTCCAGCATGAACAATATTGGGAGGATCACACCTGAACATGGCCTGTGCGTAGGTATTCCAGCAGGCCTACAATGACATTAGAAGCTTTAACGGTAGTGCTTTCCTACAGTAGGGAAGTGTGACATGATTCATCAAGCCCCCCCCCCATAGGAAAGCTCACATGTAAAAAAAAAATGTGACACCACATCATTTCAGGTTTACAGTGCATCAGTACTCCCACACTGAATGTAGAGAGTCATAGGTCATTAGGTTCAACAATAAGCGAAATCAGCCCTATCAGTGAAGCTGGTCTACTTTGGTTGTTTGTATCTCAAATATCTTTGCATCAGTGACATTCTTAAGTGCCTTACTTCAGAGTCAAGAATGCACTGGCCTCTTACGTAATTGCTGCTGTTATGACCTTGCTTTATTTTTACTCCTCAGGAGTATAACACAACATATGGTCAGTGGCTAGATTCTTCCCCCTTAGCCTCTGCTTATGAGCTCTGAATACACCCCATTAAGCCATAACCCTCTGATACCCATCTTGATGAGATGTAAATGTACATACATGTAGCATGCATCATGGAATCATTGTAAGCTTTTAAAACCAACAAAGCATTTTGTAAATTACGTTTGAATAAAATCCAGTGCACTGATTATCTGATTGCACATAAACATAACAATTTGAATTTCCCAGGCTGAAAACATTGTTGCTATACCTCGTGATTCGAGGCAAGCTTTTGCTTAGCAACCACCATCTCTGGAAAGGACGGATTCCTTTGTGCCCTTCTCTCTAATCCATCAAAAACAGTGTATTGGTGCAAGGCGTCTGTTATTTCACTAAGCAAAAGCTTGCCCCGAATCACGAGGCACAGTAACATTGTCTTTACAATTAAAAGAATTCAAATTACTATATTCATGTAAAGTAAGGAATTTGTGTACCAGACGTCATTCAAATCTAACTTGCAAAAGGCTTATTCTGTTTGGCTCACCAGTGTAGATGTACTACCGGATGACAGAAAGATATTCAGGGCATCGATGTCAGGTCCAAACATGTGGTACCAGAACTCCAAACAGTATTGTGAATTGGCCGCAATCGGGCCGGACATGATGCGAGCCTTGTCGCCTTGGACACGTGGGGAAGATGTCTCGATGTAGGCGTAGTAACCAGCTCCTGAAATTCATATAAATAAGATTACTTTGCTCCGAAATCAGCTCGAAATGAGAGTCTTCCGTTCAGAAGTTGGGACTAATTTGGCCTTGTGACTGCATGACGAATGATGGGAGTAGATGGCCTAGTGATTGCCTTGGGATTGATTTGTGATTACCTTGTGATCGCTTGATTAATTTGTGATTGTCTCATGACTGACCTGGCATGACATTACCTTGTCATTGATTTTGATTGACTCGTGATTGGCTTCTAATAACCTTGTGATTGCCTTATGATTGATCTGTAACTGCCTTGTGAGTTTCCTTGTGGCTGACATTTGAGAGACGTGTGACTTGACTTATGATCTGACCTGCAATATCACTCAAAATCTGAAGCACAATCTTACGCACATTTGAATCATGATCTCACATGGCCTTTGAAATGCAAATTGTGAGGTGTTGCATAATTTCCTTTTTCCCCAGTGAATGCGGGTGGCGTCTTTTCAACGCTGCAGGATTAGCATGCAGCGCTGCTGTGTCGCACATCAATGGGGCCCTGGAGAACTTTTGTCTGCGGTGCTAATCTGCGGGCACGCTATGCCCAAAACAGTGGTATACTGTTTAAAAGCAGTGATGGATTACCCAGCAGCAGGTCTTCTGTTCCGAGTACTGTCTTTTGTTACACGGAACAGCTCTTTTGTCCCATTTCGGGCACCCGGGCTCTGCATATAAACCCATGGTGCTCGGAATGGGGTTCCCTGGCAGCAAGTGGTTAACTATTTTAGGGTATTCATCAGATTTAAACTTCCATTCACTGCTACAGATGTTGTTTGAAACCAATAAAAATGAAATCAAATAGCACTGTAAAATTAACCAAAATGAGCAAGGATGGCAAAAAGTAATCAGAGGGACAGGAAACATAACTTTCTTTTTAATTTGCCTCAGCATTTTCATATGGAGTCATGTTTGAGTTTTACCACTGACCGGTTCCTACGGTGTGGTCAAACTCAGGTCCAGTGCCTGCAGAGCCTGTCCCTCCTTGAATTACTATCCAGTCAAAGTCGTCCAGGTTGTCTTGAGTCCAGCCGCAGATGTTGTTCTCTTCAAAGTCGCAGCTAAGATCTGGATAGTAAACAGTCAACAGTTAAAAAGCAAGTACAACAAAATCATTAGAGATACAATGAAAAAGACGAACAATGAACTTGACTTGAGCGGGATGTAAACCTGCAACCTCAATCTCTTTCCTGTACATGCCACAAACGATTTGATCCTTAAAAAGAGACCGATACATTTCTTCTTTTTGTGGGAATTTATTTAAAATTTCTCAGAGTCTGCTCTTGTCAAACACCAGTTCATTGGACAGCATAGCACAAGACCTTTCCAAAGATACTCCAGACGCTAGCTTCCAACTCTCGTTTTTGTCTTTGTTATGAGCTTACCCGAGTCGGAACCACAGTTGTCGAAGGCGATATCATCCAGTGCGATGTCTGTAAGCAGAGAAGGGTCAGAGAAATCATTGCCGGGGAGAGCTTCAAACCGCACCTACAAGAAAAAGACAAGATCTGATGAACTTAACTCTGGCATGTCTGGATAGAGATTTCTGTGCTGAACACACCAAGAGATCCAGATATTTATCGAATAGGAGAATATAACTTGCATTCCACGGTAATAAATAAACAGATTATAGATCAAATATACATGTAGTCATATCAAGAAGGTAAAAAGGTTGTCTCTTCTTACTCAAATGACAGGTATTGTTTTTGGAGAGAAAAGTATTGACGAAATATATGTATAAGGTCAAACATTTGTCATCTTTAAAAAGATTTCAATTGTACTTTAACAGCCTAGCCACAAACTGAGCCTGCAATATTCACTGCAGGGCAGCATACTGTCAGGAGAGCGTTGTAGCGACGACTACATGAATAGAAAGTAAATTGCCAAATATTAACCGGCCACATGAGCTACTGGTAACATTTTTCATTTTAATGGGTTTTTTTGTAATGCAAACGGAAGACTAGCGACAAGACCACATACCGAGTACTGGCCCGCGAGTCTGGGTCCCACACTCAGTGTGCCCTGTTGCCACTGATTATTGGTGTCACCGCTGTACACCACGCTGGTGTCCTGAACAACACCTTGATAGACTATTGCAACCAGGGCACCAGCATTGCTGCCACGGAGATGGTACCAGAAATTCATTTCACACCTAAAACAGAACAGAAAGTTGGCGTATCAAATAGTTGAAACTTTCAAACATCACCACAAAGTAAAAGGTACATGTAAGTTGTTCGCATTTGTAACCCTCTGTGCTGGGGAATGTGTGAACATAAGCAGGTATGAATGATAATTGAAAACGTCATGAAAAAACAATTCAAAACAGTCCCATTAATCTTCTTACAAAGAGTCATATTGCATCACTGCAGTCTTACAAATGTGTCAAGGGTTCTACACCAAAGTCAGAAATATTTGCTACTTTGTTCTCCCTTTATTTTTGAGAACAGTGTTCTTGCGGGGCTTGGCATTGCAACATTGGTTACCTAAGAAAGTAAACAATTCCAACTGAATCAGGGAATAAGGTACTCATTACCACAACGCCGTACCTGCAATGCTTGTGAATGCGCACTCTAACGTTTTCTCATACCTTGCTCCAACAGATCCCAAGGTAGGGCTCTGCAAAATAGCTGACGTCTGAAACGTTCCGTTGGTGCTGTCCACGAACATGAAGTACCCTGTCCCCGAGGTGTGGTCAGTAGAAGGTGCTGCCGCAGACGAGGTGCTGCCAGCCTGCTGCCTTGTCCAGCGATACCGGCCGTTGTCGATAGCCAACCAGGCGCACTGGTCACTTTCAAAGTTACAGTTTCCTTAAGTTAAGGGGGAAAAAAGAACCATTTTTCTTCAATTTTTTTCAATGATCTCCAAGTTTTAATGCAGTTTAAGTCACCCGTTCTGAAATATTGTGTCTCAAGTTGGAGGAGCCACTTTTAAGTTTTACTTTGTATTAGATTGTTGAATTTGCGCTCTGTGGTTTTGATGTGTCACTCAGTTTGGTATGATAAAAATGGACGTTGTGTTGATTTAAAAACGTTGAGGATTCCTTTACTTAAACACTATGGATGAGTCTTCCAAAGGCTTTTACCTCAAAGTGGCTCTGACGACACGTGAGTCATTCTTGCAAAGCAAGTAAAATGTTTTTTGTGTGTCTCATGTTTACATTGCAATATGTAGGTTGTGGGTTTGTCTCTCCATTGGTTCAAGTACAAAAACACTTTGCTTCACTTTCGATAATGTCATTTACTTGTCCATTTATAATCTGAGTGATATCTTACATCACATCGATGCACTGTCTTTTAGTTATTTCATGTCACATTGCATAACTGTTTCAAGAATGTTACATAAAGGAAAGGGTAGGCAAAAGGAACAGTTACAAGGGGACATGAGTGCACATTTCTCTGCACTGGCAGTCAGCTACACATAAGGAAGAACAAAAATCATTGGACGTGCAAATGACACTTTCCAATAGATAAATCCATGATTTGGTTCACTGAATTGGAAGCGAGATGAACTTTATATTTTGATAGCTGAGAGTGAAAGTCAAAGCGATGAAATAAAAGTTCTTACTTTTAAGAATTTGATTATATCTGAAGGCTTATAATAAGTTGTATTTGAATGTTTTGAGCAACATTAAAAAAAACAAACAAAAACGGTCAGGCTAAAAAGTCATTAAACAGGTATACAATAGATTCAAGAAACATGATCGAAAAAACCTTCCAAGTGTATTAGGTCTTCACACAGAGTCCATTACAAGCCTTTTTTTAAACCTTCTTTTTTATAGAGGGTATCAGCACAGCTGGCTAATGGCAAACATTACACCAAGAAGGCAAGGAATAAAGGAGTTTGTCTATCAGAACAACAAATTAAAGGTGGATTTGAGGGTTTGCACAGCTTCCATCTTGCAGACAGGTGCTTTTGATCCACTGGGAATGCACAAAGGGGATTTCTCTGTGGAACAAAATTAATGCACTGCCAGGTGACTACCATGCAAAGCCTCTGTAACCAGAGACAAAATGTTGGAAAATCTGACAGAGTTGATCATTCTCATACCACAGTTTGCCTCGTCCGAGCCATCTGCGCAATCATTTGTACCATCACAAACCGAACTCAGGCTGACGCAGGTCCCTGAACCACAAGCAAACTCGTCTGGTTGGCAGAGCGGGGGCGTTGTTGGGACAGGCTGCCATGGGGATGTTCCCACCACAGGCAGTTCTCCACTGTAAGCCACACAGCCGGGAGTGAAGGAGGTGTCGTCAATGGCAATGTCGCCATAGATACCGTTTCCAACAGTAGCCTCGATTATGACCTGACAGAAATTGAGTCGAGAGTAGAGGTTTTCCCTATATGTACCCATAAGAAAGTAATGTGCGCTATGAATGCCATATGGAGTAAGGCAGTAATTACCCCATTCATGAAGCCACAAGACCAATTCAGCAGCCAAAATGAGACATTTTGGCTGCCAATAAATTAACAGACATAATGCAGTGACTGTCTGGAAGTATTTCGTGTAAGAGGGTATGCAAACATAAGTCTGTAAACTCCTTCACTATAAATGAAAAAACCCCTTGTTAGGCATGAAGCATGAACCATCGTTACGGAATACACGCTGACTTTCGTCACACCCCACTGGCATATAGAACATGCAAAGGTTAGAGGTACCTGGAATGGGTTGGTCCAGCCCAGAGTGATTTCAGCTCTCTCATAGAAGTCTCCAATTTCACCACTCTTGCTCCAAAGGTTGGTGAGAGGGCCGTTGATTGTATCGCGGATGTACACAGTCAGGGAACCGGTGGTTCGGCCAAACATATGGTAGTAGAAACGCAGCTGTAACGTGTAAAACGTAGAAGTGTAAAATGAAATCTAATTTTACTCACTTTTCCTTCGGAATATCAACTTTTCCCGTGGAGTTGCAGGGGTTCAAAATCAAACATTTGGAGTAACTTCCTTCTAACCTTCTTGGCACTCATGTTTAGTAGCATGTACTGCTCGGGGTACTTTTCAGTTTTAAAATATTGAATTTTCTCGCGGACCCTAGCCTTTTCCTGAGTTGGCACAACAGAAAGACATTCTTTCTATGGAAGGGGTATTTCGCTGAGATTGTGAATCGAAATTCAGTTGGGGGAAAATGTACGACAGCACCTTCGTTTCCTTGCTCACCATCTGATTGCTGATTGGCCAGGACACTTTGCTACTGCAACCCGTTTTCTCCTGACATTTCAAAATTGTGATGTACATTGATGCACCAAAACTGTCCGGTGCCAGTGTTACCAATCCCATAGGGAACCATTGCCTTTCATATATTTTTTCCAGTGTGGATGCCATTACCATAAATCTGTGTACATGTACACGGGCCCTATTGATTTGTATTCCAAAGTTTTGGACTAGGCTTGGACTTAAACTAAAATGGCATTGTGTTACATGGCAGTCTGGTACCTGGCAAGTGCCTGTGGTTGTGGCTGCGATGTAGTAGCTACCGAGGCGAGCACGGTCTCCCATCTGACGCGGGGCCGACGTCTCCAGGTAGAGATAGGTACCTACAGAATAACGTTTGAGTAGACAAGGTTAAATGATGAGAGGGGTCAAGGGGGGTCCCAAGGTAAGAGAAGCAACTCTCACCAAAAACGGAAAGAAATTAAACAAATTATGTTATTACTTTTGCCTTCACAGTCCCAAAGCCAACACATGCAGATAGTATTATTTTTGGCAGAAAACTCAAGTAAAAAAAAACAGAACACTGGTTTCTTCCAAAAGCAACATGCGCTTCATAATACCTGATGAGAGTCCACTGGTGTGGTCCCTTGTTGGGCCTGTCCACTCGGTGGGGGTTATTCCTGAGTACGTCCGCCAATCCAGCTCGTCATTGGTCAGTTGCCGCCAATCGCAGATGCCGCTCTCAAAATCGCACAGATGGTAGTTGCCTAGGAGACGAAGCAAGGGAAACATAGAATAAACTTCAAATTGATTTCGGCAGTGAGAAATGTAAATTTGTCCATCAAGAAAAAATTGCAGAAACTTACTGCAAGAATTTTCGTCAGTGAAGTCACCGCAGTCATCGGTGAGATCGCAAAACCGATTGTCCTCAACACAGTTGCCGCGGTTGCACTTAGTCCGACCCGAAGGGCAAGGGTCAGAGGTCGGTGCTGTGCAGAAATTTAAAAAAAGAACAAATCAACATTTGCATGCCTCAATTCAACTGTTGTGGGGCACTATTGTCAGCTATATGTATAAGAAAATTAAAACCAATTGAAATCCCTGATTGAAGATGAGTAAAGAGACACACGTCTAGAAATCTGTTGACTAGACTTACGAGGTAGCCCGCATCCGACAAAGCTGATGTCGTCAAGTGCAATGTCACCAAGAACACTGAACGATCTGGTGGCCTCAAACACAATCTGAATGTTGGAAGGTTAAGTCAAAATGATGTCATAGCATCTCGCATAGTAATTAACGGCAGCTGTTATTCAAAGACTTTCACGAGACCACATAAATATTATGCACAACAGTCGCAAGTAATGAGTGAGTACAATGATAAAAGAATGCTTTTGCTGTAGTTCATTTCAATAGCTTGTGATTCGAATTCAGATTGGAGAGTTTGTGTTGGCCTTGTGATAGTCTTGTGAGGTCTTTGAAGAGATCTCGACCCTGACATTGTCAAAAGCAATGATATATTCTCCAAAGGAAGAATTCAATGGTCTCTTTTACACAAATGTGTTTGGCCATTCAGAAAACCTTTTTTTTTCAGAATAGAAACATCTGAGCTAATTCTTTGTCCTTAAGATTTTCAAAATGTAAGCGCCCGCCAAGGTTAAGAACGCAAGTGCAAGCACAGTGCCACTGCACGTTTGGCTTTTCCTCAGATTGGTCTGCAGATTACCTTGAATGGAAGGCTCACTCTGCCCACGCCAAGCTGGATATTATTCCACACATCTCCCATATCCTCAAACAGGTAGATCAGCAGCGTCCGGGACGACCCTTCCACTAAGTACACTGCCAAACTACCAATGTCTGTTTGATACAGCAATGACATTTTAACTTGGGATGAAGCACAGTTCGTCATAGGCCGCTTATGCCCTTTTGCCCGGAAGCATGATCACAGCAGCAAAAATGTTCCGGCAAAAGGGCGTAAGAAACACACTTTCCTTATTTCGTTGAAACGGATAAAAATTACTACAAAATCAACACAGGCTGAACAAAAAGCTACCTTAAAACAACTTATCAAACGATTTGGAAAATTTTGTTTTAACTATTTGCAAAGAAATTTTTATATTTCATTAAAATAAGTGCTTACGACCTTCTTCCAGGCACCCGACAAGTTTTAGCCTTTTTTAACAAATGACAAGTTACCAGCGATTTTATTTGGTAACTTAATTACTCAAGAATAAGACCATGCATCACCTCTGCTCCCATGTTATCCCATCAACGCCATTCTGACGGCCTAACTATAACAATATTGGCAACTTAACACAAAAAAGTTAAATTCTCTTTACAAAAACTTTTTATTTCCATCATTTTAGCATATTATGAATGATTGAATATAACCTGCTATTTCCCTTTGTTTTCATAGTTACAAAAACGTTTTCCGAATGTTGTCTGGGAATTTGAGGAATCTGGTATTGACAATGTACGTACCAGGCATCCAAATATTTAAACAATTTTAAACTGACTGAGCCAAAGTATTTACTTTACAAAGCATTTAATTTATAGCAAATTTTGTTTCTTTGACATTTTACATTACCTGCTCTTTACCGTTTGTTAATGCACTTCAATTCCTCAATGTCATCCGGGAATTTGGAGAACTGGTTTTTACATATAGGAATATTCAAATATTTTGAATGAATCAAAGGTCAAAACTGAATTATTCATATTGATTCAGCCCAAGAGCTTACCCTGTCCGTACATGTGATACCAGAAGCTGAAGAGGCAAGTTGACGAAGCTTGGTGTCGTTCTTTTGTCTCCAGAGTGGCCTGGCTGAAACCCGAACCGGAGTTGGCGTTCACATACACATATCGACCTACAGTGACGAGAAGTGTAATCCAACCGCATAAAGTGAGTCATCCCCCAATTATAAGCTGCCTATGCTAAAATTAATAGAAATGCAAATGTTTCTGCCCTTCTAGCATCTAAAATTGTCAGGCTATCAAATGTTTTGTGTATCAGAATAAATGAGTTGAATGAAATGTTTGGTCTACGTGAAGCGCTATACACATATTCAGTATATACACTTATTTAAGTATATTCAGCTAGATAATTGGCACCTGCTGCGTTGTTGAAGGTGTGGTCTTTGGAGGGTCCGGTGTTCGACGTAGGCGTGGCGCCTGATCCTAGCTGCCATTTGTAGGAGCCCAGACTTGTATCAGTCCATCCGCACATGCCCGACTCAAAGTTGCAGTTGCCACCTGCAGCGATTTTGACCCGCAAATAAACAGACTTCTACAGTAAAGGAAATCTTCAAGTTTGCAGATTTCAAAAATAAATTGTTAACTACAAAACCTGGAAACTCGGCATTAGCTTTCCACAATTATCTTTTTTTCTAATTTGAGTTATTTGCTCCTTTTTAATCGGGGCAGCCTAATATTTGTCAAGAATAATTCCTTTGGTAGCGAAGCGAACAATTATAGAAAAAACAAATGCAACATTTAAAATAACAGACAAATATGTTTAAAATTCAAAATTTCAAAACTAAAATTGACATATTTGTTGAATTCAAATACATATTTAATAAATGAAATAAACACAGCACAATTTCTAACATACCACAATTTTCCTCATCAGAGCCATCTCCACAGTCATCCACAAAGTTGCAGACTTGGGTGGAATCCGTTAGGCAGTTGGTGTTATTGCAAGTGAACTGGCAGGGTGGGGCTGGGGTGGGCGGGGCACATCTGCCAAAGAAGGTCTGGATGTCGTCCAGGGCGATGTCGCCGGAGAAGCTGGGCCCTACCCGACCCTCAAAGATGACCTGGTGGGGGGAATACAGAAAATAGCGAATACACGAGTTTTAAATCCTAAGGCCCCAAAAGTTTTCCTTCTTATAAAAATGGCATCCGAAAGCAGGACAGGTACAATGCAAAATCTTCTTCCATTCAATATTTGCATACTGATCATGAAAGCTCGTTAGATGTAACAAACAAGAGTGGTCGGGTGCCATTTGTGACGAAGGAATTGAACAAGACACATTCTTATTTTGTTTTAAATGTCATATTTCCCCACATTTTTCTCGAACAAAGATTGAGGGTCATCAAAAAAGGGTAGGTACCGGTATAAAGGAAACAGCAGATATTGTTTTATTTAAATTTTTTTTGCATTTAATACATCTGTGAACATTACGTCAGACCTAAATTACGGCCATGATTGGTCAGACAACAATGGGGAATGTTTATGGCCTGGTCTAAGGCCAATCTAGAACTACTAACAGACTGTACTATAATATTCCATGCAACACTAGTCCAAGGGCAGCAGTATTTTCGGTCAAAACCCATCATTCTAAAATCATGTAAAGCAAGCGTAGTCCTTCACAAAATTGGACTTAACAAATGCTGACCCCTGGATCAGTGAGACACTTCTTCCCACATTACTGCTGCATTTTTTAACCATCAGACTTTTTATTTCAGCTAAATAAGTTAAATCCCTGTCTGTTTAAACGTCATCCGGTTGCAATATGAGCCACAATACGGATGTCAACCAGCACTACAAGCAGAAATAGCAAGAATTTGTTTAAACTTTTTTGTTACAACACAGGACAGTCCTGTATTGTCTGTTTACATGTCAATCAGTGTAAAATGGATAAAAGGAGATTTTCAACACCCACGCATGGTGGCAATGCCTTAACAACAGCTCTGGAGACTTGGAACATCCCAGGCTGAGTACACGCCGATTATGCTGGTACCCCGGATATGTTTTGTGTTTTGGTGACCTGGTGGTTGAATAGTCACACTTTTATTTTCATCTCACCTCAAACACAGAGTTTTCACTTTTGATGTCCACAATGGCGTTCTGCCAGTAGTTGCCCTGGTCACCCGTTTTACTCCAAACTAATGTCCAGTAGGCAGGGTTCAAGACTGTGGTCTCCAACCACACCTGCAAAGTCCCGATGTCCACACCATACATGTGGTACCAGAACGTCAGGCACATGTCCGTGTTGGCCGGGAGCGTCTCCGAGAAGAGGTAGGCAAAGTCGTCGACAACGCGGGGCGCGGAGGTCTCAATAAAAACGTAGTAGCCGTAGATGTTGCCGAGGGTATGGTCGGTGGGCGGGCCCGTCTGGCTGCTGGCGGTGGCGCCGTTGTTGCGTGTCCAGTCGAACGTGTCCTGGTGGATGTTGGCAAACGTGCAGAAGTCGCTCTCAAAGTTGCAGGTGGCTGGGAGGGAGCAGGCTTGGTTGGAGAAGTCGATGTCGTCAAGGGCGATGTCGCCTTGGATACCGTTACCAATGATGCCTTCAAACACAACCTACAAGCAAAAAAACATGCCTAAAGTGCTGAAGCAAAACATTAAAATGACTGAAATGCTTAAGTCTTTAGAAAAACTTTACATAAAAAAGTCTGCACAAAATAAGTAACTTTTATTATCTTTTCACTTGCAACATAACATTCCAAACCCCTATAAATTGAAAGAGTGACACAAAATTATGGATAATCAACGTTTCTTCAAAAATCAGAGATGATCTCCAAATTTTATTTTTCACGTAGTATCGTCATTCCCCTGGAACAAAAAAACAGCCTATAACGGGTTCAGTCCAAACAAATTAACCCACGAGTGAACAATGTGTCTGTCACACCAAAACTGACACGTACCACGGTGTATGCAAAGATAATGAAAAATCTGCCACATAGTGGGTCAACCAAAAGCATCGTCTTCGCGACTTTGTAGTGCTACTCGTATAAATCAAATATATCATCATCTCATACAATGATATGTGAAGAACAAATGATGGAATCTTTAATACCCGGTAAGGATAACTCGTCTGTACGGTGACCTCAGCGATTCTCCACAAGTTATATCCGCTGGTGCTCCGCGACCACACGCTTGATCCCCGGTTCCCGTTAACCTCTATGTAGACATTGAACTGGCCCAGATCGCTACCGACCATGTAGTACCAGAATCTCATGCAGGTTCCCATGGTAGCTGGGTATTCTTGGGAGATGATACGAGCGACATCACCCAACTGACGGGGTGCAGAGGCCTCAATGTAAATGTAATGTCCTGAACACAATTTTTAAAAAAGGAATGGGTGTTGGTACAGTTGTACTTTTTACAGCAGATTCCAATGAGAGAATGTGAAATATTTTAACCTTGATCATATCTGCATAAGCATAGTTGTTTTAATACCAGATCTCACAAAAAACAAAACAAAACAAGTCTCTGAATTGAATGGCTCCAGTTGAGTTAGTTGCTTGTGCTGACTCAAGTCAAATCAAAAACTGGTCATTACATGTAATACAGTTTAAAACCGGTAAGACCAAAGTTAACATCAGTTATTTAATACTGACTAGTTAACACCAGTTAGTTAATACCACTTTGTTCATACTAGTTTAATTGTCAATACTGGCTAGTTAAAATTGGTTGGATTAATACCAGTCAGGATTCATCGTTGTCCAAATTGTAGCTGAAGTCAGACTCAAGTTGAGTAATCGTCAAGTCAGAGACGTGGGGCATTATAACTCCGGCTACCAGTTAACTGAAACCATTCGAAACCCCTCTGCTCATTGAGAGCTGTATAGGATCTGCCCTACCTTGAGGTGACTGGTAGGTGTGGTCATTGGGTGGGCCCGTCCCCGACGTCCCAGTCGCGCCCGATGCCAGCAGCCAATCAAAATCATCCGTTGTGTCTTGGGCGTAGCCGCACATCCCGTGCTCAAAGTCACAGAGGACTAAATACAAAAAGAAGGGACCGACGGACAGAATGACACAAACACATGAAAACATGAAAGACAAAATGGCAATTTGGAAACAGTGCCTTCTGTGTTTCATTACAAAAATATTACTTTAATGTATGCAGATAGATACTTGGAAATCTCCTTAAGTTCTCAGCAAATAAAACTAATGCTTGGACCACAGGTTTTTTCTTCAATTGTTTAAAAACAAAGGTTTTAATTGTTTTTGAACACGTTTCTCATGACGTAAACAATATTTTTGCATGTGTGTCATATGCCCTGTGTGTAATGACTTGACAAAACTTTATCATTACGCATGATTTTCTTAAAATCCACACCCAGAATATGTGAGCAGCTGACAAACTCACCATTCATATAAATATGAATAACAACAATTTGTGTGTCCGAATTTCTCTTTCTCCTTACCGAGGCTTGGACATTGCCCGTTGTAAACCACAATGTCATCCAATGAGGTATCTCCTTCATAAGATTGGCCAACAACTCCTTCAAATACAACCTGAAATACAACAAATTAGAAAAGAAATCAATCAATTAATGTATCAGATCAAAACATGCGTAAAAATGGCCTACAACATTACAAAAAAAGAATAAAACTGGCAAAACAAACACTTTATTGTCACTAATTCAACTTGAAACTGATCAGGTGTACGGCATGCATGTCATACGGACTTCCTGAATTGAGTTCAGTCTAAAACTAGAAATATTTCTCCTTGTACCCACTCCGTTCCTCCAACGTGACTGCTAATTTTTTTTTTTCCTGGGCCAAGCATGGACCTTATTCAAGTGGAAGCCATTTGCAATCTAATTCCTGGAACCTGTCTTATAAACTGTGAACTGTCAATTAGGATGTTGCCAGACTCTTTTATGATTGCCCATGCATTTCCTGCCTCCTTCCCATTTTTATTTCTTTCTCCAATCTTGCTTAAAACACTAAGTCTTTGTATGTTTATTCACAAGTTTGAAATTAGTCATCTGAATGGAGAGGTGCAATTTTGCCATGAAATTTGATGAGAATAATTTAATTTAAACTGTTAACTTATTAACCCCACTTTCAGTTTCAAATTGATGACTAACACATAGTCTGGTGCAGAGGCTTTATGTGGCAGCCATCTTACAGGGCAGCTCTATTGTTCCACAGGGGAACCTGCTTTGTGCATATGGATAAAAGTGGTGCTCTGAAAGATGGCAGTCATGCAATCCCTCTATTGTGGACTTACGGTGAATGACCCATCCATGAAGACTTGTCCATAGTTCCACACAGGACCCTGGTCACCGAGTCTTGTCCACTCCAGGACATCCTGTCCATTCTCTCGCCGGTAGATGTTCAGAGCATTGATGCTGGGCCCGTACATATGATACCAGAAACTCACGCACTTACCAACACTTCCGGATACCATGGAGGTGGAAACTAGCTGGGCCCGGTCACCATTTACCTGAGAGGAGGCCTCAATGTAAATATACCAACCTGTGAGTGAGGTAAAGAAGGTTTCACAATTGTCACATTTTGTTACAAGATCCAAATTGGACACATCCCATAAACTGAGGTTTCAGGCCATTTTTTCCATCATATTTACTTAAATTGGCATTGTAAGAGGAAACTGGAGGTGTGTGTTGTGATAAAACAATCAGTTTGGCAACTTGGTGTAAGCAAAAATCATGAGGGCAAAAGGTTGATAATTGCTCAATTTGACTAAAGCATGCAAAAAAGTCATCTGTTCTGTCGTCAGACGGACAGATGACCTCTAGTTTTTTTTTTTGCTTCTTCCCCCTCTTCTGCCCAAAAGTCCTTAAGGATTGGGTAAGATTCTTTCAAGGGCCGTCAACTCATTAGTGGTTCTGGCAACTTGTGACTCCATTTTATTACTAAGGAGACCATAGTAGGCTACATAAAGAAATTTTAATATGTTCCCCCTCCCCCCAAAAAAATGGTCTGAATGAAAATAAGTAGTAAACGTGACAGTTATCATAGAAATATCATACAAATGACCCTCAAGAGTCAAGATTTGCGCCATCTGGCAAGATTTTAAAGATTTACCACAGATTTTTGAAACAAATAATTAACCTTTCATAAGCGGACACTATGAGCTTATTGTAAACCTACCGTAGACACTTAGTGTGGTGTGATCAAACTGTGGTCCGGTGTTGACCGAGGCCGTGCTGCCTTGAAGTCTCGTCCAGTCAAAGTCGTCGCTTGTCTCCTGGGTCCAACTGCAGAGGCTGACCTCAAAGTCGCAGTCATAAGCACTAGGGGCTGCCGGAGACAGAAAATGTTTGAATACTAATTATCTTGTGGAGAGAATTTAGAAATCTGTGGTGCTGTTTGAATCTTAGATCTTTTCTGGAGCCATTTTTTGCAAGTTTGAATAAGAAGGGTTTAAAATCAAGCACTCTATTTTGAAGTTTCGCTCAGTGTGTCATCCTGGAGATAACGAATGTTACGTGAGTGCAAAATACCGAGAGTTCATTGATTTCCACAATGGAATATTCTTCCATAACCTTGAACTAAAAAGTGGCTCTAACAACTTGTTTCGACAGCAATGACGAGACGAAGGTTTGTGGTAAACCATGAAGTAGGCCTACTGTTAGACCTAACCCTTAGGACAATATGCTTTGTTGGTCGGCAATATCCTTACAACAGACAGAGCACACCATTCAAATCGTCGAGTTCACTTGTTATCTTGAGAATCCCTCTATTTCTTTAAAGAGACTTCAAATGTGCTATGGCAAACCTCCCTCCTATATTAACCATTCATAAATACCTAAGTCTCCCTATTCAACAACGTACAACTTGAACGTGTATTAACATTTGATAATGCTGCTACGTGATAAGGCCCGCTGAGTAAATCACACGCTGACACCTGGATACAAGACAATTTAATTGATTCTGATTGGTCAAGAGTCTACGTGCACGAGGCTTGTCATGTGTGTGCCAGGACCACATAAGGATAATATGTTGAACAACTTGCACTAGGAATATACCATAAAATGGACAGGGGTGTTTGGGAAAATGAAATTGAAATTCTAGAACAAAATTGGCAGAAATCCATCATATATTGACTCATTTCGACTCTCTGACTAAAAAGGTATTTATGAATGGGAATAAATATGTGCTTGGCCAGTCTTAAACTAATGCCTGAGCCTTAAACGCATGTTTAACCGGCCAAGTGCATATTTGTTCCCTTATGGAAACCGTTCTTTAAGTCATGAAACTTCGTTGATCATACATGTACTTACAATACAAAGCTACAAAAGGTTTAACAAATTTCAACATCAGTAACTTTTGATGCTGACGTGGTGTAATGATTAGCATTCGATCAGTACTTCTATGTGCTGCCCAACAAACAAGCAGACAAACAGACAGGCCTACCATGTGTTGGTAATGGTGTTGTTGGAGGGGCTGGTGTAGCGATGCCTACACAAGCTGTAGATTCAATGTCAACGTCGTCCAAGGCAATGTCTCCTTTGTAGCCAGACGTGTAAATGGCCTCAAAAAGCACCTGAGAAATTCACATCCAATACACCTCACTCACAGGGAAGCCACGTTTGATCGTGTTTCCTAAATTTAATGTATTCAATGTAATCAGTCAAATAGGTTGGTGCCAGACTAAAAAAAAATTGCTGAATCTTTTAAGGAACTAGTGAAATGATTGAAGGTGAAACCAGACTGTGAGCCCAGTTCACCGACCTGATATTCCACGGCGCTTGTCAGGACAGCCTGTCCATGCAGCCACACGTTTCCTTGGTTTCCCGACTTCGACCATATCTGCGTCTGCACCAAGTTGTTGTCCTTCGTGTAAACATTGAGATCGCCAATAGCTACACGAGAATGAAAAGAGTGTGTGGTTGAGACCGGGAAAACATTTTCTAAAATCTTTGACCACAAATTATTACTTTAAAATGTTCTATCCGGAGTAAACTCCAGGGTCACTAAGCCTATTAAAGTGATATTAATTTGACTGTACAGGCTCGAATCAAATGAAATTACCAAAATCCAAGAGTCAAGTTAATAATAACTCCAACCCTAATGAATCCATACTTACACAGGGATGAACACTGACAAAGGAATGCGTCTGTCGCAGTTTACTGATTTAACTTTGATGACCTGTAATGGTCTTGTCAATCAATCAAATCTTTTTTGAGCCACTACGGTTCATTAGGCCAAGGCTTATGTCCAGTTTCCTTTGCATGAAATTTGATAGAGAATGTTTCTCTTCCCTGCAGATGAGATATCAGTCCATCACAGGTTGCTCCAAAACTAACTGTCTCTACCCAGTTAAGTTTCTGGGTGGGCAGAGGCAAGTTGGGGTAAAGTGGCTTGCCCAAAGACACAACCTAATGTAGGAACAGCTGCTGGGTTTTTACGTGATACCCTCTGCTTATGAGCCACAAATTTGACCACAGAGCCATAATTCTCCAACAGGCTTGGAGAACACAAGAATGCAACACTGGTCAACTTGGACAGCTTGATGGTAGCTTGCAACGACTGTTATCTGCTCATCATGACCCTCCCCTCTGAGCTGCAAAAAAGCGAGACAATTACTTACTGCTGCCATACATGTGGTACCAGAAGGATAGACAGGATTGGTTACTGGCAGGCATGTGCTGGCTGACAAGAATGGCGTTGTCGCCCTGAGCCAAAGACGACACTGAGGCCTCGAAATAAATGTAGAAGCCTGAAGGATGCAGAAATTTCTCAGTTTAGACATTTTGCTTTAATTTCCTCTGAAGACTATGCTGTGAAATTTGTCGAAGAGGAGATCTTGCTGTCAACATGCTGTGACTTTAAACCGATTTATTCATAAACAAAAGGAGTCATCAAAGAATTGAAGCCACTTTGCCTAACTGTTATTATTGTCAGAGTTTGTTTTGTAATCTAGCGTAGGATCCTTGTCAGTAAATAGGAGTAGCACCCAATGTCTTTCCATTGTCAGATTTTGTAGTGCTGTCAAAACTGGTACCTGAGCGAGGAGCGGCACCCCTTATCTTACCATTGTCAGAGTTTGTAAGGCGGCACCCTAATTATACATTATCAGAGTTTGTAATGAGGTCCACACTAGGATCCAGGTCAGTGCTAGGAGTGGCACCCCTTATCTTACCATTCTCAGAGTTTGTAAGGTGGCACCCTAATCATACATTGTCAAAGTTTATAATGAGGTCCATGTTAGGAGTGGTACCCCTTATCTTACCATTGTCAGAGTTGGTAGTGTGGTCCACGCCGGGGCCCGTGTCAACACTAGGAGTGGCACCGTTCCTCCTCAGCCAATCCCAGTCGTCATTGACAGTGTCTTGTGACCAGCCACAGGTGTCCAGCTCAAAGTCACAGAAACCTGGGAAGGAGAAACGGAGACAAGTTTTATTTTTTCGTTGGCTTTTAAGTAAAGCTCCAGATGGACAAGTCCACATGGACAGGACGTATACCTAAGTCCCGTGCCTCTTCAACCACCAGGTAACCAATACACAAAACATATCCGGGGTACCAGTATAATCGGTCAGTACTCAGCCTGGGATGTTCCGATGTAGAAAAATACTCCACGTTCGAGAACAAGTCCATGCGAGGTATCAAACGCGGTAATGACGCCTCCTGGGATTTGTCTGCGGTTAATGCGCAGACTGTACATACCAGGCCTGTTGCATGCTCCGGTTGTCAGCATCAGGTCATCCACGGCGATATCTCCATTGTAGTTTCTTCCCTTTGTTCCTTCCAGGATGATCTGGTATCGGTGGGCAGCGCGGAACGTGATCTGGGTGAAACGCCACTCGTTGTACTGCCCTCCTAATATGGTTTAAGAAAAACCTTGAAAATACGGGCAATTCACAACAGTGCGCCTCCAAGAGTTTGCAACGCGTTGGCCAATCACAATGCGCCAAAATTTGTCGACCCTTTCCAAACATTCATTGGGTCGACAAATTTCGTGCATTGTGATTGGCCAACGGGTTGCAAACTCTTGGAGGCACACTATTGTGAAATGCCCGTATTGACTCCAAGTTTACCCATTTATCATGTTTGACGCTTTGATAATTTGATGTTTATGAAGCAGAATACAGACTTACAACAAAACAGAGTGGAACTCTCCATCCCAGCAGCCGATTTCACAGTTGAAGTTGAAATTTGAGAAAAAAAAACAAAAAAAAAGTGTTTTGACAGACCTGATATTTCAAAGAGTGGACCGGTCTCAACCTGGGTGACCGTGTCAAAGCCAAACACCTTCAGCGATCCGATACCATCGCCATACATGTGATACCACATGTGGAGACACTCCCCATTGGTGTCATCAAAAACAGGGCTGAGCAGACGAGCGATCTGGCCGGTAACGATTGGGCTGGAAGTCTCAATATAAGCAAAAAAACCTAAAAGCAAGAAAACCATGAAAATCAAGTCGAGGTTTTCCCTCAAAACGTTTAACTACGTACATAATCTTAAGGGTTTCGGCAGATAAAAGAACGCATTATGAGAAGCAATTCATATTTAACTCACTAATGTGAGTGATGATTTGCGAGCAAGACTAAGTCTAACCCATGGTTTCATTTGGACCAAAAAATACCTAGCTTTGTTTAAAACGACATGATACCATGGTCACTTTTCCTACTGTTGCAACATTTGCCTGTCAGTGACCTTGTCTCACAGTTTCAAAAGGGCAATTATGTGTCAAGAAATGACACACAAATCTTGAACAAACGACCACCAAAGGTCAGCATGTGTAGCGTTCGTCAAGGTAAGAGTAGTTGTGGTGGCTTGTTGTTTTAAAAGTTTGTAGTGTTACCGGGAATTGGTGATGCACCCGGGACAAGTTCATGGAGGAATAATGCCGTCTAAGAATGGTTAATAACAGCAGTGTTTCTGGGACCAACCTTGAGTCGTTCCTGTGGTGTGGTCAGTAGTCGGTCCAGTCCCGCTGCTGGGGGTGCCACCATAGCTCCGCGTCCAATCAAAGTTGTCCGTCTGATCTTGGGTCCAGCCACAGAAGTCAAACTCAAAATCGCAAAGAGCTGCAGGGAATGTAACAGGTTAGACATCAATTGTTAGATTCACTGAAATAACTATGCATTCAAAAACCTCTCCCTTTCAGTAACCTTTCTACATGAAAGCAAATGCCAATAATTGCATGGTATTCCATTAATTGCTTTTAATTGTTGTTCCTTGTGAAGCAGGAGACTTTGGCATGATGCCCTGTATAAAAACTGTGTAATAATTATTACTTCATAGTGCTTATCAAAAGTTAAAACAAAACAGTTATCGAAACCTCAAGTCTAGATCAAGATAAAACTCAACAGCAACTGAAGAACTCTGTAAAAATCTTACAGAGTTATTCATTTGCTGAATCGTACCCAGAGAATCAGCTCGAAACCTGAAAAACAGAAAATATTCTACACAACAGCAACATGCGTTTTTATTAAAATTGTGTAAAAGTTACAAAGTGAAAGTAAAAATCTGTTCAAATAATATTCAAAAGTATTTTTAGTGCAAACTGAGTCAAATCTGTTCAAAGAATCGAATGAGAAAATCTGTGATCTAGATTGTAAACATCTTTCCCACATTTCCAACTCACTTGATGCTGGACAAGGTCCTGCTTCCAGGAAGATGTCGTCCAGAGCAATGTCGGCTTGATTTTCAGGACCGCGGAATGCTTCAAAGATGACCTGAGGGGAAAAGAAACATAGTCCTTCTGTGAGCTTTTGGTGGCAAAAGTGTTGTGACATTTTTAAAGAACAGCTAGTAATCGTCTGATGACCTCAGTTTACACATTCCGATACATGACTTTTGGGGGAGGGTGACTTTTTGGGGGGGATGATGAAAGAGTTTTTTATAAGATTACATATTGTGCACTATCCACTCCGAGCGGAACAAAAGGGAGCGTGGTTTTTTTAGTACTCACAGCACAGATGCGTTTATAATGGAGATCACTGTTGCATTTGATGCATAGCACGCTGAGTACGCAGACCGAATTTATTCCTTAATGTATGGTCTCTGCTTACACGCAGAACACATGCAGGAACCAACTTGGAAAACATGCTACCATCTGTCTTTCTTTTGCCACGTGGGGGTGCACTTCAACTCAGGGCAGACAAACACGAGGAAATATCATTCTTCTTTATATCATCATTCTTAATAATTTAAATCTCTGATCTTGCGTCCATTTGTTATTCGTGCCATTTTTGTCTTGTGTGAGAACATTTCATTTACTGAAGTTCTCGGACTCGGAACAGGCTCAGATTCACGTGCGGTAGTCTTTAACTCTGCAACACTTCAGAGTATGATGTATGGTACAGTGTGTTGTTTAAAGGTTGATGGATCTGGGGTGGCCTATTTCATGATGGGACTTCTGAGTCGTATTATAGCATTTTTGAAGCAACTTGACCCTCGAGAAGCGCTGGCATCGGACAATAGAGAAAATATGCTCAATAAAGAAGAGATGTGGCTAAATCGAAGCAAAAAAGGTCCGGCGGGTGTTGCATGCTTTTCATTCTAGTCTAAGACAATTAACGTTTAGGGAATACATGTACACATCTAAGATGCAAAGTTTAGCTCTGCGTACTCAAAGATAATCATCTCACAAAATTTAAAAAGGTTTGTGTCAAGGAATAAGTCTCTTACCGACCAGGCATCGTCAGAGGCGATGCTCTTCTGACCTTTGAACCATTGGTTCCCCTGGGTACCGTACTTTGTGAAGATCAAAGTGTCCAAGTTGTTACTGCGGAGGTAGACATTCAGACGGTCCACGTGGCGGCCGTACATGTTGTACCAGAAGGTCAAGCAGCGAGACTGGCTGGGATTCTGCCTCGGGGACATGATACGTGCCTTGTCTCCTTGGACACTATTGGAGGCCTCAATGTAGATATACCAGCCTGAGATCAAATCACGCAAAGCAATGTAACCAGATCAAATCTCATCAAATCAGATCTGATCCGATTAAATAAAATCAAATTGAATTAGATCAGAAGAGATCAGATCAAGATCAAAATCAAGACCAAAATCAACACCAGAAAGAAACATTTAAACAAAATCACAATCAAAATCACATTCTTTCATTCTGTAAAATTAATTAAGAATTCTGATCATATTCCACTCAAAATTAAGTCTATTTTCATAGAAATGCAAACTTACACTACAAAACAAACACCTCAGTTTCCTCTAACGTAAACTAAAACAAAATTACAGGAAAAAATGGGACTAGCAACCTCATTTTGTGCAGTTTATAATAAGTTATTGTGCTCATAAACATTAATTTTGTGAGTATTTTCCAACCTGATCCTGTAGTGTGGTCCTGGTCGGGCCCAGTATGCGTACTACCTGTGCTGCCTCTCAGCCTCGTCCAATCAAAATTGTCGTCTTGGAGCTGGGTGTAGTTACACAAGTCCATCTCAAATGTGCAGTCCATGGCTGGAAGTACATGTAACATCGTGGATTTGTAATTGAAATTTAGAAATTTATTAGATTAACATAAATGTCGATGTATGTAACGTAAGACTTGAGGATGGATGATATTCAAATATTGGAGCTCCTAACTTATGGATTAATTATTTCAAGACTGCTTGCATTTCAAACCACAATGAATTCTGCTCAATAAGGCACTGAGATTTTCTCAGCTGCTGATATCCTTTCCTAAAACGTACAAAGTGTATTGGACAGAGAGAGATGTGCTGATGAACACCCAATCTGAGTTGCACCAGAAACTTTGGAGAATTTGTGTCCATCTCAGCCAAATTCATAATGGAGCAGTACTGCATTAAATCCAACCGATTCACGCTTTTCAAACAGAATTGTTGCTCAAAATATGAGGGATCTTGACAACTGCCACAAAAGATGATTGTGTTCTTTTTTCCCAGAAAAACAAAAACTCCTGACCCTATGTTTCTGAGATATAAACCTTAACGTCTTTCATCTGCTCTAACATATAATAGTTACAGAACTTATAGTTAACTGATGGCAAGATTTTCAAGCCATTTCCCCCTGTAAAATATCTCTAAAATCAAGAGACAAGCAGACAGGGCGGACGCACTTACATGGAGCAGCTGGTGTGCTCCCAGGGACGCCAGCATAGCAGGAGACCGGTTCAATGTCCAAGTCATCCAGCGCGATGTCACCAACGACGTCACTGGCGTAGGTTGCCTCAAAAACAATCTGCCGGGAAAGAAGCGACATGAAAATACACCGGTTCAATTTTTGAGTACAACCAATGAGGCTTTTAGACAATATCCCACAGAAAAACTATGGTACAATTCGAATTGAATGTACTCTAAAACCATGAACTGATAGTTACTGAAGCCTTGTAATTCAAGGAATCGGGAATGATAGAATTATTTGAAAAAAATTGTCAAAAATGTTGATATATGTACACAAGCCTTCTAGTTGGAGTTATCTACCTTGAGTAGGAGCAACTCCTCATCGGTTGAAAGAGCCACGTTGGTGGGGAGGGTTCATTTTGTTGGTAGCATCCAACATTAACACATACATTTCTGAGTCGTTTGTGAACCAGCAAAGAGAAGTGCCCACCAAAGGGTCTATTGCTAGGAATATTGCGCCCTCTCTTGGTCAAGCTCAGGGCTCATATTGAGACGTGGTAAATTCCTTCCCGAAAAGCAGACTGATATGTGGTAATGCTGGCATGCTTTTGTTATGAAAAAGGCATTTCAACATTACCATATAAAAACACAATTCGTGAAAATTATTTTCGGCAAGTTTTCCGCTTTTTGAAGGTGATTCATTACAATGTTTGCTATAAGCAAACACATCAACTTTTCAATGTATTCCCTCACCTGGAAATCAGTGGTGCTCATGAGATCCACCTGGCCCTGTTGCCACACGTCACCCTGGTCTCCAGTCAGACTCCACTTTCGGGTCGTCTGACCAGCATTGTCGAGGAAGTGGACATTCAGGTTACCCACGCCTTCAACAGGAAACAAACCATGGAATACACATAGTTTTTCCAAGGTCTTTTGGGGGAGTAGGGTCCAATGAGAAGTTTTGTCACCATTTTAGTAAACTTTACTGACATTAGAAAACAGTCTGATGTGGGATTGTATATTCTCTGCACAGTTTATTGTAAGATATTAAGATAGCGAGATGTGGATAACACTGCATTATACCGATGCTTCACAGAAAATCCTTACCATAGAAATTTGCAATTTTGGCCAATGGGTTAAAGACAAAACATTTGCAAAATACTCCCTGAGTGCCTCTACAGTACATGCTCATCTGTGCCAAAAGCTTCCTTTGGTTCCCAACGATGATTCTGCTCAACCCAACACAGTGGGGCGAGTCATTTTGCTGAAAATGACTCAGTGGCTAAATCCTTGTGACCATCCCAAGACCCAACAAGACCATCTCAAGGCCCCCTACGACCACCACAAGACCCCACACAAGACAAGACCCAGCTAGACCCAACAAGACCATCTCAAGACCAACCAACTCAAGACCCAACAAAACCATTACAAGATCCAGCAAGACCAACAGAAGACCTTCCTCTGAATTCAAGTCACAAGGTATCCAAATGAACTCCTTGATCCCTTTTCATACTGTTACTTTTGTCTGATCTGGTGACTGGTCTTGTGCCTGGTCTTGCGATGGTCAGAACTGCAACACTACTTCATCAATTATGATTAAGCTGTAGCTGTTTTTTTTTCACTGCTGATCTTTACCAAAGTTTCACATGAATTTAACAGAATCTGACAGAGAACAGATTTAAACCTTTTTACCATGGAACCTACCAGAGTCCAGGAACTAAGCAAAACCATTGGATCCTGCTGGACCCAGCAGGCTTAAGGCTAAGGATACTTTTTAAAACACCATAGTCATCAAAGGTCGTCAACTTTACCTGCTGGTCCCTGACTGTTTTTTGCAACCTTCCCTCTGAACTCCAAAGACTGAAAATTTACTCCACTGGATTGCAGAGTCAACCCCTCCGACCGAAACTAGGTACCAGATGAATTTTGAGGTAATTTCTTCACTCCAGTTGCCTAAATTTTACTAGCGTTTCAACTTTCCGAACTATTTTAACCTACATTTCTCGTGAGTTTCACTCAAAAACGTCTAGTCCTTTGTTTCACTGTTTTGGATCAAGACAGTTGCTCTCAATTGACAACTCAATTGGATAATAATAATGGAACTTGGCAAGCACAGAATTCACTGTAGAAAAACTTCAAACACTGACTTCTTCCAAAGGAAACCAAATAACATTTTTGACCCACCATCCCCAAACCAGTCTGAAGTTGGTATTTGTGATGTTGGACAATTCCACTCCTTCGGCTTTTTTTACACTTTAAAGTGATCCATGTTAAATTGAAATTCTGTCTGCAGTAAGCTTCTTATGGGTAGTGATAACTGTAAAACTGAAAATCTGAAGAGTGGACGTTCCACTATTTTAGGGTTATGAAGTTACCTACTTCACCCTGGTTTTGGGATGGTGGGTCACATCTGAGTTCCATCTTAAAAAAACTTCTTACATGCCTAAATATCTAAGGAATAAGAAGAAACTGATCATCACCTCTGCCGTACATGTGATACCAAAAGTATAAACAGCCCTCGTTGGTCACAGGTAAGTGCTCGCTCACCAGCCAGGCATTATCACCAAAGAACAGACCCGAAGTCGACATTTCAGTGAATACGTAGTAACCTGAATGAATGAATTGTGAGAAGAGCTTGAAAGGCAAAATTATCATCCCTTTGGTAGTCAGCAGAGGCTGACACGGAGTTTGCAGAAAGTTCTCCCGTGGTTGGCACAGCTTTGAATGGAAAATGCATACATGACACATTGGTATTCCAAGTTGGAACAAGTAAACAGATCTCAAACCTTTGTCGCAACCGAAATAATTTCATTCGCCTAAAAGTAAACTAGTGAACTTCACGTACAAGCCTGGATAAACATGGGCAGTGATGAACCTTGCAATCCATGTAATTAGTTAGTCAAATCTCACATTTCCAGTTTATTTTTTTAAGACAACTTATGCCACCAAAAATAAAAAGTACGACATGCAATCAATCATACAAACAGTGTTGTACTTTCATGGAAAGTGCCTAAAACGCATTGCACAACTTATACAGTACCATTGGCATTTATTGAAGAACCTTTGTTGATAACTATATCATTGATACAAATGAAAAATCCTGGACAATTTACTACCTATTCCAGAGTTGGTGGTGTGGTCAACGCTAGGTCCAGTGTTCAGGCTGGGGGTGACACCCGCACTCCGCAGCCAATCAAAGACATCGTAAGAATCGTCGTTGGTCCAACCGCACATGTCCCGCTCAAAATCACAAAAACCTCGGGGAAAAAAATCAAAGTATTCTTAAATAGACGTAGTTTGGAAAATCGAAATATTAGGGTTTTTAGAAATTGAAAATACCAAAAAATTATAATCTTAGAGTTTCTTTGGATTGACATACAATTAAGTCTTACATATCTATTTGTATGAAATTTGTCTCTCATTCAAAATTTATCAATACAGTTATTGTCGCATTGGTAAGTTTGTAAAATATCTCCCATTAACTTTAATAAACAGATCATTTAACAATGTTTTTGTCAAAAAATTTTCCATCTTAGATGGTGTCATCAGGGTAAATGAACTTATAGGGTAACAAATCCACTATGTTATGAGTGTCTTGGAACCCTTGAGACACGTGAGCCTTGCCCACAAGTAGTGATATCATAGCAGGTAGTCTAATCAACTCAAAGAATTTGAAGCCTCTTGAATTGGGTTCATGGAAATGAACTGATGTAGAATGCAAACCGTTACCTTTAGAATGCTAGTCCAGAGTCCTACCCACACTTAAGGGATTCTATAGAGTATCGATGCTGTAATGTAATGATTTAGCTTCGAGCCATCTTTGTGGTAAATGATGACCAAGTAAGAGGGTCTTTATAAAAATTGGACCTACGACATTCAGATCTCGAGTTTTAGATCATCTCACCTTGCCTAGAGCACTTGCCATCCACCACATCAACATCGTCGATAGCGATGTCACCGTTGGGGTTGGAACCTACTTCTGCTTCAAAGACCACCTTGAATGGGTGTCCGGCAGAAACCGTTGCCTGCCCAAACCTCCACACGTTGTCCTGGTGACCTAGATAATGGATTATGAATATTTTTAAAGTGAACTTTATTTTCCTGATTACTTCAGAAAAAACATACATTGAAAATAAATGAATACAAAAATACTTTTCACAAAACTGGCGTTTCACAATAGTGCACCTCCAGGAATTTGCAAAGCACTGGCCAATCATAACGGGTGAAACCTGTGGAACCAATGCACCTTTGGAAAGGGTCAACAGATTTCGTGCATTGTGATTGGCCACCACGTTGCAAACTCTTGCAAGCGAACTATTGTGAATCGCTCGTATTTTTAGCGGACTTCAAATGAATAATGCGTTGTTTGAAATAAGTTGGGTATTATCCATGGAAAGGAGTGTCTTTAAAATTTCTGAATGACAGCTAAGCTTACCTGTTTGTTGCCAGGTGGGGACGCTGTCCAAGTTTGTTACGAGGTCATGTGACTTGACCCATAGGGTGCCGACATTGTTACCGAACATGTGATACCAGAATCGCACGCATTCTCCATATGTGTCAGTTTGTCGGGCACTGAGGAGACGAGCTTTGTCACCTTGGCGACGGGGCGCACTTGTGATCACCAGTGCATACTTGCCTAAAAATGCAAAAGAGAAGAAGTTCTTAAGGCATTGGAGAAGGAAAAACCAATGAAGTAGTCTTTTAGGATGTCCTGTAAAACCTTCAGCTGGCTACCAAGAGTCAAAAAAACAAGTCACAAACTGTTACTTCCTGAGCTGGTTCTCTCCACATGATGAAAGCTGGGCTATTAATAAGTCATCAACTGGCTCCTGTGAACTCCTGCTATCAAATCAGGCACATTCATGAAGTCAGGGTACAAAACCTTAGATGGTTCCAAACACACAATCAACACTGGTCTTTCAAGGGTGCACCGTGGTAAATAGGCCACAAATATGTACGCCGAGCTCATTAATAAAAGTTCGCAGTAATTTGCCATTATTCTTCCTTTAATTTTACATGTCAAGTCATCCTGAAAGACTCTTCCACAAAAATTTGCAGCCTGAAAAGTCTGAATTTAACATACCTTTATGTATTTTGTGTCTTGACTCCTTACTTTCAATCGTCTGATCGTATTAAGAATTGAAGCTGACACATACAGCCTCGTTTTCAAACGCAGAAGTGCAGAGATCGATGCTAAAAGTGTCGTTTTGGGATCCGTCTATTTAGCCAATTTGCAAAGGGATGCATTTTCAAAATGGCTACTTTTCTGGGCAGTGAAATTTCCTTCATTTTAGGGGTGATCTGCTTGGGCGAGAATTTCTCAAAAATTCATTGGTCAACCCACTAAGAATTAAAGGAAAATGAAAGAGGATATGTCAAACATCATTTTTCTGTGCAGTGTGAACACCTGTGAGAGTTGTATTTTTTAAATATTTGTGAAGTATGGGGATTTAACACTGCTGTCTATGGGAATTTACTTGCTGAGGTGCACCCCTAAGTTTCCACCTGCTACCAACCAAGCTCATACCAAGGAATAAGGAAAATGGTAGGTTTCCAATGATGTGATTGATGGGGGCCTGGATATCGATCAACTGGCTCCCATGAGCTACTACCAAATCAAACTCATAAATGCAGTGAGGGAACTTAACGCACTGACCTGTGCTGGTTCCCAGTGTGTGGTCAACAGGTGGCTGGGTCCCAATCAATTGGCTCCCACTGGCTAACACCCAATCAAACTCATCGTTGAAGTCTTGAGTCCATGAACACAGACCGGTCTCAAATTCGCAATCCCCTGTAAGCAAAAACAAAAGAGGAAATGTTCTATCTTAACCAAAAAATGAAAATGCAATAAAACTTACAAGGAAGCCAAGAAAAAAGATCTATTTTAAAATTAGCCGAAAAGATTTAAGAAAAAGCCATTCTTTCAAAACTTGAACTCAAAGGCTACTCTAAGTACTTTTATCACAGAATTGCTTGATAGGATCTGGGTTGAGAACATTTCTGGGTACTATGTAAAGACAGGTCACTATTGAACAGTTCGATGCAGCGCATTTGATTGCTTCCTTCACACTTACCGAAGGTGTCGTCATGTGTTCAGACGAGTATGCACAATTCTCAGTAATAAACTAATGGTTTTAGGTTGCTAAAGGAGCCTAAACTGGGTCAAGATATTATGAAGAGATTAAATTTGCAAAATGAATTTAAAGAAACAAACAGCCTAAAGACACATTTCTTGCTTCTTTTTCACAGAACGTAGTTGACGTGAGCTTACTGCTACTATATTAATCTGTTCTTAAAAATGGTATTTAAAACGGCATTTAAATTCCAGCCTAAGTAACCGGCTCAGCGGATCAGTTTGACACCTAGGCCAGTCCCCAGAAAGCACGAGTAGACACATTCACATACAAAGTGTGGCCATTCCTTTGTTCTCCTGTGGATAAGAAAACTCAGGGGAAATCCTCTTTTTTTCCAATTACAACAACTCCTTTGTGCGGGACTTTTCTGGAATTGTTCTTGTTTATTTTGCCACGGATAACCCTGACCCCAAAGTGCCTCTGAACCTGAGGGGAAAACATTGTGTGGAGATGTGTAAGTCCAAACAATGCCATCACACCAATTATGTGTCTACATTGTGTGAGCCATGCCTGCACAATTAGTTTACCAGCTGCAGTGAATTACGATTTATACATGTAAGGTTGCGGCTGGCTCCCCGCTATTTTCTGTTATGTTAATCACATATTTGCTACTTGGAATATTGTCTGCATATATTAGTACATTTATGAAATTGGGGACACATACAGGTAGGAAATGATCCTCTTGTTACTGGACAGAAAGCTACTTACTTGTGGGTGGGCAGGCTCCATAGTAGATCAAGATATCATCTAACGCAATGTCACCTGTCCAAGTGTTTCCTGTTACACCTTCAAATATGACCTATGGTACAAAAAAACCAGAGGGGGGAATTGTAGTCAAGTCAGAAAAACAGAGTTGGAGTGTTATAGTCACCTCTTTCTGACTTGACTGATAACACTACACAGTTCAGACATTGGACACTAAACGCAAAACCCAAACTGTGGATATTGTGTAAGTGTTGTGCGCATGGCTTGAGGGTGGAGAGTTGATTTTGGCTCCGCGAGGAATTGAAAGGTGATGATTCCTAACCCCAACAAAACCATGTTATATATGTGTGTTTAAAACAATACCATACCTCAGAAATACTCAGATGGAGCAAACAAGCATTGCGACCACTGATTGAGAACCATATCCATGTGAAAAAACCAGGCCATCGGTATATACACACTGGGATGTTTGACTTGTGAGCATGCGTGCTTGGTCAAAAACAAATACAGTAACTGCATACTATATAAAGTAAAATATGACAAATGGACCACTGAGAGCTCAGCTCCCTATCATGAATATGTATGAGGTATGGTAATGGCAAATATATTACCTGCCACGTGTCGTCGCTCTGTACAGTGTACTGTGCCTTCAACCACATGTTGCCCTGCGTCTGGTGTCTGGTCCAGACTAAAGTCTCTGTCTGCCCTGCATTGAGGTAGACGTTGAGGGAGTTGACGGCCAGACCGTACATGTGATACCAGAATGTCAGGCACATGGGCTCATCATAGGTGGGCTCGTTGAACATGGAGGCCAGGCGGGCTTTGTCTCCGAGGACGCGTGGTGACGATGTCTCGATGAAAACATAATGACCTTTGTAAGTATGAGAACAAGAAAAAACTCATTTTTCGATGCCCCATCAGGCTTTCATGATACAGTTGGTGGGTTAGACTGGCAGCAGCAAAATTGGACTTTAAAGTTGGTCTTTTGAAATAGATCCCTAACATCAACAGCATCTAAGGTCGACTTGAACTTGAAAAGGTCGGTAACTGTCCTGATTTCTTCTGACAAGAGATTCCATCCAGGAATTCTTCTTGGGTGGAGGGAGTACTTGGAACAAACTTTGTTGAAAGTGGGTCCTATGAATACTGGCCATGCGATCTACACGATTGGTGAGACTTGTTGTGCCTACACGGTTGCTCGGTATTAATCCATGTGATTCCTTGTAAATCATGATGAGTCTGACTTTGGTGTGTCTTTCCTCAAGTGTATCCTATTCCTGGTTTGAAACTAATGAAGGTACACCTTTACATAAACTGGGCTACGAAAGCTTACAAAAATTTGAACAGCAGTGTCAACTGACTAAGGATCAACTTTTGATCGACAATAAACTAAAGATGACTCAGAGTAGCGATTTCAAATTTGAACTTATTTGTGACAGAGCCATATAGATAATCGAACCTGGGTCAGTGTGTGCACATGGAGTATCCCACCTCTTATCACAGGGCCTATGTTTTACTGAATTTCTCACCTGTTGCGTTGCCATACGTGTGATCGAACCCAGGACCGGTGGTAGTGCTCGGCGTACCACCGCTGGTCCAAGTCCAGTCAAAGTCGTCGTCCGGCACTTGGATGTAGCCACAGAGATCAGTCTCAAAGGTGCAATTCAGGCTAGATCCTGCAATGGCAAATATACCGATGTTTGTAACATTTCCCGGAATTCCAGCATTCAATATCATCGTCATTAAGCATTTCTGGTACTAAAACAGTTCTTCAAAGGTGTCCCTGTATGAGCCTGAAGAAGGCTGTCGAGGTGGGACGAAAACCCCAGAAGAACATTCTGGGTAAACCCATAGAGTCAAGTAGGGACTCATCACAATAAAATCCACATGTGGACCGAGCAAAATCCAACCCGGACAACAGAGGTGCAAAGCGAGGAACTCAAGAACTGTATGTTAACCTAACTGAAAATCGTAATAGTTCATACAAGATTTTTATTGTATAAAGTCTTTTATTTCTCTGTTGAATGTCTGCATACGTTATTTTAACTAAACCAGACCATCTTCAAATCTCAAAGCAAATTTCATAATTGGAAAGAACTCGACTACAAATTTAAATGTGATGAAGGTTTGGGGTGCCTTCTGCCTAAAACATTGAGTCCACCAGTTCGCTTCTGAACATAGCACAGTCACGAGATCTTTCACCTGATGTCAGAAACCTTCATTCTATTCACAGCTCCATTGTGCGAAATGCCCCAAAACGTACAAGTCTGAAACAGGGAGAAAGTTGAAGGGACAAAAGGGGTTCAGCTTACGGACACACTTGCTGCCTCGTTTGAGAACAACATCGTCAATGGCAACATCGCTGGTGTAGTTGGCTCCAATCACCCCCTCCAAGAGAACTTGAAAGGTCTGGATGTTGGTGATATCAACCTGTTCAAAGTGCCACTCGTCGCCTTGGTTACCGCTGATGGTTAACACATTGCTGAGGAGGAAGTTGTCCAGGTCATTGGTGTAGACATTTAAGTCGCCGATGCCAGCACCCAGCATGTGGTACCAGAACTCAAAGCAGCCTCGGGACAAGGGATCAAAGTGTTCGGACACCAGCCAAGCCTTGGAGCCAGTGGAATAGGAAGATGCCTCAATGTAAATGTAGAAACCTTTGCCAAATAAGAAGCATGAGAAAACAAAAGCAAAATGAAGATTTAATCATGTTGGTCATGTCGGTTCAACAAGGTTCTTTGTACAAAATACCCTGAAAGTCCTTAAACGAAAGATACTGTTCTAAACATGAAATCAGGCAAGATGTGGTGAAATTTAAGAATATCTATCCCAAAACTGGTTGCACAAATAAAAGAGGGTGAAACTTTTTCTGTTTCAATTAGATAGGCCCATTATCTTCAAGCCACTTTGGAGTTGAAAGTCTTTCAAAGAATTTTACATGAGTCAACAGGAACCCTCAACATTCTTCACCCACACGGTGTATATAAAACTGAGAGATACATCAAAACAAAACTCCCCTTTATGTAAACTTGAGAATGACCGGCATTAAGGCTCAGTTTGGGGATTTGTCCTGAATTCTGTACCTGATGAAGAGTTTGTGGTGTGGTCGACGGCCGGCCCGGTTGCTACACTCGGTGTGCCACCGGTACTCCGCGTCCAATCAAAGTCATCCAGCAGAGGCTCATTGGTCCAAGAACAAAGGTTCTCCTCAAAGTCACAAGATCCTGTGAGACAAAACAACAGAAGAATTGAGATGCAGCTGGTCTGTCACTAATTGGATGTGACTGCACGTGATCTTCATATCATGTTCAGCAGGTAAAATACATGTAATCTCTCCCTACATTATTAGAAAGACAGCTTGGTCAGAAAGTATGGTTAATCATATTTTGAGCAATTCTCAATGTTTTTATAGTTAACAATGGCTACACTAGTCTGGTCAATTATTCATGGCCAGCCTACTCAGCATTAGCTTGAGTGAGTAGTTAGTAGACAATACTCCCCAAACGATTGGATAGTTGAACTATCTAATTGACCATTTTGAACCCAGACCCTTGTGCATGGTTGCATTATTACTGGTTAAGAGTTAGCATTTTTCCTTTCTTTTCATTACACATAAAAATACTTAGACAATTATAAACGTAGTTTGAGATGGCAGGGACCTAGAAAGAGATAGACACAAAAATCGTAAAAGGTGACAATGGGATTTTTGTAAAGAGTTCGACTACTGCTGTTCAAGATATTAGCACGTACGCCCTCTTAGGAAACAATTGGCTAGAGGACATGCTCCAGTTAGAGTTTGAACCTGCCTCAAATTGGTTGTTTTAAACTGGTTTCCGATACCCACAAACATTGCAATGTACAGAAGTGAACCAAGACAACAAGGCTTGAGCAAACCTTTGATCAGACCTCAACTTCCCCCAATTTTCTACACATGGGACAATGCACAAACCACCTAATGTAACAACAAGACGTTGTTTTGAAAGTTTCAGTCCGTACATTACACTGTGAAACTTTGAAATGTGTTGTCTTACCGGGAGGCGGGCATGGTTCTGTGGCAATTTCAATGTCATCAATGGCAAGGATACCGGTATTGCTGGCACCCAGCACCCCTTGAAATCCAACCTTGAAAAAAAAGGGAACTTTCAGTTAAGTTTGTGGACCTTTTGGCATGGGGAAGAGGGGGTGGATCTGGGTAATAGTTTGGAGAGAGGAACTTGTATTCAGGACAATTTTATTCCTCTTCTTCTTTGAGCCTCTCAAACCCTGGATCACCTGCCTGAGCTTGGGCTTTGGTCAGGCCGTACCAGGACTGTGAGCATGTCTAATAAACCACTGAAATCTCCCTGAGGGTCGTTCCTTTCCGATTAATTGTCAACTCCAGCAGGGAGTGATTCCTCGCAATGCACTGAACGGCATATAGGGTGCATGCATACAGTTTTTCTCAACATACGCCAGTTTTCATAAAGTTAACAACCAATGTGGTGTTTAGTTTTATGAAGCCGTGGAAGCACATTTTCCAGTTTTCATTGCTGAAAATGATGCAAAAGGCCTGATCTGGTGCGTATCCTAGACATGTGGAGTTGTCTGTTACCCCTCATCATAATAATAAACAGATTTGGACAATGTGCTTCAGCAAAGAAGGCTCATGAACCATGCAATAGTTGTCATGATGACCATGTAGTATAAACCAATAGGATTTTAGCTTTGTCTCAAACTCTAGACTGAAGGGGTAGTCATCTTTGTGGGCCATCAGACAGATAAGTACAAGGAAGGTGGACTGGCCACCTACAGTGTTGATAGATGGTGACGTTATTAGCAGATGAATAGATAAAGATTAAAGCTTTGCACAGTGGAGAACACGTTGATCAATCTCTTTTGAGAGATATAGAGGTACAGTTCTGATAAGAACCGTGAGTGTGAGCTCAATGTTTCCCCCAATGTGATCTGGTCGTCCTCAGGAGTGGAGTACTGGACATTGTTGCAATTGTATATGTGTGAGATTAGATAATGCCACCTTCCCTGCTGCAAGGATAAACAATGAAACCCTGGTTTCAGAGGGAGCCAGGTTTTCAAAACCAACCTGTATTTGAGCGCTGGAGCTGAAAGTGGCATACCCGTACCGCCAGAAATTTCCCTGGTCCCCTGTCTTGCTCCATACATGACTGCTGTTGACTAACCCAAGATTGAGAGCCACATCGTTGGGACCACTGAGGTAGTACCAGAACTTGACGCAGTCGCCGGCAAGGGTCGCATTAAAGGCAGGACTGAAGAAAATGGCATCATCAGAGGCGGCATGGGACTGCCCAGGGTCAACGTACATGAAAAACCCTTACAACAATTAAACCAAAAGGTTGAAATGAATTAGTTTGTGGATAATATCGGCTAAGGCAATTGATGATATGAAAACTTCAAATTGCGCAAAACTTCCCTAGAATTATTTCTATAAAAAAGAGGGCAATCAAGGTTATTGTGAGCTAGTTAAAAAAATTGAAAACAATGAAACAGCAAATGAAAACCTATGAGGTGCTGAACTTTCAAATTGTTTAAAAAAAAAATAGCGGAAATCAATTATGTTCAAGATGGTTGTTGTGGATATACTGGCTTATATATTAAGAAAAGTCTAGAGAACTTATAACAGCATTTGAAGGCTATCTGCACAATGGGAAATTTACATTCCAGGATGGACACATCATTGATAATCCATGGTGGATGGCAGATGGAAGACGACAGATGACAAGGGGAAGTAAATTCCAGGATGGACAAATCATTGATGATCCATGGTGGATGGGAGATGGCAGATGACAGGGGGAAATACATTCCAGGATGGACACATCATTGATGATTCATAGAGGATGACAGATAGCAGATGACATTTGACTGCTGACATATGATACGTGGCAGATGACGGGTGACAGCTGGCGAGAGACAGTGGATGGCAGTTGACTCTGACCGAGGGCGGCTCATAGATGACAAATACAAGATGATGGACAGTGATAGAGCATTTTTCCTTTGTTTCACCTGCTGGAGCTCCTGTGGAGTGGTCTGAACCCGGGGCATTACCAGGTGTTATGCTACTGCCAGTGCCCCGGGACCAGTCTAGTACATCACTGCGTGTATCTTGGGTCCAACCGCATAAATTGTACTCGAAGGTGCAATATCCTGCAGGTAAACCACAAATTAAAAGATTCATAATGAACACACGACAGCAAGTATTTGAAGAGGTGTGACAATAGGATTTTGTATGAGGTAGTAACTTTAATGAGTAACAATTTAAGAGTTAAGACAATTTTCCAGCAGCATTGTACATGTTTAATAATGCAAACTCAAGATTTCCTACGGTACATGTACAGGGTTCCCAGCATTTCATGGGGACAAAATTCCTGATTTTTCCCTGATTTGAGGGACTTGTTTCAAGTGCCCTGACTTTTCCCTGACCGGAAAAAAGGGAAGTCATTTTCCAGGTTTTCCCCGATTTGGCTGTACATCCTGATGTAAGGATGGATTTTACAAGTTTAAGGCCAAATTCATACATGTACTTAATTTGGATTGGAGCCGAGCAGAATTCTTGGGTTTCAGAGGAATGTGACAGAGATCACTACAAACAATGCAAAATTTAATTTTCATTTCACACTAAAGATAAACCAACTACACAGGGCAAATAAACAAGGTTAATTCTATAAGTCTGGGCTCTGACATGACATTTTTTCTTTCCCTGGTACATCTGACCTCAGAAATTTGGGAAGGGATATATCATTGAAATTGACTTGCAACAATTCGTATTTGTATCAACAGGGACACAAAAGTGCACCCAAATTCATAGGAAGGCCCACAAGGCAGCTCGTGATGGTGGCAATTAGCCAAGAACTACAGCAAATAATATTTTTGATGTTGATATTTTGAGTAAGCAAGCTGATATTAATATGGAAATTTTGTTTCATATATTTTACTGTGTACTTTCACAGATATGACATGAATATATCAAAAGCAAGACAGTAATCAATATGTGCACTTCTGTATTAAAAACAATTTTACATCTTCATTGTTACGACTGTCAAAAGCAATCAATTTGTGACACACCTTTGCAAGAAAGGAAGTAAATGTGTGTTGGATTGACAGAATACCGTAAGTTTGTAAAATATTTCAGTAGTGTTTTTGGACTTTATCTTGGGATAGAGTTAAATCATAAAAGAAAAGATGACAGGTGATGAGTTTGCACTTACTTGGTGGCGGGCAAGAGCCAGTGGTGACATTCACATCGTCAATGGCAATGTCACTCTCAAAGCTAGATCCAATGATACCCTCAAATACCACCTATGAAATGATACAGTGTGAAGAAACAAGAAATAAAACATTGCCTGTCGCATTCCCTCTGCAGAGTGTCTGATATGCAATTACCCCGATCTCAAAGAGCATGGGCGCTGTCCACAGCTCTGTGTTTTCAGCAGATTCTGAAAGACCAAATTGAAAGAGTCTCTGGAAAAAAGAGGTGCGATAGAACAACAGTATCTGTGATCTTAATATTTTCTAGGCTTCGAAAGGGCACATAAAAACAACATGTATTTGACCAAGTTTAATAACAATGCTGAACACATCGTATTTTTCACTGAGCAAAGTCAAGGGGAAAAAGAATGCTCTATAGAAGGCCGGTGTCATATAAACAATTAAACACAGAAATGTTCACTTGGGTGTCTCTTCCTTTCATGTTTCAAATTTTACGTTTTGACCCAGTTGGGACACAAAAACCTGAGAAATTCTTATATTCCCACAAAAACATTCTATGAATCTAAGTCTTGAGTTAAAGTTGCATCTTCAGTTTTAAATCCGAGGGCATCCGCGAAGAAATGAATGAAATTTCTTGAAAAATTATTTACCTGTCTACTTTGATGAAGAAAGAGAAATTTGTGTTAAATGCACTTGTGTTTTATGCAAAGTTAAAAAGAGAGAGAAAGACACTGAACCACAGCTGGTGATACAAGAGTATTGTGGGTCAAAATATTTCTATATGAAAATTCCCATTCCTGAAACCCACAAAAACCCTGAAAGAGTCTGATACTATCCCATTTAACAGTTGAAATAACAATGTACAACGCAGATACAAGGAACAAGATCAAAATGGCTTGCTCAGCAATAAGGTCCATTGACCGTGTCCATTTATGCCTGAGAAAAAGCAAGGGAAGGTATGGGTGAAGTGGCCTATTAATGAAACGTGATGCAGGAAAACTGTTTACCTGGTAGTCTTGAGTTGACTGGATTGTGTGTGCTTGATCATACCACTTATTTCCCAAGCCTCCAGACTTAGACCATACAAGGATGTCGCTTGATCCTCCAACTCTGTCAAGTAGAAATCACAGAATAATGATTTCATGGTCAAAGACAAAGTAGAGTGGGAAAAATGCTTTACTTTTTGACAACTACACCAAGGTTGTAGTCGAGACCACTTAAATATCTTCACAAGACCAGCACAAGACCTCAAGTCTGAATTCAAGTCACAGGCTTTTCAAATGAACTGCAACAAAAGCATTTCTTTGTCATTGTTAAACATGTTCCTTGTGCATGGTCTTTTGTCCCGTCTTGTGATGGTCTCGACTTCAACACTGGATAGTGAACTCCTTGAGAGGTTATTCTTTCTGGCTTGCTGTCAAGTAAATGATACAAGGTCATTTCTGCAGATGCGACTGGTGACACACTTCTTGAAATTCCGGTACATTTTGGCATGTTGTCAAAACTCGTTTGATCAAACGCATTCAGTGATGGGATGATATTTTCAATTCATGTACTATTGCCACGGAAGCATAAAAACTAGCTTATAAGGTATGTGATTTGAGCCACATAAAATAGATGAAGCAAGATGTGGTTTCTTCCTCAACTGCTAGAACACGTACATGTAAATACAAAAGTTCAGTATGGTTTATTCCATGGACATTTATAAAGAGCACACGTCCATCATTGCTGGTGCTCAAGGCACATCATCATTATTAACCCTGCTCTTCAAGCCCATGGGACATTCTATAAATTAGGGGTCCGATTTTTTTACAGTGACCCTGTCACATTTGACTTTGTAACTTCATAACACATTCTCTAACTTCCAAGAGTGATGAATTAATGCAAATTACATGCCCAACAACTACAAAAAGTTTGAAATCACTTTCAGTGACATCTCTACACCAAACTACACACATTTAGGTGTAACAGGAACAGAAAAATGTCACACTTTTGGACCCTGAATTTATAGAATGACCCCCGTGTGTATTCCTGAAACCATCTCCGCTCTCTGAGAAGTATACAGCTCTATGCTGCCATTTCAGGCACAAACGGCTGACTAACACAACCTTCCCCCAGACCCATTTATACCCCTGGCTGGAGCGAGATAAATGGGTGCACAAAATAACAGGCTAAGATTGCAGGGAAGATCTGTGTTATGTTCCTCCCTTGGGGTATCATATGAAAATAACATTGTAACTTCTTCTTAAAACAATCACTGACCTCAAGTAGACATTTAATGTTCCCATGGTGCCGCCAAACATGTGATACCAGAAGGAGAAGCACATATCAGAGGCGGAGCCTGTCTGTGTGGGGGAGACGAGCAATGCCCTTTCTCCCTGTAGCTGGGAGGATGCTTCCGTGTACATGTAGAACCCTGGGAAGAAGGGTGTGACAGAGAGCGTAGGATCAGGGTGAATGTTGATCTGAATGCTACATGTAAGTTTATTGCCAGATGGTGTGATAATTGGACCAATCAGTGCCAAAGTGCATGAACTCTGAAAAAGTTTCACTGATGTTGTCGTGATATAATTTCTATTGGTGCCAAGCTTCGTGGGTTTTCAAGTAATGTCTTAAAATCATTTTGACTCCAGTCTTTGATGAACGGACAAACATAATACCACTCTCATACAAGACACATATTATCCAAGACAGGTCAGCCAAGAAAGACAACTCTTCCCACTGACGTACAGAATGCAATCAGGCTGACATAAGTGAGGCCAATAACTATAAATGATCATAGAACAAGACCATGCCAGAATTTTTCGTAACCTCCTGCAAGTACTTACAACGGATGTTTTTTAAGTGTGTTTAAAATTTCAAGGTGTTGTATACACTCATTAGCGCCAAGACCAAACATTTAAGAAAAATCCTCAAATACTTTTCAGTGCTTTTTTGGTACTTCTGTTGTGCTACCTCTCTGCTTCTTTGCAATTAACTGCCAAAAGTTCATGATGTCAATGATTACCAGGCTGACCACATACTGCAGTTAAGGCTTAAAATGCCACGATCAAACCATGGCAGTAATATATTATAGGCACATGAATTACATCTTACAGCTTCAGCAGAGATCACAGACACAATAAAAAAAACGGGAATCTGTCGATTTACAATGTACCTTCCATAGTGTAATTGGTAAGGAAAAGCATAAGCACTAACAATGTCCTTGGATCGCGACATAGAGGGTACTTTTTTAAAGTGTTTTTTCATTCTTTTTCCTATTGGAAAAGAGCAATTCTGAAAGGGTTCTTAATTTAACTGCCCAATTTTGTTCCCTTTAATTTGTACTTATCGAGGCAAAATGCTCACTTCAATGCATCATCTACGAAAGCCTCACTTATTAGATTGGCATCAATACCACATTATGTCATAATATATTACTGCCATGCTTCAAAGATGGCATTTTGCTCTAAAAATCTTGCTTAAGCCTTGAAAGCGGGGAGTAGTCGGGCAGGGTGCAGTGATGTAGCTGCAAGGAGTGGCCTATGGACAGGAGTTATGCCTTAATAGTTACCCTCTTTGGAAGCTAAGCGTTGGACCATCATTATACCATACCTTGTCTGGTGGTGTGATCATACGGAGGCCCCGTGTCTAAGGAAGGGGTGGGGCCAACTGACCTCGCCCAGTCAAAGTCATCCGCTGTAGACTGCATCCAACCGCACTTGCCCCTGTCAAAGTCACACTCGAATGCGGTGCTTGGCGCAGCATAGGACGGTTGAGCTTTAAAGATTCAATAAATTTTCTGCTTCTATTTTTTTCTACATAATTCAAAACCCAGTTAAATCTAGCAAGTCCGTTTCCAATATGAATCATGAGAAGTAACTGGGTAATTTTACCAGCTTTCACTTCTGCATAGAACGGCAATAAGTACATCACTGGAGAAAAATTTACAAGAATAATATCATTATGGCATCAAACGGATTAAAATCTGCTATGACAATATAAAGTTGGCTATTCAAAAACACCAATAAACTGGACTGAACCAGAACGGATGGGAAAAGAAATGATCCTTACACATCTGACACCACTCTGAAATTATAATATTAACCAGAATACTGTACTGAAGTCTTAGCCTAGAAATGCTTAAAAGTTGTAAAATGGATTAATCTAGCTGGTGCCAATGTAAATTAACTATTAAAACTGGATTGAAAAGAATTGTGTTGGTCCGTATTCCAAGTACCCCTAGTAACATTAAAAAATCATCATATGCAAAATTTTCTATGAAACATAGGCTTGAACTGATTCTACCTGGTATGAATTTGACAAATCTGGCCAAAACCAGTTTAAGCTCAAAAAGCCTGGACTGGTTTAAACTAAACCATTGCTCTGGGGCAATCTGGCTGGAACCAGTAGAAACTGGATTAAAGCCAATGTGCACCTGTTTCTTTTTACTCCCTTGTCCTTGTGTCCTCAGCAATGATATGCTCAACTTTAACGCCCTCTGAGCAGTTTGAGTCGAGAGTATAACTCAACTTTATCTCTGTGAAAATAGTTTACACTAGACCAGATTGGTTGAAACAGGACCCATCTGGTTTGAACTAGTTTGGTAATACTTACTTGTGCAGGTACCATTAGTTATCAGGATGTCATCAACTGCAATGTCTCCGGTATAGTCGGCACCAATGATTCCTTCAATCAAAATCTGTCAAGAAAATAACAAAAGTAAAAAAAAAGTTGAATCCTTGAAATCTTACATTTTTGATCCATGGATCGCTTTACATAAGCTAAAAAATAGAACAAAATACAAACTGATCTTTGTTTATCAGACTGCAAATCAAGGGGCAGCAATTACCTGGTAGTCTTCATCACTGGTAACTGGGAACTGCCCATACCTCCAATCTAGTTCGCTGGTGCTCTGTTGACCAATTAGTGTCCAAAGTACTGTTGCAGTGCGGGACCCTCCAAGATCTTTAACCTGACATTTAAGTTTAAGAGAATAGGTGTGATTAGTCCTCATTCTCATGATTTCTGCACACTTTTGACCGGAGAAGAAACCCAAATTGTTGGCCAGTATTGCTGCACCAAGCTCTACAATACCTTTAGTGATGAGATAAAAATGTTACGTTCTGAAGGAAAATACTCAGTGACATTGCTTCTGTGGGTTTTGACTAAGTTACACTTCTAATAAACAAAGGTGGTCTCATATTCAGTGGCAAATCAACACTGCAAAATTGTAATGTCTTCACTGTTGGATTTAATTTTAATTTTTAATCTGCAATTTTAGTTTTTAATTCTGCAAGCATTATATCTATAATCTTACAGAATTTTATAATAATTGTAAGCGTACATGTAAGTCTTTACTCGTTTTTGATTTTAAATATATATGTGGTCTCTAGTTGTTTATTAATGTTTTAACCTTTTAATATTGTAAATTCACATACACTTTGGCCCTTAGGCCATGAGTTGTGAAATCAAATAAATCAAACCAATTAAATAAAAACAATGCCCCATATAACACTGACAGGTATGAAAGAAACAATGCCGACCCTTCCTAGAGGGAGCTAAATTGGAATGAGAGTTGGTACGTAAACAATTAGGTCATTTGCTGCCAAACTATAGTAAGCTGTGTTGTCCAAACACATGTATTCCCACTTAGTCTTCATACCTGATACATGACGAGGTCACCAATGTTCAAGCCATACATGTTATACCAGAATGTGAAGCATGTCCCGGAGCTAGGATCTGTTGGGCTATAAACCTGACTTTCTAAGATGGCGTTATCACCCACAACACGCGGAGAACTTGCTTCCGTGTAGATGTAATATCCTAAGTCAAATTAAACAAAGAGTTCTGAATTAGTTCGAGATTGAGGAAAACATCTGTTGAGTCTGGCAATGTCTAGTGTTATCGGAAATATGGAAAAGCTGAATGACAGTGTCACCTGATTCAAGTTCATTGATATGAATGGAAATTTTGTGTCTTCAGGCAAGAAACTTTACAACAATAACCCCCTCCTTTGTACGAGTACAAATTGATATCTGAAAAGGTGAAAAATGCACTGCATGAAAAGGCGCTGTGGTAAGAACTGAGCCTTACATCCCCCAGTAGCTTTCACGCTTCTTATCGGACTTGGAAATCTGGTCTGATTTTGAATCTTGTAATCAATTGATCGAGAAATTGTAGTTTGACATAAATTTGCTCTTTAAGTCTTATATCTTACCAAGTCCAGATGAGGTGGTGTGGTCGACTGACGGTCCTGTCAAAGTACTGGGTGTGATGCCTCGTGATCTCAGCCATTGGAAAACCCCGTCAAGTGAATGCCGCCAGGTACAGATATCATCCTCAAAGTTGCAGCTACCTATGAGGAGTTGAGGTCAACCGAGGAAAATTAGGGGTAGAGTGCTTGTTTTGCATCAATAGGGGTTGGTCAGAATACAACAAGAGAAAATACCCATGCCTGGGCAGTGAGCATATATTCTCACAGGTATATCTGAAAAAAAACATTGTCATGAAGGAAACCGTGAGTGTTTCTTCCAGTTTAATGACAAATTTTGATTTTGGCACCATTTCACTACCACATACAAAGCAAAGAGCACAACACACTTTTGATCTGGAGCCTTCTTGAAGGGTTTCCAAGAAACTTGTAGATGGACACCTTTTTTTGTAGGACGTCTGCACATACCTCCAACCTGGCAGGCAGAAGGAACATAATTCACATCGTCGATGGCAACATCCGAGAGCTCTCCATTTCCCCTGGTGGCCTGGAAGACCACTCGATAGGGCGACGACCTTTGAATATTGACCTGGGCCGTAACCCACTGGTTGCCATTGTCGCCCGAGACCGACCAGCTTGGGTTTGAGTCACCGTTGGGCTGTGACAGACATCAAAATCCACAATTTGAAGCAATGGCACGCTAAGGTATGCATGGAATAGATTGTAATGAGTGTAATGGTAACATGCTGTTAATCCTCCGTTATTGGAAGTCCTGAGCATACAGCTTATCTTCTGCCCATGCTCTTGCAGGGATTTGAGCTGTCTTATTTTTTAACGATTCAATTTCCCTATGAATGCCCATGCCCTGCCCCAGTGTGGAACACTTAAATGTAAGAGCTGAACAACTTGTTGGCCGTGCCTTAATTTCTCTTCAGCGACCTCAGCACATATTGATTTTTCAGGGTATAAATATCGAATGCATTTTTTTTCTTGTCCAGAACTGAAAGCATGCATTCTTGTCTCCATCCTTTATACTGTTCCTAAGCAATGAAGATCCTCACGTGCTTTGAATCCCCTTTAACAGAAAACTTAAGTCCTCCGTTTGTGGAGTCTTTCTGAAAAGAAGAGAAAGGCCTACACACGACAAGGGTGAAGTTATGCTGCCTTAGGCTGGGTAAAATGGCCATATGCACAAGTCGGCCATGTTAAATTGAAAGTGAGGTTAAAAGTTTATTTTTCATTTTGATAACTTAATAATAAAACAACCAAAATAATAAATGAGAGTTAAGCACAAATTAATGACCCTTAAAGCCCAAAAATGATTTCCAGGTAAATTTGCGATTAATCACGTCTAACGTTTTAAGTCACATTTTTAAAAAAATGTCAGTGACGCAATGAGCCCAAATGAGACATGGAAGCCAAAATAGTCAGGCACCATCCCATTTTAACAGTGAATAAGATTCTAAGAACACGATTAAAAACTGGTATCCCTGCGACTAAAGGTCTGTTTGGTTCACATGTGGAATTCAGCTAGGGCTTGGAAAAAATTATCTGGCTTACCCAGAATGCCAGCGTTCCCATGTCCGGGCCAAACATGTGATAGGAGAACTTCCAGCAGACGTCAGTCACGCCAGCACCAGGGGTGAAGACGGGACTGAGGAGACGAGAAACGTCTCCGGCCGACTGACCAGTGGCCTCGGCATACATGTATCGACCTGTGGATTTTCAGAATGGTTGTTTACAGTGTAATGGTGTGCGTCTTTTGCTTAAATGGAGAACAAAGACATAAAAAGGGAACAGTCCTTTGTTCGTTTCGGTGTTTACACTTAGCACAGAAGTGAATATAAACAATGAATGTGCTCCAAATCAACGAAAGTTGAACACATTTCAGATGGAGCAAACGTCACTGCAAACATTTTGTGACGTCAAACACGTTTTTTGTTTGTGTCTGCCTGAAGTGTGAGCTAGCCGTCAGGGAATTGTGCTCAGTATGGAAACTGTTCCTGGCAAAATTGGAAATAGTGCTTGTCTTCCGAGGTGAGGCAAACCACGGCATCATAGGTTGTTGCGCAACTGATAGGGTGCATGTAATTTGTTGCCTAGCACTGACGTCCATTGAGGATAATAAAGTTTGTCCACACTTCTTTGCATGCCGGTAGCATGCAGAACACAATAGCTATTTTTATATGAACATGTGAGGTGCTAAGTAAAAACTTGAGCTCGGAGCTGAAACACAAAATGTAGACATTATTTTTCCTGTAAGACAGACAGAGGACTAACAATGTGGTGTGTTACAAGGTTTCAATGGAGAGGCAACTTTAACAGTGCATCATTGGAAAAATGGCCGACTAAATTCCATTGTAGTCTGTTTAATTCATGTATGTTCAATACCCTCTGCACATACTGGCTATGATGGGCTGATAATATTTGAAGATTATGAAAATTAAAAGATGAAGATTGAGGTCTTCCAATGGAGGTATTTACCGTAAGCCGTGCCGTAGGTGGCGTCAGAGGTTGGTCCCGTGTTTTGGCTTGGAGTGGGCCCGCTGAGCTGCGTCCAATCAAAGTCATCGGTTGTGTCTTGCTGGTAGCCGCATACGCTGTCCTCCTGGAAGGTGCAGACAGCCGCCCCTGATTGGTTAAAACGAAAACAGAATATACACGTATCTTGAACAGTCCAGTAGACACACTTTTTCTGCAACATCATACTTGTCCTAAGGTATGCATGTAAATTGCCATCCTTTTCATTCAGCCAGTTGCCCATAGACTGGATTCTTGCCACAAAGCAACAACGAATTGCTGAAGGCAAGGAAACTTAAAACTGTAAAAAAAATATTACAGTCAATTTTTTGAGCACAAATCAATGCAATATTAAAATATTCTCCTTGGAATGACATCAAAGTTTCTCGTGAAAATGGAAACTCTTTTTTGTTTTTATGCATAAAAGCACACAATCCCCCAAAAGCTCCACAAATACCATTTCAAGCAGCAAAAAAGGAGGTTGCCTGTCAAAACAGAAAAAGTCTTTTTAGGACAGCTCTTAAAAACATTTTTTTCCACAGAACCTGTAAAATCGTTTCACACAAAAGGCATCTACTATTAAATAGGGTGAAATTCCAGGACCTACTCAAACAAGTTTAATGTTTCATCTCACGACAAGAATTACAAATGTTCTAACTTTATTCATTGCAATCCTCAAAATATTTACCTTTGCATTCACCATCATACAGAGCCAGGTCATCAATAGCTATGTCAGCCTGGTAACTCCCTCCAACTATACCCTCATATATAATCTAGGGAATATTGCCACATAAACTTTATGAGTGGAACAAGAAATATTGCACAGCATTCCATAACTTGGATTTGGACAGATCACTATGACCATATTACATAAAGGCTGTGGTCTATTACCGAAAAGTTTGGAGCAGCAAATTCAATTTCTTAGCAAAACTTTAATTAACCGTCTACTAATTGTTGTTCAACAAGTCAATCAGAGGAGCAAAATTACTAATTTGAAGAACCAAACTTCAAAGGGAACCACGAAATTTGCTAAAAGAAATCATGTTCCGACTGTTGGACGATTTAAGTAAGTTTTGAAGGCTTTACCTAGAAATATTGTGAGTTGGGTTCTCATTTACTTCTTGCCAAAATGACAATGAACGACCATAGTGGAAAAAGATCTGACAGCGGAATCTCTTTATTTTTAGTTTGTTCCTCTTTGCGCTGTGAAAAGGGCAAACTCAGGTTTGTGTCTTGAAGTATGCATCCTGAAAAAAAAAGGACATTGCACAGGTGAAAACGTCAAGGAGATCCTACTGATTTTCACTGTGCAAGGTTCACTTAAAGACTTTAATGCGGGTCTGGCAACTAGTGACTTGGCTGGGTCACATTTTTTTTTAGCCACTCCAGTAATTAAAAAAAATAGCCTGAGAATCCATGTACCTGATAAGGTCCGGAGTTTGACACGGGAAACTGGCCTAAGTACCACTGGTCATCCAATGTCCCAGATTTTGACCAAAGGGGTTGGCCTAGGCTGGTCCCATTTGGACGCACAAACACGTTTAGTGTGTCTATGTCGGCACCGTACATGTGATACCAGAACTCCACGCAGACTGGGCGGTTCCTGGCAATGAGGTTGCTCTCCAGGCGCGCCCGGTCGTTCTGAACCCGGGGAGAGGAGGTCTCGATGTATAGGTACCAGCCCTGGGCAGTGTCTGTGGTGTGATCGGAAGACGGCCCCGTGTCCACGGAGGAGGTGGAGCCCTGAGATCTCGTCCAATCAAAATCGTCGTCTTGGGATTGGGTGTAAGAGCACAGGCCTTGCTCAAAGTTGCAGTCGTAGGGAGAGGGAACTAAAATTGAAAATAACAGAGGCAAATAGAAACTTTTGACATTATCAACAAATCTTTCTATTCTTATGCAAATTCCCGAATCACACTTTTGGTCCATTTCAGGCAAATACAGTGAATGTATCATGCAGAAATTCCAACAATCGTTATGTGCCGAATTTGGAATACGGCCTTCTTCTGCTAGAAAAACACATGAAAACATTGAATGGATGCCTTCAAGTAAACTATTACCATTCTCATGCAGATGTTAAAAATTTGAATATCAAAGGCCCATTCCAGGTGGAAATAACCTGTTAAAAAATTGTATGGAAGCATTATTAAAACTTAAAATATTCCAGCTCTACTGAGAATCAAAAATTACAGTAGGGCCAATTACAAATAGGTCTTTGCTAATTTTCAGTAACGTTTCACAAAAGCAAATGTACGTGTGACTTTGATTCTTACCTCCACAGAAGCCGGGCTGAACAGAGATGTCATCTACGGCGATATCACTGGTGTAGTTGAAGCCAACAACCCCAACAATTACCATCTGATAGGGCTGCAGGGGGCTTGTCACGTTGATGGCTAGTTCGTACCAAGCATCTCCCTGGTTACCAATCACGGACTGCAGCAAGATCTTGTTCTGCGTGTCTGGGTCCTGCTGGTACACGTCGAGCTGCTTGACACCTGTAAATGACCATTTTCAAATTTTAAAACTTTGCTTTGGATTCTCACATCTTTTTGAACATCTGAAGCTGTCACCTAATTAGCAACTTCTTAACATGCGTTAATAGCTACGTATGTAATACAGATATACATGGAAAGTCAAAGTTTGTTGAAAATCAATTAAAAAGGAAGTGTTAGAAAGTTATACAGGAGAAGGCAGGGAAAAGGAAACAGGAAGAGACTAGAAACATTTAAAACGTTTTGCTTCTCAAAACAGTCTCAAGTGGCAGAACCAAAATGTGCGTACCCTGTCCATACATGTGATACCACAGCATGAAACAATCTCCCTGTGTGGCATCAAGGTGCTCGCTGACTAGCCATGCCTCCTGACCGACGAGGAAACCGCTGGTCTCCAGGAAGACGTAGTGACCTGTCAAGGGAAGAGAACAAACAAAGCAACAGTGGTATAAACGAATGGAACCCAGGGATCTCTGGGAGAAACCCTTTATTGTTGGGTCAGGCTGGTAATGTGATTCTTTCCTCTCCTTTCGCCTGTGTGGTCAGGGTTCGAATCCTGCTCAGGTCAACAGTGAATTTGGTTTTAAATTCTGAATGCTTTATCAAGAAAATTCTGCAGTTTTCCTCCCACCCGTAACACTGTAACTGCTTCTCATTGTCTCATCGAGAGACTTATTCTCTATGGTGCCAGGGAAACTTTTGAGAAATCCTTGGTTTCTTTACTTAAAAATAAATAATAACTATTAAAATCGACGAAAGTAGTCACAAAGAAAAGGCCTGCCTGAGGAATGCAGTCAAAAGGTCAATTCTGCCTAAACTTAAAACATTCATGAACAGCATTTTCCACACTGAAGCCTGGTGTTTATTCAAAAATGTCCCCATAAAAAAACTTCCTTTTCCATTTGTTGGAAAAACTGCTATAAAGCTGGTTAAGAATACCCAGTGTCTAATACTTTTGATGTAACCAGTCTTTGTACGGGATCTTTACTTAATTTTTTTCTAAGCACTAATAAAATTAGCAATCATTCAGCAAAAGCGTCTGTCTTATAGAATAAACAAAAATGGATATGTTAGTAATATTAAAGAGCACCTCTAAGGAAAACACGCTTACTCTGATTTTATCTTTCAACATAAACAGGGAAACACTCAAATCCAATTCAGAGTCATTTGTCTTCAGAGCTCAACTATAACGAGCTAAAAAGGACTTTCTTTCTGTTCATGCCAAGATGTGAATTCTGAATGCATCTTTCAGAGAAAACAGAGAAAACGAGGGGAACCCTCGCCCCGTGTTCGTAGTGGATAAACCCTTGTGCATGCCAATGGCTACAGGTACATGCATTGTTTGGCATGCCGAACAACAATACAGCTTTATTATTCAGTAAACATAAGTAGGTCTTTTGTACCTTCTGTTGTTCCTTTGGTGTGGTCAAAGGATGGTCCTGTCTCCAAGGAGTCTGTCGTGCCGCTGCCTCTCACAAAGTCCAGGTCGTCCAGCGTCCCTTCGTTGGTCCAGGAGCAGAAGCCGTCTTCAAAGTCACAGTAGCCGGCCAGAGGGCACGGACCGATGGTCACTTCTACATCGTCGATGGCCACATCGCCTTGACCGGTGCTGCCAACAGTGCCCACAAACGCAGCCTGGTTGGATCCGAATGAGGATTAAAATAATACATCAACCGAGGGATCATAAAACAATTCTTATGAAATCGTGAAGAATAAAAGCTTGCACATTCCTAAAGTAGTAAAATAGACTTTCTGTCTTAGTTTGGTAAATGTGACAAAACTAGACAAAAAAAAACTTTTATTAAAGAATACAGTCAGTTCGGGAATACTTTCGTAAAACTGCATTAAATGCTTCAAAGATGCACTCCGGTTGATCTATCGTGCACTTCATGCCTCAGTCTGGCATTCGTACATACTAACCCAGCCTAACATCACTAAATACCCCCTGAGCAAGCTTTCACAGTTTTGCCAACAAGCTCCCAGCCAGCCCCTAGCACGTGAAGCATTACCCCAAGAGTAATGAAAAATGCACTGAGGGATACGTCTGGAAATCCATGCTTTAGAAAGGTCAAGCAAAATATCAACTTTCCTGTCTCCCAATATGTGTTTTAAGTAGAGAATTAACAAGAGACTAGTCTTGCAATGCACTTCAAGAATACGTGATCAAATTGTCTCTTGGTGTTGGTCATTAGGCCAAATTTCTCTCGTGCCACAGGGTAAAACTGATGGGCTAGAATGGAACCACTTGTTTTCTCACCAAAAACGGCAAATTTGCCTGGAGGGTGACCCTTCCCAGTCTCCACTGGTCTCCCTGGTCACCGCTCTTCCCCCACATTCTGGCTCCCAGACTCGTTGTGTTGGGGAAGTACTGGAAGACTTTGAGAGACCCCACGCCAATCCCATGCACGTAGTACCAGAAACGTAGGCACTCGCCGTCGGGAATCGCAGGAAAGTTGGGGTTGACAAGAGTGGCGGTGTCACCAGCTTGCCGTGCGGTCTCGTCAATGTAGGCAAAATGACCTGAACAGTGGTGAGGTCAAAGGGCTTTCCAATCTCTCACCATTTCTCACAACATAACCGATGTCACTAGTTAAGCACATTTCAACATTGGCCACATTTTGCCGCAAGTGCTTCTTATTGAGAAATTGCTATCAACATCAAGGACAGACCAGTAAGATCAGGGCACCTAGCACACGCAACGTAGTTTCACTCTAATGACCCAACCAAACCACATAGCCAAATCTCAAGGTCGCATTTTATTGTCAGATACTGTGCATCTCTTGTTACGTTCAGGGTCTCCAGAATCTTTCGCAATAATTTTCATACCGAGAATTTCTTCTTTGCCTCAGTAAGAGGCTATCTGCTTTGAGCAGAAGCACCCCCTCGTTGGTTGAAGACAGTCATTTTGGTTGAGAGTGTTCATTTTGTTGGTAGCTATGCAACCATAATGAGTGCATTTCATAGTCGTTCCTGAACCAGCGCAGTTCAGCTCCGACCAAAGGAGCCTCCATTGCTATTTGCGCCCTCTCTTGGTCCAGCTCGAGGCTCATTGATAACAAGGTATGCCCTTAGGCTTGAATGTCAAATGACAGGCCAGGTTAGTCTGATGTTACAACTTTATCAGATATGAACGGTCTTTTAAATCTTCCTTCTCTGGTGTCCAGACCCACCTGTGGAAGATCCAGTTGTTTTGTCAGGCAGCCTGGTGCCTTGGCCCGGGTGAATATCAACACCCCTCGGTCTTGTCCAATCAAAGTCATCGATGGAAGACACCTGCTCCCATTCGCAGAAATCAAGCTCGAAGTCGCACTCACCTGTAATTATGGCAACAAGTACAAGAATTTTAATCGAGCCATCTCAAGTGACAACTCGTCATAACTAATCAAGATCTCATCAAGTCAGAATTTAGCCAGATCAATAGTTCAAGAATATCAGTTTAAACGGTTTACTCTTAAACAAACTCAAATCCTTGACCCACACAAGGTGGTTGAAAGAAATAAATCACAGATAATCACAGACCCACACAGTGTGGTGGTAAGCACTTACGTGGTGGTGGGCAGGGACCCTGAGTGTATATGATGTCGTCAAGAGCAATGTCGCTGTAGAAATTGGAACCGATTATTCCCTCAAAGGTAATCTGAAATCACACATATGTAGCATTATTATTACCCCTGCTTACCCTGCCCATCAACATTCCTAAAACCATCTTCCTAAAACCATCTCAGCTCTACAGAGGTTACACACCCTATGCTGTCACTTCAGATGTAAAGGGGTACTGCGTCAAATAGGAACAATATCTCTACCTTCACAGGTACTCATTCATGTTCCTGGGTGGAGAAAGACGAGTAGGGGTAAAGTGGCTTGCCTAAGGACACAATATAACTAGAAACTCGATTTGGATCCCCAGCTTTGTGTTAAAAGGTTTCACACCTGTTTATGATGTGCCCTTGGCCCTTGCTTGCACAGGTTGAAAACCTCACACTACCAGCAATCCATGGGAACGTTCAAGTGAAGATTGAAGTTTTATATGACAATGGACGGTCGGATGATCTAGTCAACCATTTGAAAAAAATTCCTAACCTTCAGCACTATTTCATGGTGGTGTCTGGCACACTTAATATGCTTATGGTTGTGTGCGCATTGAGATTTGGGCCTAATATGACACTACTTTCCTCCAAGGTTAGCATGCCTTTTGCTGTGCTTACTGTTTATGGTTTCCATGAAATGCAGAGAGCTTTGTAAGCGTAAAACCATGTGCTTAGCAGCACTGCGAAATTGGGCCACTCACAGTTAAATCACTGTTTATAAATGACATTTTTTAAAGTTAAGTGATTCCAGCGATTTGTGACTATGGCGGAGGTTACACCACCCTATTGGGAATTTGTATTTCCCAATTTTATTCTTGTTTATTGCAAGGCCAATTTTCCTCTCAACTCACAGTGAAAGCTTGGTCACTTCGAATTGTTCTCTGGCCAAGCAGCCAATCGCCGTCCTGCTCTCTTGTCTTGGACCACAGTGTCGTGTCCGTGCCGTTGGCCAATGACGTCATGAACAGATTGAGCGTTCCCATGGAACTGCCCGTCATGTGGTACCAGAAGGAGAGGCAGTTGCCAAGGAGACTGGTCGGGTTGAGGGTGCGGGTGGTGATGCGGGCCCTCTCTAGGGCCAACCGGGGAGACGAAGCCTCCGTGTAGATGTAGTAACCTTGGAAACGAATAAGCAAAGGGCAAATAGCGGGGGTGACCTCTGGCCGGACATTTGTGACCCCATCAGTCCAAAATTATAGAATTACAGGTTATCATCTGGAATACAATGCTAATATGCACATGACCGATGCAAATTCTACAAATCTTGCTGCCCATATTTCCAGTGCTCTCTGCAGACCAAACTTCCAATTTTTACAAGACTTTGTACAGTGTTTTCTCAATTTTTAATGGCTCGAGTACGCATGTCTGCTAGCTGTTGGTTACTGATGAACGAAGCCTGCATTCATTGTTGAGAAAATTCCAATTGAAAAGACAAGGATTGTGTAGGTTTAACGGGTTCTAAATTATAGAAACAAAATTATAGAATCCAGAAAAAAAGGGGCAGTGTAGTCAGCAGCATTTACCTGAACCAGTTGTGTGGTCCCCGCTTGGTCCTGTGTCAACAGAGGGCGTGCTTCCCTGGTAGCGCGTCCAATCAAATTGGTCGTCTCTGGCTTGTTGCCAGGAGCAGAGGGAAGCCTCAAAGTCACACGTCGCATTGAAGCCGTATTGGGTCGGGTCGGCAATGGTTGGGAAAGCTGCCCAAGAATTCACAAAGAAATACATGAAATGCAAAAGTTTCCCCAACAAAAGAAATCGTCTCCTTAAACACATACAAGGCCAACCTCTATTTCCATTCTTTCAGTCCCCTACATTTCACAAAAACTAGTACAGACACACAGAAAGTACAACGCGATGAGTACAATAGCACTCTATCATAATGGAGGCCTATATACATGCTAAGTTTAATTATAATAATAACAAGGAACATTTATATTGCGCAGGTACTATTCAAATATACTCAACTGTGCACAACAATACCCATCACTATCTGAGGTGAGATATTAGGCGTTGGAAAAAGCTTCTTCAACGAAATGAGTTTTTGTAGCAATCTTGAATGCGTCAACAGATTTGGCATTTCTTATATGAAGGGACAGGTTGTTCCAAAGCCTAGGAGCTACACAAACAAATGCACAGTCTCCAAGAGTAGCCTTAGTTCTACAACAGGGATGGCTGAAGATCAACCTATCACGTGAACTGCGAAGACTGTACATATTTCAGAGTAACCTGGTGTTTCAAACAGATTGAAAGGGCGGCTGAAATCTTGTGGGCAGAGTGTAAGTCCCTCTGCAGCTGTAGGAAGATAATAAAACTAAGCATTCTCCTGAAGCCTGCTAATGGTCAAAGAGGAATTCAGCAATGACAGTATCTCATTCTAGCTGCGAAATTATTTGAGGCAAACTGAAGAAAGCGACCTACCATTACAGAGTCCAGGAAGAAATAGTACATCATCAATCGCGATATCGCCTGCAAAGGACTTGCCCACGACACCTTCAAACATCACCTGATGAGATGAGTCACATGATCACCGCAAGGTATGTCACATGGTCATTTAAGTGAAGATTGATTCAGTGTAACTACTCAAACGGAAAAACAATTTGGTGGTTGCTTAATACAACATGCCAACAATATTATTTCACACATGGCCTGGGTGCAGTATCTTAATAAGCGATCACAACCACAGTGCTCTATGATGGTTTTAATTTAACTCTAACGCTACGTCACAGAGAGATATTTGTTACAATACTCAGCTTTAGCCAATGGCTGCTTGAGACCAACACAGATGTTCAACAGACTATTTCAAGCCTCCGCATGCACAAACTCAACAGTAAGATCACAGGCGTGGGATGAGTATAGAGGTTATCCTTTGACTTACCTATCCTGGTGCTTGTACTGGGTTTGTGACTAGGCTTGTGACTGGACTTATAGACAGACTTGCGAATAAATGGGTTTGTGAGTTGTGATTGGGCTTGTGGCAGGGCTTGTAACTGGACTTATGGACAGACTTGGGACTGAATTGGCTTGTCAGTTGTGACTGGATTTGTGACTGGGCTAGAGACTTGACTTATGGACAGATTGGAGACTGAATTGGCTTGGCAGTTGAGATTGGGTTTGTGACTGGGCGTGTGACTGGGCTAGGGACTGGACTTATGGCTTGTCAGTTGAGACTGGGTTTGTGACTGGGTTTGTGACTGCACTTGTGAACAGACTTGTGACTGAATTGAGTTGTGACCGGGTATGTGACTGGGCTTGTGACTGGACTTGTGTCAGGACCTGTGACCACAACTGTGACTTACCTAACCTAGCCTGTGATCATACACAGAACATTAATAAGCCATGAAGGAAAACCTCAGCTACAGTACCTGAAAAGGGTTTGAGTCTGTCACTCCGACCTGACCGTACTTCCAATCTGTTGAGTTGGTGCTCTGCTGACCGGACAGAAACCAGATGACTGCCTCGCTAGACAAGGTGGATTTGAGTACAAGAAGCTCGCCAATGTCCACGCCGTACATATGATACCAGAACGTCATGCAGAAATCTTGGCCCGGAGTCAGGAAGCTGCTGGCGAGACGGGCGTAGTCACCGGGCACACGTGGTGATGAAGTCTCGATGTACAGGAAAAAACCTGCAAAGAGTTACAGTGTTGCACACTGGTGTAGGAAATGACTATATCAGCCCATGCACGAGCTGAGGTTTTACCCATAGTTTAACCGAATCTTTGATTCAGGGATAAGAGTGGCGGTTGAAGAGAAATCCCAGAAACATCCAGTGGCATGCATATGGTTGTTAAAAGATAGCCATGAATTTTCACTACTGTATGTGACTTTTCTGGGGTTATAAAGGCAAGACAATAGTTCTCTTACACAGCAAAGATTATAGAAGTCTTGCGCTCACTTTCTGTAAAGCATCACGTGTGACTGCTTTTTAACCTCTTTGACAATTCATGAAACTGGAAAGAACATGACAGCTGGACTCTGTCCACTTCGGCTAGCATCTAGGATTTGCTCTGTGTGGTATCATCACAGATGTGTGCATCAATCAATCCCAAATATGGAAAGACCTTTTGAAGAGATCATCTAAATCCTAAAACATTTTGGCAAAACTTTACCAGGAGCGCAAAATCCGGAGACTCCACAGGTGTGGTCGGCGCTGGGTCCTGTATACTGACTGGCTGTGCCACTGTTCAACCGCACCCAGTCAAACAAGTCATCCTGCCGGTTGCTCCAAGTGCACGTATCACGCTCAAAGTCGCAACTTCCTGGAAACCCAACAGGAGAAGAAGCCTCGAAATCCAGACAAAAACAGTATTAATGTAATAAGCGCTTCATGAAAAAAGACACTCACGACCCACTACATCAAAATGAGTAATAACTTGTTTACCCACCGTCTCATTTAAGTTTTGCATCTCTTTCAAACTTTTGGGTTCAATTAGTATCCCATCAAGACGTGATATGCCTCCTAACTGACAAAATATGGGGAAGAAGGAACCATGTCAATTGCATGCAAGCAAAACAGAGTAGGGTGGAACAAACTTTGGTCACTTGCGCTATGCAGGCCCGCGACAAATGCACAAGAACCCATGCCAAAGTAGATGGGAGAGAGTGCCCACCTTGGGCGGGACAGGGTCCAGCAATTTTGGAGATGTGATCAATGGCCATGTCGCTACGATCCCCGATGCCGATCTCCCCTTCAAAGACCATCTGGTAGGCAGTCTGACTGGTGTGCTCAACCTCTCCCAGGAACCACTGATCGCCAAAGTTGCTGCTCATAGACCAAAGTATGTTTGGATCACCAAATACCTGTTGGGATGGAGGTTGACAAATAATGAAGTTGATGCAACTCTTTTCTCATGCAAATTTACTATGAATTATTCAAACAGTAATTCATGCATTAATCAAACCTTCCTCCCAAGGTTACACATTGTGATGCAACTTTAATACAAATGCTTAGCAGAAAATTTTCCTGACAAATTAATGTGCTGGGCAAATATTTGCAGAGTATCAGTCACAACAAACATAAATGTACGTATCATCACCTTCTGGCTGGTAACCCTGTTTGTTATAGCCTGTGATCACAAAGCATTTGATAGTAGAATATTTAGAAGAGTGTTCTGGTCAGGGACCAACCATGAATTATTCATGACCTAAATCATGCATTATTCATACCTTCACCCGTAGGGTTCCCATCTCGTCTCCAAACATGTGATAGTAGAACCTCCAGCAAACTGTCTGAGTGCTCTGGTCAGGGACGAACGGTGGTGAGATCAATCTTGCTACATCACCTTGACGTTGATTGGTTGCCTCCGTGTACATGTATTGCCCTTCAAGAAGTGTGTGCATATGTATGTTGATTTAAGTCAATCGGATTTGAAACTATGCTTAACAACTCGTTGGAGTCGGATCCAACGGCACAGACATTTCAGAACTAGAGTCTAGTCCTCAAACCCCCTGTGAGTCAACCCAAAGTCGTTATAAGCCAGGCACAAGTAAGTCCATCAGAAGTCCTGACAAACCTCTGAAAGTCCCCAGCTAACAAGTCCTTGTAAGCCCTGGAAAGTTCATTGTAAGTCCTCGAAATTTAAAGTGAATCCATACCAAGTCCCAGACAGCCCTAGTGCATGTAAGTCCACAAGTCCTCACAACCCTTATTGTAAGTCAATCATAAGTTCTAACAACTTCTGTAAGTCGTAACAAGTCATTATAGCCACTTTAAGGCCACAAGCCCTTATAAGACCTTGGAAAGTCTACTAAAAGTCTTCATTAACACCTGAGAGGCTGTCACAATTCCTCAAAAGTCTGTGTAGGTCTTTCACAAAACCTTAAAGTCCGAAACAGTCTATTAAGAGTTCTCAAAGTCCCCTTTAAATCCACACGCCCTGAAAAGCCATCTAAAGTCTTAAGCCAAGCCACAAGTTACCCAAATGCATTATGACAAAAGCATTCGCCTGACTTTTCACAATGGTTTTAAGAAAGGACTTGTGACTGGATTAAGTGGATGAACTTTTGAGAGAACTGGCCTCAACTTCGACAGTACATGAGGACTCAACAAAACCTCTGAGATTATCGCATACCATTGGCGGAGCCATAGGACACGTCCACACTGGGACCGGTGAGTAGCGTCAGCGTCCTGCCTGCATTCCGTGTCCAATTGAAATTGGCTGTTGGGTCGGAGGTGTACCCGCACAAGTCTGGCTCCTCAAACTCACACAGGTTGGGGGCTGCAAAGTAGGGAAAAATACCTTATCAATCTGGACCGCATGTTTGAAATCAGACGCATCAAAAATTGACAAAAATGTGGGGATAAATACTCCACTGATTTCAAGTCTCTAGCATACAGAGTTGCAGTTTGTATTTTATGGTGTAATTCAATAAAACAGGGGGGTGTGTGTTAACTTACACAACCAAATTATATCTAAAATTCCTGTTACTTTTAAATTTTGTTCAATATCAACACTTATTTATTAATGGCTATTATCGCACCAAGCCTTTGAGTGTTTTTCCACAAATGTCTTGAGGTCATTTTGACAATAATATCATGAAAACTGGACAGGTCAGGTCAGTTAGAGATTTTTACTTTTCACAGATGTACTTAAAACAGGCATCTCCGTATGCTTATCAAGATTAATGAAGAAAGATTGGTTTACTGGATAGTTGAGCTCTTGAACGGGGAATCCCATACCTCTCCTAACTCAAGAAGGTCCAAAACCCAACTTTTTAGTAATAACCAATCCCCTTTACCTTCACAAGGTCCGGCATAAACCCTGATATCGTCCAGAGCGATATCACTCAGGAAGCTTGCTCCAACCACAGCCTCAAATACGTACTGCACATAAAACGCAATAAAATATGTCTGAGAAATTTTCCAATACTATGAACTTCAAACCATGACCAAGGTTCAAAAGGTGCGTCTGACCACAGAAAGTCTACCAGACCTCACCAAATAAAATTGTACCGGTGTTGAACTAGTTCACAACCCTATTTTACTAGTCTATTTCATTTGCATAATAAAAGAAGGACTTGGATGGCAAGATTTTTTCACAGACTATATCAATCATAATACACAATTTAAAAACTCAGATTTGATTCAATGTTATAGAACTGTTGGGAACAGACACGTGCTCAGTTTCTTTACCTTATACGGGGTTGCCATGGCAAGAGCAACCCGTCCCTGGTACCACTGGTCATCCCTGGTACCTGTTCGAATCCAGATAGGTGAGCCCAGCCCGGCTCCATCCGCCCTGGCATAAATTTTCAACGTATCCACATCATCTCCCCACATGTGGTACCAGAAGTCCAGACAGTTCTCCAGCGTGGGTGGGACCGTGGCACTCTCAAGACGGGCTTTCTCACCGACGACTCGGGGCGAGGAAGTCTCAATGAAGACGTAAAAGCCAGCCCCTTAGAAGATAACGACGAGGTTGTCAAAACATTACGTCCAATGATTGTTCGGTTTAGTTCCAGCAATGGTTTTAATAAACCTGACTTTGCCTAATGAAGAAGTTTACTGCAGACAGGGCAATGATCATCAACCTTGAATTCAAGCAATCAGTTATCTATGAACCATAAGATACCATTTCCAACTTCTGATGCGACAAACTCTGATTTAATGAGGGCAAATAATACGGTACCTTTAGGATATCTGCTAATGGCCGAACCTCATATTGTTCCATACTACACCAGGCCACATTCACAGAGGGCCATTTGCTACCCCAACAGGCAGTGAACAGTGACCAAATTGAAGTTCAACACAGGACCCATTTCCACATGCTGCTTAGACTTTGTGCACGTTTACATGGGAAATCAGTTAGACATGTCAGCACACCTATCACTTAAAGCTCTGGGAATGCTCAACGGTTTCAACTGTTGACCTAACGGCTTGAAATGAGCCATTTGCAAGTTAAATTTGAATACAATCTGGTACACTGAGTAATTTGATTGCAGAGAAACAAAACAATTTTAATTCCCCAGACTAAAGGCGCTGCTGCTATACCTCGAGGTTCGGGGAAAGCTTTTGCTCAGTGACCACCATCTCTGGAATAGACTGGCTCCTTTGTGCCCTTCTTATCCACTGATCAGTGTACGTGTATTGTTGCAAGGCATCTCTTAAGTAACTAAGCAAAAGCTTGCCCCGAATCACGAAGTATAGCAACAGTATTTTTAGTATGGAGAATTCAAATTGTTATGTTCACATGAATTCAAAGAACTCAGAGTACCAGATTTTATTCCAATTTAACTCGCAAAATGCTTATTATAGACTGCTTGAACTAGTGTTGTAGTGAAAACCACTTAAGACCTTCACAAGACCACACAAGAACACCAGTCTGAATTCAAGCCACAATCTATTCAAATGAACTGCTACAAAAGCATTCCTTTGTCACTGTTCACCCTGTTACTTGTGCCTGTTCTTGTGCCTGATCTTGTGTCTGGTCATGTGTCTGGTCTTGTGTCAGGTCTTGTGCATGGTCTTGTGTCTGGTCTTGTGCCTGGTCGTGTGCCTGTTACTTGTGTCTGTTACTTGTGTCTGATCTGAGGATAAGTTGCATGCCCAAGTGTTCTTCAAACTTAACGGGAAAAATGTGAATTTTGAACAAATTTGAGGTCAAATTGTAGAGTGACTTTCTGTAACCGCTGGCCGACCATATATATTATAGGCAAACAAAGAGTGGCCTATTCCACATTGGTACCTAAAGAAGCATTGAATTATGGGTGATTCTTTAAAGAAACTGACCAGTTCCTGTGGTGTGGTCAAAAGAAGGTCCAGTGTCAAGGGAGGGCGTTGAGAAGCTGGATCTCGTCCAATCAAAATCATCGTCTGTGGCATCGGTGTAGCTGCAGCTGTCGATTTCAAAGTCACAGTCGTATTGGCCGGGAACTGGGAATAAAGAGATCGCAGATGGGAAAATTGACAGCAACAATTGAGTCCAGAAAACCACTGTCAAATTTGGAATATTTCAAGTTTTGCAAGGTTGAAAAAACAGGGCCTAATTTTATGGTGCTCATATGAAGGAAATGGTGCTTTATAAACTTGATGAGCTAAGCTACGCTAAAACCAGTTGGTAACCGGTCCCAAGTAATTTATACTGCATTCAGTTTTCTGGTCACCAGATATATGCAGTATATACCACAGTACATTTTGGCTGGTAACCAGTCTCACGCAGTACATACTGCATGAGGTTTTGCCTAGAAACCTGTCCAACACAACAAATACTAAANTGGTCTTGTGTCTGGTCTTGTGTCTGGTCTTGTGTCTGGTCTTGTGTCTGGTCTTGTGTCTGGTCTTGTGTCTGGTCTTGTGTCTGGTCTTGTGTCTGCTACTTGTGTCTGTTCTTGTGTCTAGTCTTGTGTCAGGTCGTGTGCCTGTTACTTTTGTCTGATCTGAGGAAAAGTTGCATGCCCAAGTGTTCTTCAAACTTAACGGGATAAATGTGAATTTTGAACAAATTTGAGGTCAAATTGTAGAGTGACTTTCTGCAACCGCTGGCCGACCATATATATTACAGGCAAACGAAGAGTGGCCTATTCCACATTGGTAACTAAAGAAGCATTGAATTATGGGTGACTCTTTAAAGAAACTGACCAGTTCCTGTGGTGTGGTCGAAAGAAGGTCCAGTGTCAAGGGAGGGCGTTGAGAAGCTGGATCTCGTCCAATCAAAATCATCGTCTGTGGCATCGGTGTAGCTGCAGCTGTCGATTTCAAAGTCACAGTCGTATTGGCCGGGAACTGGGAATAAAGAGATTGCAGATGGGAAAATTGACAGCAACAATTGAGTCCAGAAAACCACTGTCAAATTCGGAAGTTTTGCAATGTTAAAAAACAGGGCCTGATTTTATGGTGCTCATATGAAGGAAATGGTACTTTAGAAACTTGATGAGCTAAGCTACACTAAAACCAGTTGGTAACCGGTCCCAAGTAATTTATAATGCTTTCAGTTTTGGCTGGTAACCAGACATATGCAGTATATACCACGGTACATTTTGGCTGGTAACCAGTCTCACGCAGTACATACTGCATGAGGTTTTGCCTAGAAACCTGTCCAACGCAACAAATACTGAATAAAGTTTTGGCTGGTAATCTGTTTTGCCGAGCAAATATTTTCATACTCATTACCTTCCATTATATTGCTGTGAGGTCCGACACCAGAGAAACACTTTACGGAAATCATTATTATTTCTGTCACTATGTTGAATTTGATACAAGAATACATCCCTTCTGGAGACACAACTGCTCCTCTGCTCCTATCTATGGTTCGACCTATCGACTTACTCATGCAACCACCGTCAACTAGCCGCGTGTCATCCACCGCCATGATTGCTGTGCTTGCATTCAGTCCCTCCACGCCTTCTAGATACACCTGGAACTCGGCATTGTTGATAATGGTGACCGAGATCTCGTGCCAGAGGCTACCGCGATTTCCGGACTCGGTGTGAAGAGGCATCATCGACCCGGATGCTGTGTCCTTGACGTAGACAGTCATGTTGCCAACTCCTAAAAAAGCAGCGACGGGGAGAAATCAAGATTTTTCATAAGTAATGACGGGAAAGTCTATATTGTAACATGCTGGCTGGTTTGACCATGCGGCAAGTAAAACAAAGCAGCGACTCCTAACCCCAACTCCCTAGGGTGTGAATAAAGCCAGTTCCAAGTTCCAAGCACTAATCTGTCAAATCAGGTGGGGCCAGACTATTTTGGGTTCCTTGACTCACTTATTTTTTAATGTTGATTAAAGCACTTAGATATAATAAATCACAATAACAAATTTTTGAATTGTTCATCACTCTAAATGAAGTTAATCAGTGATGAACTTTCCTTTCCCTTTCGTTGATTTTATTTCTATTCTTAGGTTCCCAGAACAAAAAAAACCAGTTAACGTCGTTATCAATTCAATATGGCCGACTTGTGAATAACATCTATAGTGGTGGACCTGACAGCAACTCTAGGCTATTAGAGGGAGTCTCATAATTTGACAACATTCGCGTTCCTTTGGACTGTCCACGGTGGAAAACTAACATTCCATCAGGAAATCTAAGCATCAGTAGAAACGGTCCACTGTGTGAACAGATTGTTCTCAAGCCACGTTCTGATTGGAATGTTCAGTTCCAAGCGGAACAGCCCCCCCTCCCCCTCTATTTGCAATGAGAACAAGATGTTCTAACTGGGAGACTTCTTCTGCGTGAACAGACTTACCGCTGCCGTAGATGTAGAGCCAGAAGGTGAAACAGTTAGCACCGGCAGAGGCAGGGCTGAAATGTTCGCTGAATAGCCACGCCTTACGGCCAGTAGGGATAGCAGCAGTCTCTATTAACATGTAATACCCTGGAAAAAAAAGTGCGAAGGTTCCGTGCAATGAATCATAACTGAGGCTCACTTGTGTGTGCTCCTTTAAAATCTTCTACGCTGTTGTAAAACTACTTGAAATCCTTCTTGGGTTAAGAAAAAAGCACTTTTTTGGGCACTGAGAATTTGTGGAGGCTTTTCTGGAGAGGGGTTCTCTTGCTGCGATGTAAATCAGGGGAGACAATGTTCAGTTTGCACGTTTCAATGTTCAAATTTTGAGTCGCAGATTTCCATTAAAAACAATTCTAGGACAGGTTGCTCGCTGGTTTATTGTGAAACACAGCAAATTGCCAAAGCAAATATAATTCAGGACGGCAAAATACAAAATGTTCCAGCGTATATCGATGCAACAGGTTGGCATAACAGCTTTGCTCACAAATATGGACGTTTATTTAAGCAACAAGCAATGAGATTCTGAAATACTTTGTAAATTGCAAAAAAAAAGTTGAACAAATCTACCAAAACACAATGATTCAGTGTATTCCATGGTCCCTTAGAAATGTTGGTGACTTTATCCTTCACAGAGCAACCGTTCCCAAGAACTCATAGTCGATTTTCACTTGACTTACCGAGATCACTAGCAAGGGTGTGGTCATTGGGCGGGGCTAAAGAGGAGGCGTCAGCTCCCCGTGTCCAAACAAAATCAAAATCGTCCAGGGTTGCTTCATTCACCCAACCGCATGTGCCAGACTCAAAATCACAGAATCCTAGTCATTTAGAAAAAATAGTGATTTTTTTTCCTTACCAAAAATGAAATTCATCGGGAAAATTGTCCTCTGAATAGGGCAAAGGTCTGAGAAACCCCTTCAACCCAAGTATAAAATAGTTTCTTGTCTGAGTTTTTCAATGAAAAATAGAGGCAGCCTTGTTTTCTGATCACTGCATATTTCCAGGATGGAGGATGGATGCAATAGATTTCAATCGTGCATTGATAGTTGCGAAAGTTATGAGAAGCAAAAAGTTAAAAATTGGAAATTGAAAATCTTGGAAATTCAACCCCCCCCAAAAAAGAAGTCAAAAATTAAGAAGATGGGAAGAGGGAATCTGGCAGAAACAAGAAACTTGTTTATTTTATTATTTTACCCGAAAGGTTGACATCAATGCAGGATGCTACACAAAAACACAACCCAGAAATTCTGGACCAGAAAACTTAAACGTTTCCCCAAAATGTACTCCTCATGGACAGCCTGGCCCATGTCATATATTAATTTATAATTTATAACTTATAAATTTATAACTTTCAAATCATTTCCTTTCAAATTTCAAATTGAATTTTCACTTTCAGAACCAACCAGTCATCCAAAAAGCTCTCAATGTCTTTTTCTTGGTTGGGGTTTGCATTTTTTGCGATCCTTTGTGACTCACTGCTTCTCAACTTCCCTGATTTGCCTACAGGAAAACAACAAATCAGCAACAAGATGTTTTAATACCTGGAGGGTCACATGGCCCAACGCTGATATCAACATCGTCTAGGACCAGGTCGGCGGTTTGGCTCGTTCCAAGCGTGCCTTCAATGGCAGCCTGTGACACAGGACACATAATGAACTAGCAAAGTTTGTAAAATTTCAAAATCAAAATTTCAAACATGATGAATCTTTGAAATTATGAGAATTTACAAAATGAACAATACACTTTGAAGTTTTTGAAGGAAGATTTATGCTACAGCAATTTTAACCAGTTCAAATATGAGAATTGTTATGTAACCATGTTCTGTGTGATATCTGCACAACAGGATGACAGTGTCTATAGAACTCAAATCTTAGAAATATGCACATTGGCTTTCTGTTCAAGAAAAGCTTGTTACATGCATGTTGCACGATGTTGACATTTTCCCACAATGCAGTGCCCCCTTCTCTCGATTTGGGCTTCAATGACAGTTAGAAAGGAAAATCGCTTTTGTAGTTAAGTCTACATAACTTGACCTCCAAGATCGTGAACAGTTAACTTACCCTGAATTCATAGGTTGAATTCATCAATGTCACCGTCGCGTACCGCCACACGTCGTCCTGGTCCCCTGACTTTTCAAAAAGCACTGGACCCAAGACTCCATTAACATAGGTGTAAACCCGCAGGGTGCCAACAGCCGAGCCGTGCATGTGATACCAGAACTTGAGACATTCACCGATCAGTGACGGTTGGTAGTAGCCAGAATACATAATGGCACGGTCCAGGTTTTGCCCAAGGGATGGATTGAGGTACATAACATAACCTAAAGTGTGATGAATTCATCGATCCAGTGACTTTAAAACTACTCGACAAATTTGTGATCAATGATTATTAATTATTTTTCACCCCTGTGGAGGTCTCAAACTAATTCTCCAGGTTTTAAGCCAAGTCTCTCAGCAAGTCAAGTCGTGTTGCAATAATTTTTCCAAAAAGTCCTCTTTCAAGTTAGCATTATTAAAGTCAATTTTTCCGTAATCATATTTCACCAAGTCAGTGTTATGAGCCTTTTTTAACATCACAATTGATAAAGTATAAACACTTTTTTATGACATCCTTAATTGGTGATTTGACATAATCTATTTTGTGTTCAAGTCTCACTTGTCTGTCAAATTTTTCCATTTTTAAACGCCGATATATCTAATGATAAATCATATGTATGACAACAGACATGCTTGGTTTTGCAAGTAGAAATTCACCGAATTCTTTTTTAACTTACATGTACATGTATTTAAAAAAATTGCTGAGGTCAGCCAATCGAATTCAAGTCATGTCTCAGGTAATTTTCATCAAGATTGCAAGTCAATTGTTTTTTCAAGTCAAGTCTCAGGTCAAAAAGTGGGACTTGACTCTGACTTTAATCCACGTCAGCATGTGAAGTAAACACTGTGCTTCACCATCACTACCCCTGCTCACTGGGCCATGAGGTTACTTTCTTCAGCAGCAGATTGGACGCAGCACTTTAAGGAGTTCAAACCGACTCACCGTTTGACGTTCCAGTCGTCTTGTCCACGAGCTGGCCGGAGGAATGGGAGGCAGCCCCGGCCTGAACTCGGGTCCAGTCAAAATCATCTGCGCTGGATTCCTGCATCCAGTCACAGTTGTCAGTTTCAAAGGTACACGTTCCTGATTGGTTGAAAAGAAGAGAACCCGTGATTGGAATTAAGAGAAATGAAGAGCCTGAAGATGCAAGAGGCACCACGAGGCATCTGTCGTGCAGAACATCCACCAAGTGATGGGATCAATGGAACTTGAAAACTGAAGGAATTTTTCAATGGCCATGACAACCCAGCAAAGAAAAAGAAAGGGAGATTTGCAAGATTGGTCGTGAAAGCACGGATGAGGTACAGTAATTTAGAGCAACACCTGATAGCTATGCAACTCAATCATGCTACATCATGCAGTGCGTGTTTGGATTTGAGTTCTCTAAAAACAGCTTTCATTGCTGTGTTGAATAAGTATAAATTAAAATTGCTTCTCTTCAAACAATCGTTTTATCATTTCTAGGGTCCCGCTCTGGGCTTTCTAGGATCTCTAGATTGGTCAACACCGCTACTCACTGATTGGTGGGCAGGCTCCAAGTGTGTAGAGTATATCATCGATGGCGACATCGCTTTGATAATTAGAACCCACAACTCCTTCAATAACAATCTGCCGAAAAGAAATGTTAAACAACAAGGTTGCATATCGTTTACCAAAAAAGAGACTATACCTCTTTAGGAGAAATCGCAAACAAACCTCTGTTTCATTCTGAGAGAAAAATTGGAAGTGAGGTTCTGTTCTTGTTGTTTGGTAGGTGACCACTGATTCCTGACATGAATGGGAAAGGCAGAGTTCATCTGCCTCCCTTGGTTGGTTCATAGTCAGAGCCCTTGTTAGTGCAGGCCGCAACCTTATTCATTGGCAAGCCTGAGGCCATTTCTAATGTGGACATTGTTTTCTGCGGCTGTGGCTATCCACCACAGAATACCTGTGCCAAAACGTGTAGCTGTAGCCATAAATGTTCCTGACTTGGACAAGTTGGACATGGCTTCAAATTCAATATTGGAAAAGGGGGGTGTCAAATATACATCAATATGTTTCTTATGACAATATACTGATGTGACTGGATCCCCACACGGTGAGTCTTGAGTCTGTTTTTCATGTTAGTAATTTTCTTTTAGTTTGCATCAAAGACAGCAATCTGAGCTCTGTGGTTTGAAACATCACTTACACCTCTGTAAGGGGTCTAGCACTACTGTACTTCTCCAGTTGTGTAAGCCAAGTCAAATTTTAAGACAACTTTTCCAAAATTGGATTTTGCCAAATCATTTTTAAACGTCACGTGAAAACTTTTTTCTGACATTCCTTTAATTTGTGCGGTGACCTAGGATGTCTTGTACGAGTTTGGCATTCTAGGGTCAGTGCAAATTGTTGTGGATGAAAAATGTTTGGGTTCTTGTTAAATCTGAGTTGCTTAAGATTCTTTAAAAGGCCTTTTTGTCAAAAATGTCTCTGCCGACTTGCAAAACATGTTTGTAACCATGGGTAACATAACTTGATTTGTGGCTGAGTTCAACTTACGTTGTACTGGACCGGTGATGACACGGTTATCCTAGCAACTTTCCAGGCATTGGCTTGAGAGCCTGAGAGACTCCAGAACGGCACCCGTCCGCTCCCGGTGGAGGTGTAGAACGTCAGCGTACCCATCCCCCCTCCAAACATGTGGTACCAAAACTCCAAGCAGGCCGATCGGGGGGCCGTCGCAAAGAGATCACTGGAGATGAGGCGGGAGACTTGGCCCTGGACACGAGGTGATGAGGTCTCAATGAAGGCGTAGTGACCACCTGGCAGCAGGTAGGAGACGAAACTTCAATACTTTGCAGCAATGTTGTAAAAACCCAACCAAAAACCGAAACCAACTTCAAGTTGGGTTAGCACGCTACCACATCAGTCGGGTGAAGTCGCTTCCAGTTTTGTGTTTAGCATTTTTCTGGTTTGCTTGGTTCAGTTAAGCCATCTTGGTAAAACCCGAAAAAAGTCTCAAAAAGAGATGAGACATTCGCATGGTGTTTTATCACTGCAGAGTCATGGTGCCCGCTATGACCAAGATACCTGACTTTTTTTTGAAACGGTATAAATTTCATGATTCAAGCCATTTGGGTTTCATGTTATGCAAATGAAATCGGGCGCACACTGCTTTCAAGCCTCATTAAAAGCAGCTAGGGGTAGTCGGACTGGGAGTGCATGCATTCTTTCTCGCCCTACAGTCAAACCTTTCGAAGGTAAGTCTTACCTCCGGTGTGATCTCCAGTCGGCCCGGTCCCTTGCGATGGGGTGGATGATGTTGTAAGCGTCCAATCAAAGACGTCGTTTGCATCCTGGGTCCAGGAACAGAAGAGAGCCTCAAAGTCACAGGTGCAGTTGTTGACGTAGAGGAACGGATCGGCCGTTCGCGGAATAGCTGCAAAAAAAGAAATTTGTAAACAGAAAGGGTTGAAATGTTTTGGAGAGTTTTGACTGGTTTTGGAAAAGGCATTCCCAACATTCAGATTTTCTTTGTGGGTCAAAGGTTAGTTCTAGATTTAAAATTTCAGAGTGAAATTTAAGGTATGGAGGAAAGTCTCAAATCTAGAACTGAGTGTGAATAATTTTGATAAAGAAATGAAGATTTGGTGTTACACCCAGCTTCCCGTCAAAAGCAACATCTTTTTCCGAGCTGCACTTACTACCACAATTTCCATCGACAAGTTCGATGTCATCAATAGCGATGTCACCTTGGTAACTGGCCCCGACAACTCCTTCAAAGACAATCTGAAACAAAGGACAAACGTCACTGAACCTTGCAAGAGTTTAATTCAACTCCTTATCCTTTGCCGCGGGCTCAAACAACAGTCTTGAATGAAACGTAGTAACATATGACTGTAACGCTCATATAACACTTTTAAAACCTTCCTATGCTAAGATACATTCTTGACACAGTTGTCATATCAGCCAAAATAAGTCAAATTTCCCACATGTGTCTGTGTACTGGGGGAAATCAAGTGGAAGGCATTTTTGACTGTTTTTGACGGTCAAAACAGCAGGTGGGAAAGTTTTAATGTATCAATGATGGACAGCAAAATTATTACCCCTGTTCATCACACCATGAGACCAATTTCGGCAGGTGATACCACAGCACATTTGGCCTCTACCCCCCCAAAGAGATGACAACTGATACTCTTGGTGGAGTGAGGCAAGTTGGGGTAAAGTATCATGCCCAAGGACACAACATGGGACCAACAGCCGGATTCGAACCCCTTACCCTGTGGTTGGAGAATCCACAAAACCCTAACCAACAGCCCAAGAGCACCACGAACGTTAACTCAACATTGCAGGCATTACTGCAGAAGAGTTCATACCCAGTCTTGTTCCCAATCTTCCCACCTCTATTACTGTACTGTGCAAGAGGAGTAAAATGGTCTGTTTTCTATCAATCACCATATCTGCTTGAACAATTGCAGCTGCAATGGCACGAGGGTTGTGTATCATACGTTTGTTTCAATCCTTCAATAAGGTTTTTTTTCCCCAGTGTTGTAGCAGTTATTAAGAGTGGACCACGTGTAGGTGATGAAATTAACTGAAGTTAACTGCATTTACAAAACTCCTGCACACCTGAAAAGGTACGGTCTCAGACACATCGAATTGGCCGTTCAGCCAGTTGTACTCATCGGTACTCTGCTGTCCATCCATCAGCCAATTTGTGACAGTGGCCTCGTTTGCAGTGCCGGGCTCCGTCACCACGGAAACTGTCATTTGGCCGATGTCCAAGCCGTACATGTGATACCAGAAGGTGAAGCAGATCGGTGGGTCGTTGGCGCTGGGGATGATCTCGGGGCTCTTGAAGATGGCACGGTCGCCTCGAACCCGCGGAGAACTGGTCTCTGTGTACATGTAGTAGCCTGTGGAGGGGACCAGTTATAACAACTACCTCAAGTCAGAGTGAAAGAGGGAGTCAGTATCGTGCTGTAGTTACTTGCCCCACCTTTCACTTCTGTGACCCGGGTTCGAATCCAGCCAGGCCATAACAAGTGAATTGGTTTTTCAGTCCCTACCTAATTCTGCAGGTTTCCGCCAGAAAATTTACCTCGCTTTTGCCTGCCACCTCTAGAACTGAACATTTCTTCATGATCTCTACCTGGGCCAGTTCATTGGTAACATACACATGCATTGTCTTCTCTTCTATGAATCAGTATTGTTACCGTGGTACCGGTGAGTTTACATGTACTGTCTGCACTTGGATACGCGTTGGCATAGCCAATTGGCATGTTGTGATGCGTTCAGCCCAAGTGACGTAATTACTGCTAATAATAACAGCAAAACAATATGATGTGTAACAGTAGTGTGTATTATCCTTGTTCACTGGGCCAATAGTCCTTTGCAACTCCCTGGCGAGGTAATAACCAAAGATCGTATAGCGCCGCGAAGCGGTTCAAGATGGTAAACTTCACTAGAAATAAACGTAAAACGTTATAATAGCATGGGCGCCATTTGAGCAAGCGATACGCGTGCGCAATGCACATTAATGCACAAGCGCTGGTGCCGCAGCAGGCACGTGCACCTGGTGAGCCTGCGCTCAAGCATTACATTTTTGGGGCAGAGTTATCCATATTGCACCTTTGGCGCTATTCAATCTTTGGTTATAACAGAGGTTATCTCATAGAGCTACTTAAGCATAGAATTTGTTTAAGTGTCAAAAACCTTCCTTGATAAGTCAGAATACTAGCTAAACCTCTATGGCCTTTTGGTTAGCATGATAATCACATACAGTTTGAGTTGGTAACCTTTGTTCTTTGAGCAAATTTTTTGCACTTAAGCAACTTTTGCGCTGAAGCAAATTTAGGGTTAAGCAGCTTTATGAAATTGGCCCTACGTGCTACCACGGTAAGCACCCTCTCGACCCTCAGAGGTACTCATTCATACTCCTACTGTAGGTGGTAAGTTTGGGTAAAGTGACTTGGCTCAAGGCCACGATGTTTGGGTATTTAAAAGTGACTTGCTCAAGTCCCCTGGCAAGATTCAAACCTCAGCCCTACGATTGGGAGTTACAAACTTTTAACTAGGCCACATGCGACCAGTTAACAAGGCGTTCTGTAGTTTGTGCATTACTCACCGTTCTGGCCCAGCGTGGTGTGGTCGACAGCTGGGCCAGTATAGCTACTGGTGGTTGAGCCACTGAGCCGCAGCCAATCAAAATCGTCCCCTGTCACCTGATTCGTCCACAGACACATGCCACTCTCAAAATCGCAATTTTCTGGGGAAAACGAAACGGAAACTTGTGAGAATTTTTTTTTTTTCATCCAAACAGAAGCAAACAGAGAGCATGAAACTAACACCAAAAAACTTTCACTACGATTTCAAGTTTATGCCTGTATCTTCAAAATTTATTTGTATACTTAACAAGTCCATCTGTCTTCATATGAATTTCTGCCATAGAAACAGATCCTTTTTTCCCTAAAGTGAGCTCTGTTCCACATATTGACCCATTTCTCTGTATTCATTCAAGTTATTTGGATGACTTTTGGAAAGATTAAATAATAGCCATTATCTCTACATATCGACCAAAGCATATCCTGAGAAGCCTATCTAGTCTCCTAACTTACGGTGATGAGCTACATGTACCTGGTTTGGATGTCTCATCAACCATTAAAAGAAATCCACAGCTCGGTTATGACCCTATGATTAGCTTGCGTTTACCTTATGATGCAGCTTGTGATTACATTATGCTTACCTTGTGATTTCCCTGGGATTACCTTATGATTACCTACTGACTGGCTTGTGATTTGACTTTCCGTTGAAAGACTCTACGACCAAACCATAATACTAACCCTGATACGGACAGCTCCCCAAGTTGAACCCGACGTCGTCAATGGCTATATCGCTCCTGTCCCCCGATCCCACAATTCCTTCAAACACGAGACGGTAGGGAAGAGTGGAGGTCACCTTTGCATATCCTAGCGACCAGAAGTTGCCGAGGTTTCCGCTACGGGTCCACATGGTTTGTTGGTTGGTGGTTGTGTTCAGCTGGTATGCGAATCAATGTAAAGACTTAGATAATAAATGTCTTTTCAACAACAATGAATCTACCTACTGCGGTAAACTGTCCTGCTCAAGGGCATCTGAACTGGGTAATGGGTTTGAACCAGTCACAAGTGATTTGCATGAAAGTTTGATTGGTAAACGTTTTGCGAGGCGAGACTTGTATGACCTGAGCAAATTTCTGAGCTTGGTAGCTACAAGAAATCTGCACCGGAACATCTACGCCTCCTTGTATATATTGCAATGTTCAGTAATTCAGTGGAGCAGTCCAGAGGTTTGTACAGACCAGACTGTCAATGTTTTTAAACATAAATACCAGCTGGGGCCAATTTCATAGAACTGCTTAAGCACAAAACTTGCTTAGCAAGAAAAATCCTGGCTTGACAAATCAGGTTACGGCGAAAACTCCATGTGATGTATATTGTTTTGGGATTATACATGTATTTAGCTGTCTTTTGGTTAGAATGGCAATCACATAGAGTTTGAACTGGTAACCTTTGATTTTTAAGCAAAGGTTTTTCCTGCTTAAGCAAATTCTGTGCTTAAGCAGCTCTATGAAATTGGCCCCTGGCGGCTGCAACAGGGTATAGAAACCAGAACAATGAAGTGTGTTTATTGCAGTTCACACAGACTTGTGTAAAATGCGAATTCATACTGGAAGTCCTATGCTTGTCTTGTGATGAACAACCCTAGCAGTAAAGCAGTAGCAGTAAAGCCTTTGCAGGAAAAGGATAAATTCTTCTTGTATGACAAGTCAAACCTCAAAATTCAGACTTACATAATGTGAGGCAATCATGCAAAATGAGTCACATGTCAACTTTTATTTGACGAAGCATTTCAGAATGAACATGTCTGAAAATCAAATCTTTTCATGTTTCAACTTCAACTACTGTTGATCCATTTGAAGGAGCATTTCAGAATGAACAAGTCTACTTGTTTCAAGATGGGGGTTACTCATAAATACGAAGTCGACGTGGTATACGTTTTGGAGGAGTGAAACTCGATAAACTGGCCTGGGTTGATAAATAACTCATCGTGTTCGATCGCATCTTGTATCTTCCTTCTGTACATTATCATTCCTAACATGAAGCACTCGTGGCCCAAGTCTAGGCCATCAAACTCTCAAATGAAGTTCACTTACAATAACGTTCAGGGTACCCATCTGGTTGCCATACATGTGATAGGAGAAGAACCAACAGTAGCGACTGATGCCCGGGCTAGGGGTCACCAAAGGGGTCATTAGTCTAGCCACTGACCCTGCTGACTGACCTGTAGCCTCCATGTACATGTATTTGCCTGCAGGAGACAGACTAGTGTGACTGGTTTTGTCCGTAAATTCTGTTGTACTGTATAACAGGCATTTCATAAATACAATGCATGAAAGATGTTATTGCAATGCGGACCTGTAGTCAAGTACAGATCAATGAGTGTGAGTGCGAGTACTTAACCGCGAGTGAGAACATTCTGTCGTAACAGTACAGGTACTTTGCCATGAGTATCAGCAAAAGTACAAGGCAAAGTACTGGTGCTCTTCCACTAGTGAGATTGGAAGCATTTTACCAAAGAGTATTTCATCTTGCAAACAAGTACTTTACCAGAAGTAAAAGTCCTTTATGAGTTACAGAGCTTTATCATGAGTTTGAGTGATTGTATATGAGTGAAGCATACTTGCTATGAGCATGAGTAGTTTCCAATTAGTATAAGTACTTTGTCTCAGGTAAAATGCCAAGGAATGCTTTCCTGGAGCGAGTACAAATAGTTTGATTTGAAACAAAGAATGAGTAGGAAAACAAGGCATCTAGTAAGTGCATATCATGTCAGTCGTGATATTAGAAAGCTTACCGTAGGCTGTTCCATATGAGACGTCCAACGCTGGCCCAGTGTTGGCCGTCGGGGTCCCTCCGTTGTTTTGGACCCAATCAAAGTCATCCATGGTGTCTTGAAGAAACCCGCAGAGATGGGAGTCCTGGAACTCGCAAAAGTCTCTCACTGTTCAGAGAAGACGATCGAGAAAAATGAATCCTTCACACACAAAAAGTCCAGGCATACTCCAAACTGTAGCATTAGTTTAAACCAGGCAATATAGTACAAATGAATGGGGTAGGCACGCATGTTGGTTCACACGCTGGTTCTCGTCCTAATGTCTTCTACACACATAACTGTGTGCAGGCCCTATTCACTCAAATAATCCGTAACACTTGATCCCACACCATCGTCACCAGATCTGTCACAAGGCAGGGAGTGTCTTGTAAATTCCGAACAGTGGCAGTGTTCCATTTGGAAAACAACAATGTAGTTGTTCTCAGAGCAGAGAAGATGACCGTTCCATTGGAAATACGGCACTCCTATTGAACGCTGCCTCAGAAGAGACACTCCACACGGAGAACCACTTCCATCTGTGCCCTTTCCAAAGAAACCACCAAGTGCTGAGTTGGGAATAGACCAAAGGAATGTGAAAGTGGCAGATCATTTTAAAAGCTAATGACTTGAATTCAGACTGGAGGTCTTGTGATGGTCTGAAGGGGTCTGGGAAAGTCTTAATGAGTCTGTAATACAAGGTCAATGTCTCTTACATGGGCATTCACCGGTAGTCACCACGATGTCATCTATGGCGATGTCGGCTTGGAAACTTGAGCCAACAATTCCTTCAAAGACAACCTACCGATGTAAGAAATGGATAGGTCAGATAATTCCTCGTGACTGCTAAGCAGTAAACTAAATAGGGGATATGTCATCATTTCCTGTAAACTACAAGAGCTGATCCTTCTTACAGGGTCTCAGTGGCTGAGGATGCGTTCAAGTATTGAAAAAACTAACCTGAAAGTCGGCAGTGGGTGTGGTACTAAAGTCCCCACGATACCACTGGTCGATTCGAGTTCCCGACCTCGACCAGACGGCAGTGCCCAGGCCGGAGCCAGTCTTCAGGTAGACCTTCAGATCTTGGACGTAATCGCCATACATGTGGTACCAGAAGGTGACGCACATTCGGCTGCTGGTGACAGCAGGGATGATGTCACTCTGAAAGCGGGCTTTCTCGCCTTGGACGCGGGGGCTGGACGTCTCGATGTACATGTAGAAGCCACTGGCTAAAGATAAAAATGGGCGAAAGACAGCATTTAGAAGAACCTAACAAAGCATGTCGATTCTCAAAACAACCAAGGAAATCAAGGCTTTTCAACTTCATTATCAGATCCGAGCATTTCTGCAAGAGGGCGCCCTCAATGTCTGATTCATTGACTTACCTTTGGGCCAGATGACAGCACTGTACTTGGAAGTAGCATATTTATGACTAAGTCCAGCAGAAAGAGTGTTATGGCCCTATGTCTGACACTCCTGGTTTCATCTTGAAGTATCACCCATTTTGGCATCAAGTTTGAAATGGGTAAAAAGGTGGGTAAAGAAATGGATAAAAAGGTTGCTGGTTTGCATCAATTCATTGAGCAAGATTCTGTCGAAGACTGTTTGTTCTAAATCGTTTCTCTGGCAACCTGTGACTCATTTTGTCAGGTTGGATTTCACATGGATGTGAGCACCTCCTATAGGTGCATCACTGCCAGATGCAACAAGCTGATTCACTGTTGTGTTTCTTTACAACCACCTGCAGACCTCAATGGTTCATGCACAGGCCCGATAGAATGTCAGAGAAGTACCAGTATTTGCATACCGTCTCCCTTGGTGTGGTCAAAGCTGGGTCCGGTACTCTGGGAAGGTGTGCCGCCATAATCCCTCGTCCAATCAAAATCATCGTCTGTTGCTTGGCTGTAGGTGCAGATGCCCTGCTCAAAATTGCAGTTCCAATTGGTTGGTTCTGTTTAAAATTGAAAGTGTTCACGTTTCAATGCAAGTAGACATGTAAAAATTATTAACGAGATGTTCTTCATGGCGATTTTGTAAGAAACCTTCCCAAATTTCAAGGAAAGTCTATAACATGTGGGAAACCATTACCGCATTCTTTGAAAATTTCAAAGCAAAGAAAAAGCTAACCCCTGCCTTTCTCAAATCTTGCAAAATACCGGGGGTGCCCCAAAACCCACCAGTTGATCCTGGAAGACCGGGACGGGACAGTCTGACAACAGAACACCCAAACTGCCAACTAACATGCATACCCATAAGCACACGTATACCCAGAAAGCACGTGTACAAGTACCTTAGAAAATATGGCCATTTCTATTAGTGTCACATCCATTGGGTGCTTTTTACCAGATGATAAATAGGTGCAGCACCAACTCGTTTGTTTGTTGGTCCATTAACAACAAAGCCTGATTAACGGACAGAGCATTGGGATCACAGGACAGGATCAAGATCTGAGTATGAAAGTCCCACAGACTCTCACATCAATGCAAATTCTGCACTTTATAAATTCAGAATTTGTCTCTTCACTGGCGACCTGTGCTCTGAATCACATCACACAAGACATGCTTCACATTTATTCTAAATAGAAATGACTTTTTCTACTGCATGCACGAGGTGCACACAGGCACCACTGATCAGGCTGGGGTTGTTTCACAAAACATGAGGTACAGCTGACGAACGAAATTATGTTTCAAACTAGCTACACCTAGGGACCTCGGGATAATGATAAACCCCAGTGCATGTTCATAAACGTTGAATCATGCAAGCTTGCAAAAATTACAAGAACTTGGGAGGTCTTCTGCAGATTCGTTATCGGCCCTGAGTTGAAGTGCACCCCCAAGTGACAAAAGAAAGACAGATGGTGGTAAGTTTTCCAAGCGAGTTCTTGCACACATTCTTCGTGTACGCAAAGACCATAAATTAAGGAATAAATTTATAACGCGTACTCAGCGTACTCCGCGTCAAACACACCATTGATTCCACTATAAATGCTGCCTATGTGGTGAGTACTACAAAAAACATGTACATGTATGCTCTGCTTTGTTCCGCTCTGAGCAGATAGGGGGATTGTACATGTACCGGTATATTTGGGGTCCCTGTTCCTTTAATGGAAGGGAGACCAACATTTTAATTTAACTACATTAATTTAAAATTTTTATTCATCTACATGTACCTTGGTAGATGACTATGACATCATGCTCAAGAACTCTAGGGTTGATGTTTTGAAAGGAAAAGAGTTTTGAGGGAAATTATGAGGGGAACTATGAATGTTTTAACACATGACACATCATGGTTTCAAATTTGCACGGCTGGTTTATCAGTCAGAAAGTCACATTTTCTCACAATTTACAATTCGAAATTTTCCTCGAAATAGGGTCCGTGCGATAAAGAGAGTGTTACTTTTGGTTTTCGGGGGACGGACCAGTTTTACAAGATTAAAATGACAAAAAACTTGGAGGGGCCAAATATACAATCCTGTTATACCTGTAAGCCTACATGTATGTCGTCTGAATTTTCACCATCCAGAAATGCAACACTTTATTTCGGCTGGCATGGCAGGTCTGCCGTAATTTCAAATCTACGATGTTGAGGCATAACTTACGTGGTGTGGTAACCGATGCAGGTGCCGCAGTCACATCGGCCAGCCCTTCTTGAACTGCAAGGAAAAAATAGTGAAGGAGTATGAAGGAGTACGGTAAATGCACCGAGCAATACAAAGAAATCCACATTTTGAAACCTACCTCGGAAGATTCTCTCAGATCTGAAGAAAAATTAAGCATCGGCAAGTAAGGATATCATAGATAATTAAATAGTGACTTTAGACACCTGAAATTAATGATTGTAAATTAAAATCAGAAATCTATGATAATATCTATCACCATGTTCAAATTCAACAAGCACTGTGCAGGCATTGTGCATGCATTACAAGTGCGTTGGGTTAACATACAATTACTACATACATGTACATGATGCAGGCCGAGCCTACAATACATCAAGACTGAAACATCTGTCAATCTCGTGTAAACTCTCCTTGAATTAATTAAGTACACTGCCATTTTCAGAACAATCCTCCACAACTTCAGACTAAACAGAAATGGCAATTGGGTGCCTTGAAATCTGTCGCACAACGTGTCTTCTTCCACATTAACAATAACAGGCATATACTTTCAAAATGGTGTCACCCACGGGTCAGCATAACAATACCACAGGCCGGGTTTTTCAAGGCACCATACACGTAGGCCTAGGCCTACATGTACATCAGAAAATGTACGGTTTTGGAAAGCTCTAAGGAATACGCCAGTGTATGTAAATTGTTGAGTCATTTCACTTCGGGAGATATCAGGATTCAAGGTTTGTGACAATCCTGCAGTTTGGACTTCAGGCATTAAAGTTATGCCTTGAGTTGAAGTAGGGCTGTGATGGGAACAGAAAGAGACGAATGTCAGCCATCCACAACCCTTAGCTACAGCTAACAAGGCCTATGCATATAAAAACCTACCAAGAAAGACGTAAATATTTCGTCTATAATTAACAGCGTTTTCAAAGTGACAAGCCCCTGATTATCATCATGGCTAGACATGGCTGTTTTCAACAGTGTGTACTCCAGTCCATAACCTGATCACAAGTCCCTGCAAGTCCGATGTTCATCAGAAGTCATTATTGTTAAGTCAATTCAAAAGCTATTCAAATGAGCTGTGACAAAAGCAGCTTTTGTCATTGATCACCTTAGTGTTACTTAATATCAGCCTTGTTAAAGGACTTGTGAAGTTGTGATGGACTCGAATTACAACACCGGTTTTCAGTTTCAAAACACGCCTACATGTACATACTTGTATGATGTGGCTAGGCCTCAGTGTCAGCGAGGCCAAGCCATACTTCTTTGTGTTTTACATTTAACTGCGACCTCTGTTCAGGACTTTTCCAGAAGCCTGTGGCCTCCAATCATTTTCCCTGACGAATGCTTGCACCTAAACTCAGGCTTCAGACCACAAGTACTAAACATATTAAAATTTTGCATTGACGAATGGAGGCCCTTATTCGAATTTCCCCGCTAAGCGGACATGGCGGAGTAAGCTTGCTGCACAATGCTCTTTAACGCCCTCAAGAGTTTACGGCTTTCCGAAAGACTACCGGACTTCAAAAAAGAGCTGTTATAATTATTTTGTGCCATCCCAACCCGACCCCTCCCCAAAAAACTCAGCAGCTTTTTTTCTCCTTTTTTCCCCTACTTGTCTGTAAAGACACTCCTTATCAGTACAAAATGAGTTTCAACTCAAACTGATATGGTTTGATGTTGCGAGTGTAGTTCAGAAGTTCAAGGCCACATGTACGCACGCTAGCCAGCCATTAAAGTTCAATTAGGTACTTCTTCGAAAATTAAGTGGGCGCTACGCAAGAACGATACATGTAGCTTCGATTTCACAGAAGTGGTACCAAATGACTGCAAAGGGTTACAATTAAGTCTCAAAATGCCATGCAG